>JADRCH010007462.1:1608717-1848983 GCA_019843965.1 Rhynchomys soricoides
CTCTCTCTCTCTCTCTCTCTCTCTCTCTCTCTCTCTCTCTCTCTCTCCCTCTCTTATTCTTAGTCAAGGAAGGGAAGCATGCATGCCATAGCACACATGCAGAGTGCAGCTTCCTTTCTAGACTAGTTTCTCTCCTTCCAGCATGAAATTTAGGGTTGAAACTCTGGTTGTCACATTTATGACATCTCAGTGGAACATGTTAATACTCAAACATTACTCTGAAATTACTTTGCTATCTTAGTGTCACTGTGGTGGACTTTCAGTTACTTTGTTGAGTACAGAGGTCCATTATCATCACACTGCCAGCCACCTCAGTTGCTATTTCTTCTGCTTGGAACACTCTCACCTTCACATTACTGACCCCTCATCTTTTAAGGCCCTAAATGTGACTTTTCTTGGGAAGGCCTACATTCTTTCTCTTAGGGTTGTGTGTCTTTCCTTCAAAACACATACTGCAGTTTCACTTATATGCATCCTTGAATTTATTTCCAATTTGTGTCTTCAGCAATTTTGCTAGCCTCAGAATAGCAAGAATGAAGGACTTTGGTTCCCTCGCAATGGGTATTTATAGGGCAGAATGAGGAACTATTTCTCCATCTCCTTTCCTGAGAAATCAGGCAGATTTCAGATTCCTCTATTGTACTGGCTGGTTTTGTGTCAACTTGACACAAGCTGGAGTTATCACAGAGAAAGGAGTTTCAGTTGATAAAATGCCTCCATGAGATCCAGCTATAAGGCATTTTCTCAATTAGTGATCAAGTGGGGAGGGCCCCTTGTGGGTGGTACCATCTGTGGGCTGGTAGTCTTGGACTCTATAAGAAAGCCAGCTGAGCAAGCCAGGGGAAGCAAGCCAGTAACAAACATCCCTCCATGGCCTTTGCCTCAGCTTCTGATTCCTGACCTGTTCGAGTTCCAATCCTGACTTCCTTTGAAGATGAACAGCAATTTTAAGTGTAAGCCGAATAAACCCTTTCTTCCCCAACATGCTTCGTGGTCATGATGTTTGTGCAGGAATAGAAACCCTGACTAAGACGTCTATCTTGTGACAAACTGGTAAGCCAAGGAAGAAGCTGACTGTCGATCATTTACCCAAAGAAAGCAGAAGGTGCTCTTATTCTCCAACCAGGTTACTACCATCAAGTTCTAGTGAAAAGTTTAGCCACCACTCATTCCTGACGTCAATAAAAGTGAACAAGACAGTAAAAATTGGAACTAGTCAGGACCCTTCTTTCCATTTTTCTCAATCCCAGCAAGCTTTTAATGTGGCAGCAATAATGAGAAAGTATAAAACAGGGTGAGCTGGCTTTCTACTTATATCTACCCTTAGAGAATCTAGTAGTGAACTAATACTCAACTCTTACTAGGCATTAATGATGCTGAGTGTTGGAGTGTTACGCTGAGCTAGTTGGCATTCTCCTTCCCCTTCCTCCTCTTCTGGTGTCAGGAGGGCCAAGTGGAGCTAATGTTCTGCCCCCAGTGCTGCAGCAACAAAGAAGTATGAGTCAGCCTACCGCCTCCAGCACCAGGGGAGCAGAGGGGCCCAACAGGGAAATGACCTAATACCCCAACCTGCCAGCAATGTTTGTCCCATTTTCACTACAAAGTATCTGCAGGGCCAAGGTTAACTGATCTTCCACCCCAGCCATCTGTAGTGAAGAAACATGATTTAATAATGCATGTTTACTGGGTGGTATTAGTGAAGTCAAATGAGAAACTGAACATACACACCCACTTAACACTTCAAAAGGCAACAGCCTCCTAAAATCATTAAAATCCAGCATCTTATAATATAATAAATATCTTGGATAAAATAGAAAATCACATATCATGCCAAGCTCAAACAAAAGCATTATAAGTGAGATCATGAAAAAGATGCCAGTGTCAGGATAAATCCGATATTATACATAACTAAGTAAGTAAATAAATAAATAAATAAATAATAAATGGAATTCATGTATTCATTTGTTAACTTATCTATTTGGTTTCAAAACAGGCTTTCATGTAGCTCAGTCTAACTTCTAGCTCATTATGAAGCCAAGGATGACATGAAATCCCATCTTTCACATACAATAAAAGCTGGGTATTTCTATAAGAACGCTTACAGCAGTATACAGGGTATTCAAATAGAAAACTCACCCAAATTATATTGCCCCCTAGAGTAAAATCACTTTCAGGCATCTATACCCAACAACCTAACCAACAAATATAAGATAAACATTCTTCCTATAAATGCAAGAAACATCCTTTTTTATTATTATCTCTTTTTTTTTGTATTTACTTTATTTACATTTCTAATGTTTTCCCCTCTCCAGGTCTGCCCTTTGGAAACCCCCTATCACATCCCCCTCTCCTGCCTCTATGAGGGTGTTCCCCCCAACCACCCACTCCCCTCTTCCCTCCCTAGCATTCCCCAACACTGGGGCATTTAATACCCTCAGACCCAAGGGCCTCTCCTCCCATAGATAGCCAACAAGGCCCTCCTCTGCCACACATGTGACCAGCAACATGGGTCCCTGCATGAGGATTCTTTGGTTGGTGGTCCAATCTCCAGAGCACCAGGGGGTCTGGCCAGTTGACACAGTTGCTCACTCCATGGAGCTGCAAAGCTCTCAGCTCCTTCAGTCATTTCTCCAACTCCTTCATCCAGGACCCCACTCTCAGGCAACTGGTTGGCTTCCAGCATCATCCAATGTATTTGTCAGGATCTGCCTGAGCCTCTCTGGAGACAGTTTATCATGCTTCCCAACATCCACAAGAACATCGAGGTTTGGTGGCTATATATGGGATATATCCTCAGGAGGGGCAATCTCTGGATGGTCTTTGTTGAGTCTCTGCTCCACAATTTGGCTCAATATTTCCTCCTGTGAGTATTTTATTCACCCTTCTAAGAAACACTGAAGCATCCACATTTTGGTCTTCCTTCTTCTTAGGCTACATATGGTCTGTGAATTGAATTTGGGGTATTCTAAAATTTTGAGCTGATATCCACTTAACAGTGAGTACATACCATTTTCATTCTTCTGTGACTGAGTTACCTCACTCAGGATGATATTTTTGGTTCCATCCATTTGCCCGTGAATTTCATGAAGTCATTGTTTTTAATAGCTGAGTAGTAATCCATTGTGTAAATTTACCATATTTTCTGTATCCATTCCTCTGTTGGGGGACATCTGGGTTGTTTCCAGCTTCTGGCTATTATAAATATGGCTGCTATGAACATAGTGGAACATGTGTCTTTATTAAATGTTGGAGCATCTTCTGGGTATATGCCCAGGAGTGGAATAGGTGGGTCCTCAGGTAGTATTATGTTCATTTTTCTGAGGGTCCACCAAAATGATTTCCAGAGAGGTTGTATCAGCTTGCATTCCCACCAGCAATGGAGGAGTGTTCCTCTTTCTCCACATCCTCGCCAGCATCTACTGTCACCAGAGATTTTGATCTTAGCCATTCTGACTGGTGTGAGAAGGAATCTCAGGGTTGTTTTGATTTGCATCTCCCTGATGAATAAGGATGTTGAACATTTCGTTAGGTGCTTCTCAGCCCTTTGAGATTCCTCAGTTGAGAATTCTCTGTTTAGCACTGTTCCCCATTGTTTAATAGGGTTATTTGGTTCTCTAGATTCTAACTTCTTGAATTCTTTGTATATATTGGATATTAGCCCTCAATCGGATGTAGGATTGGTAAAGATCTTTTTCTAAACTATTGGTTGCCCTTTTGTCCTATTTATAGTGTCCTTTGCTTTACAGAAGCTTTGCAATTTTATGAGGTCCCATTTGTGGATTATTGATCTTAGAGCATAAGCCATAGGTGTTCTATTTAGTGACTTTTCCCCTGTGCCCATGTGTTCGAGACTTTTCACCCACTCTCTCATCTATTAGACTCAGTATATCTGGTTGTATGTGGAGGCCCTTGATGCACTTTGACTTGAGCTTTGTACAGGGAGATAGGAATGGGTCAATATGCATTCTTCTACATGTTGACTGAACAGTTGAACCAGTACCATTTTTTGAAAATGCTGTCTTTTTTCCACTGGGTGGTTTTAACATCTTTGTTAAAGTTCATGTGACCATAGGTGTACGGGTTCATTTCTGGGTCTTCAATTCTATTCCACTGATCTACCTGCCTGTCACTGTATCAATACCATGCAGTTTTTATCCCTATTGCCTTGTAGTACAGCTTGAGGTCAGGCAGGGATGCTGATTTCCCCCAGAAATTCTTTTATTGTTGAGAATAGTTTTTGCTATCCTGGGTTTTTTGTTATTCCATATGAATTTGAGAATTGCTCTTTCTAAGTGTATGAAGAATTGAGTTGGGATTTTGATGGGGATTGCATTGAATCTGTAGATTGCTTTTGGCAGGATGGCCATTTTGACTATATTAATCCTGCCAATCCATGAGCATGGGAGATCTTTCCATCTTCTGAGGTCTTCTTCGATTTCTTTCTTCAGAGACTTGAAGTTCTAGTCAGACAGATCTTTCACTTGTTTCGTTAGAGTCACACCAAGATCCTTTATATTGTTTGTGACTATTGTGAAGGGTGTTATTTCCCTAATTTCTTTCTCAGCCTGTTTATCTGTCGAATATAGGAAGGCTACTGATTTGTTTGAGTTAATTATATCCAGCCATGTTGCTGAAGTTGTTTATCAGTTATAGGAGTTCTCTGGTGGAGGTTTTCAAGTCACTTAAGAATAGGATCATATCATCTGCAAATACTGGTATTTTGATTTCTTCCTTTCCAATTTGTATCCCTTTGACCTCCTTTTGTTGTCTAATTGGTCTAGCTAGAACTTCAAGTACTATATTGAATAGATAGGGAAAGAGAGGGCAGCTTTGCCTAATCCCTGATTTTAGTGGGATAGCTTCAAGTTTCTCTCCATTCAGTTTAATGTTTGCCACTGGTTTGCTGTATATTGCTTTTACTATGTTTAGGTATGGGCCTTGAATTCCTAATCACTCCAAGGCTTTCAGCTTTTAAGGATGTTGGATTTTGTCTAATACTTTCTCAGCATCTAATGAAATGAACATGTTGGGTTTTTTTTTTTTTTCTTTTTGAGTTTGTTTATGTAGAGGATTACATTGATGGATTTCCAGGTATTGAACCATCCCTGAATCCCTGGCATGAAGCCTACTTGAATGTGTTAAATGATCATTTTGATGTGTTCTTGGGTTTGGTTTGTCAGAATTTTATTGAGTATTTTTGCATTGATATTAATAAGGGAAATTAGTCTGAAGTTTTCATTCTTTGCTGGGTCTTTGTGATCTCTTTCTTAGGTTTTCTATCTCCAGGGATGTCTCCCTTTGTGATTGCTTTATTGTTTCTATTTCCATTTTTAGATCCTGGGTGGTTTTGTTCATTTTCTTCGCTTGTTTGATTGTGTTTTCCATAATTCTTTAAGGGATTTTTGTGTTTCCTCTTTAAGGGATTCTAGCTGTTTACCTGTGTTCTCTTGTATTTCTTTAAGGGACTCATTTATTTCCTTCTTAAAGTCTTCTATAATCATCATGAGATGTGATTTTAAATCTGAGTCTTGCTTTTCTGGTGTGTTCAGGTATCCAGGGCTCCCTGTTGTGGGAGAACTGGGTTCTGATGATGCCAAGTAGCCTTGGTTTCTGTTGCTTATGTTCTCGCCCTTGCCTTTCACCATCTGGTTATCTCTGGTGTTTGCTGGTCTTGCTCTCTCTGGCAATGGCTTGTCTCTACTGAAAGCCTCTGTGTTAGTCCTCCTTGGAGACCAGCTCTCTCTGAAAGGAATTTGGGTTTGGAGAGCTGTGGTACAGGGTGAGCTCTGAGGTACAGACAAAAACCAGAAGGATTCTGCCCCAGATGTTCCTTGGTTCCTGTGTCCTGATGACTCTGCTAGGGTTCTTCTTGAGCCAGGAATTTGAACAGAAGTGGTGGTCTTCTTTGTGCTCAAAGATATGTTGTCACTCCTGGAAGACCAGCTCTTTTCCTGGCACTATTTGGGTATGGAGCCCTGTGGCACAGGATCAGCTCTCTGGCCACAGAAGAAACCTGGACCACTCCTTGGTCCCTGTATCCTGAGGGTTCTGGGTGGGTCCCTCTTAGCACATGTGCTGGTCATACCCCACTCACAGGCTTGTTCACACTCCTTGGATGCTAGCTTTTCTCCCTGTGCTATTTAAGTACGGAGTCCTGTGGTACAGGTTCAGCTCCCCTGCTGTGGACAGAAACTGGAAACACAAGAAACATTCTTTAAGGTAGAACAAACAATATGCCACAAACAATTGCCATTTTAATTGAAGTCATTTCAATTATATTTTCCAAACAATGTCCAGCATGGCAAACTATATCCCCAAGAGTGCAATTATGGCACTTAATAGCTTGGAAGTAACTAACACCTATTTAATTGAAGTTAATTTCTTTAATGAGATGGTGTCTGTTGTATATGACCAGGAAGCTACATCCATTAAATCTCAATGATATGGTTGCCTAATCAAGACCAGCACAATAACAATACAAGTGAACATGCCACAAATGTGTACACTGAATAATGTCTAGCATGATCAATTTTGTAATATGATCTGTATATTTACTACTGAAAAATCATGCAACAAAATGAGTTTCTGAGCCTTTTTCTAGACTGGAATAAGTACCTCTGAGTTCATCATTATATCTTTTAAAAATCTACTCTTTGTGGTGGGGAGAATCAAACCAAAGGCCCTGCCCACACTTGGAAAGTACTCTATCACTAAACCACATTCCCAGCCTTACACATCTTTAAAATGCTAGTTCCTGTATCTCTTCTATTACTTTTAACTAACAAATCTGAAAGGAAGTGTCACTAAACTAGCACAAGGAAATTGCTAGTTGTAATAATAACGAATCTTTGTAGAGCAAGCCAAAATTCAATTGCCAAAGGTCAGCACACACAATATACACATTTACAATGAATCTTTGTTTACTGCACACCTTAGATCAGTGGTTCTCAACCTGTGGGTCATGACCCCTTTGGGGTAAAACAACCCTTCCACAGAGATTGATTATCAGACTTCCCGCAAATCAGATAAGTTTTACATTAATATTCAAAATAGTAGCAAATTTACATTTATAAAATAGTAACAATGTAATTTTGTGGTTGGGGATCACCACAACATGAGGATCTTTATTATAAAGTTCAGTATTAAGAAGGTTGAGAACAGTAGTTCACTGCTCTAGGTGATTTGGCATCTCAAATACATTTCCCAAAAAAAACTTACTGCCCTCTTTTCAAGCCTAATCCTATCATGGTCCTCAAATGAACTGTTCACTCAAGCTAAAAACCTCAGTTTTGACTGTTCATTATACTTCCTATATTGAAATAGTCACTAAGTTCAGCAATGTCTGTTAATAAGATGCTGCAAAGACACCATGATCAGGAAAACATATAGAGGAAAGAGTTTATGTGGAGTTCGTTCACAGACTCAGAATGTGAGTCCATGACCATCATGATGGGGATTGTGGCAGCAGGCAGGAAGGCATGGTTGGTGATAGAGCAGTAGCTGAGAACTTGCATCTTGATCCATAACTATGAGGCAGAGTGAGTTAATGAAATTGTATGAACTTTTGAAACCTCAAAGCCAGTCTTCAGTGGTACACTTTCTTCAAAGTGATTATACCTCCCAATTCTTCAACAAGTACATACTACCTAATTCTTCCTGAATAGTTATACTATCTGGGCATTAAATTCAAATATATGAGCCAGAAGGGGCTATTCTCATTCAAACTACCATATTTCACTTCTTTTCCCATCACCATCCCTATCCCCCTTGTGCTCATATAATAATGGAAAATGCATTTGGTCCAATTTCAAAAGTCCCCATAGTTTTTCACAGTCTCAGCATAGCTTAAAAGTCCAAAGTTCAAAGTCCAAAATCTCTTATGCAACTCAAGGTTGTCTCTTAGTAGTAAAACCCTGTAAAATCAAACAGCAAATTTCATACTTTCAATAGACATTGGCACAGAATATACATTTATTCCAAAAGGGAAGAATGTGGGGCATAGTGAGGAAATACTGGACCAAAGGAAGACTGAAATCCAGCAGGGATAATTCCAAATCCTAAAGAGCTTAGATGACTCTGCCTTTCCAGATTTAATGACAGAAAAACACTTTTATTTCATGGGCTGGTTCCATTCCTTGTACATACCTCTCCCTGGAAGACATCTAGAGCTATGGAACCTCCAACATCCTGAGGTTTCCAACACAATCCAGGCTTCATTTTAAATGGCCTCTCAAGGCCTCAGTACAAGAACTCCCCTGCCACACATCTGGCCTCAGAAGCACTGTTTAACCATAGATGAATATTCCACAACCTCTTTACTCTTCTAAATCCTAAATCCTTTACAAATCTAAAGCCAAAACTACCTGGCTGATATTGTCAAATTTGGCTGTCCATTTTGGATGGAGCCTGGCTTTCTTCTTGAGTTACATTTGCGTATACTTTAGCTTGTTGTTCCATTTTAGAAACAGAAAATCTGTTAAGCCTTTTTCTTTCATAAGTTTCAGGATTAGCTGGTCAAGGTCTTGCTTAGAGAGCATCTCTTCCTATATTCCATTTGAAATTAGGTCTCTCTTTCAGCACAAATATTGGATACAACATTCAATTTCCTGGGGCATCTTTTTCTTCTCAAACTGTACAATTTTTATTTCTTTTTGTCACTTGCTATTTTTCATTGTAGACCCATATATGAGTGATTACTAATAAAGCCTATCTCCAGTGATACATCTCTTCTAACAAGGCCATACTTCCTGATCCTTCCTAAATAGTTCCACCACAGGGGTCCAGGTATTCAAATATATTATTAGCCTATTGAGTCCATTATCATTCAAATTCTATCTACCTTCTAATCCATTCATTTCTTGCATTCACAGTTTATTCATTTCTAAAACTGAAATAACACTCACAAATGAACTAGAAGATGGCATTCCTTTAATATCTATGAAAACATGAAATTTACAAGAAAGAAGAAAAGAAACTGAATCATAAAAGCAGTTTGTGAAAAAGGAACGTAACAAAACAAATCAGGAACTCTTACAAGATTTCACAATGTACTGCAAAGCTGTAGTAATCAATAGTATTGGCATAAGTATATACATATTGATAAGTAGGACAATCAGTTTTTTAACAATGCCACTAAGTACACACATTAGAAATATTATCAAACTTTTCAATAGATTGAAGAAGGAAAGTTTGATAACCACACAGACATGAATGAACCTAGACTCCTATCTGTAATCTGGTGACTAGTTCTATGTCAAATTGACAGCTAGAGTTATTGAGAGAAGGAACCTCACCAGTTATAATAATAAATTCAAAATGGATTTAGAACCAGAAGCAACTAGAAGAAAATATAGGGAAATACTTTAGGACACTGAAATGGGTAACTATGGACCAGAAAACTAAAGCAAGTATAGTGTCAAAATTAAACAAAACAAACCCTACTGCACAGAAAAAGAATCAACTAAGAGAGGAGATAAGGTAAACTGTAACATGGAAAATATGTTCACAAATTATGCGCTCAGTAAAAGACAGATATTCAGATGTTTAAGGAATTCTAAAACTTTATAGCTAATAGTAACAATTAAAAGATGATTAAAACTAGCAATAGACTTTAAACAAAATAGAAATTGTACATAAGAAGACTTACAATTAGGTTGGTTTTCATGTCAGCTTGTCACAAGTTAGAATGGAGAGATGTCCTGTTAAGTTTGATTGATGTGAGAAGGCCCACCCTGATTGTGGGCATCACCTTTAGATAAAGGCCCAGATCCAAAACAGCATTTGAGAAGGAAGATTATCTCAGCACTTACTTGCTTGGCCTTTCCTCTTGACACCAAGTTGATTTGCTTCATTGTTGCTGGAGCTGCTGATTGCTTTCCTAGAAGAATTAGCATTTTTCCAAGCTTTCCTTCCTGGAATATGGACAAGTGAGAGCCTTCAAACTGTTGAGTCAATCAGCCCAGGGACCAAGTAACTTTGAGTCCTTAGTATATCCTGTGTGGTTTGTTTGTCATTAGTATTTTAAAGCTCACTTAGTAAGTTCTGAGAATAAATACACACACACACACACACACACACACACACACACACATATCCCCTTGGGTGGGTTCCTCTAGAGAACCTGATATACTGATAAAAGATGTATTAATCACCAACAGATATACAAAAACATGGCTCAAAACTTATCATCAGATAAATGTAAACCAAACACAATATGATATCATTTAACTTCAATAATAATGACTTATCAGAAAGACAAAACACACATGGACACAGGCAAAAAAAGAACTCTTGAACAACAAGAGTATAAACTCACAGAACCATTACAGAAACAGCTAGAGGTTCATCTAAAAATTAAAACTAATATAGACAGTAACCCCTCTACTAGGTTTGAACACCAAAAGAAATGAAATCAAGATATTGTACAGACACTTGTATTCCCACATATGCTGCATTACTGTTCATAATGGCCAAGAAAGAAAAATAACTTGAATGTCCATTAACTGATGAATAGATTCAAATATGGTATGACATGGCTAAACATTACATATCCATTAAAAATGCGACAACATGCATGAAGCTAAGCATCTTTGTATTAAAATAGATAAGCCATACACAGAAAGACAAGTATCATATGATTTTATCAGGGCACCTCTAAATGTTACGCTTATAGAAACTGAGAGTTAAAAGATTAGCTATAAGAGGGTGGGATGATAAAGAGTGAGGGACAAGGGAAAGTTGACTAATGAGTACTAAGTTACCATTAGACAGGAGAAAGAAGTTCTGGTGTGCTCTTGTATGTTAGAGGAAAGATGGGCAAAATTAATGTAACTACACATTTCAAAAAGCTAAAAGAAAATACTGGATATTTTTACAACATAGAGATGGCAAGCCAGGCATGGAGACACATGTCTATAATCCCAGCACTAAGAAGTCTCATGCCAGAAGACTGAAAGCACAGGACCAGCCTGAGTAACATGGGGAGACCACATCTAAAGAAAGCAGCAGCTGAGTATGTAGCATGGTGTTATAATGATGACCTGGAAGGTGTATGAACCTGACTTTCATCTCAAGTAATACAGTAATAAAGAAATGAGGAGAGAACATGACATATATGTTTAACCACACATAATCATTCTATACTATAGAATCTACAGTATATATATTTATCAAAATATCATATTATCACATTGTCCTTATTGGCTTTACCTGTCAAATTGACATAGCCTAGAGTCATCTAAGAGGGACGCTTGGGCTGATGAATTGTCTAAATCATATTGCTTTGTGAGCATATCTTTGGGAGAGTGTCTTGATTATCAACTGTTGCAGTAGGGCTCAGCCTACTGTGGGCAGCACTATGCTATACAGTTGTACAGGGCCTGGGCTGCACAAGAAAGCTCGATAAGCATTATACATCTAACAAGTAGCAACTTTCATGGTTCTGATGTGCTTCCTTGGTTGTGAGTAAATTCCCTGGCCAGAGGTAATAGTGCACTGCAAAGCAAGCAGTCCTCCCTTCAGATTTCTGCTTCCCTCAATGACGGACCATGATCTAGAAGAGTAGGATAAAATACCTTCTTTCTCACATTGCTTTTGGTCAATATTTTATAAGATATCAAATTCAAATGCAGATTCATAAGAATATTTTGTTTCATGAGTCAGTTAGAAATAAATCTGATTAATAAAATTGAATTGCACAGTTCTCAAATCCATAGTAAAGCTATCTATTAAAAGGTTACCCTTTTAAAGCTAGCTTTTCCTATGAAATGCATCTGCCAATTGTTAACACATTGGATTATTTTTCGATGGTTATAACTCCTGCAACAGAATGTGCCAGACTATAAGCAAGTATGTTTTCTCTTTGAATAGAAACCATCCTTGAAAAATATCAATATTAGCTTCTGTTTGCCCTCACATTCTTCTTTTAAAAGTACCCACTCAAAAATACAGGATCCATAAGTACCCTTAAGAACTTAATCCCTACACAGAAAAGACTCTGGGACTACTTTTAGTATCATGTTTTTAGCTGCTTTCCAGTGTCAAACAGCTTGTAGACCTACCTCTTAAGTATTTTTATTTGTGGATATCCACTTGGCTCATAGTAAGATGCATCATGTTTCCAAATTTATGGTCCAAGAGGTTTATCTCTAGCTCATCCAACTTCTGACCTCCCTAGGCAGTATCCAGCAATCTACACTGTTCTTGATATCATACTTGAGGTGCTTACTTGCCCAGATTCTCACCCAGACCCCTTGTAAGGAGAGAAGGAAACAAACTTCTACTTCAGTATTAAATGTTACCAGAGGAGAGTGTAGAGAGGATGGATGAATACTTGCGATACTTTGTGAAGCTAGGAATAAACTCAGGGCTTTGTACATTCTAGGTAAGTGTCCTACCACTAACTCACATCCGCAGCACTACACTGGCAACTTCTGAGTCAATACAGAACCAGAATCAATGTGAGGTTAGAACACAGAGTATGCATATTAGTAATGATAACAATTAGTAAACAATTTAACAAACAGTAAACTATGTGACTGGTATTTTAGCAAATTTATGTATAAGTCAATCATTGCCAACAGCAACCTGTAAGTACTATTATTATAGCTATTGTATACATGAATAAACCCAAGGCACAGAGATAGCTTAAGAAATTGGCCTAAGATTCAGTTAGGAAATGCTAACTGAGAAAAAAGTTCGAGTTATTTGGCTCCATTGTTCTTAATGTAGCTACCCAATAGTGGGTTTGGATCTGAAATGTTCCTCAAAGTCTCATGTGTTAAATTTTTGGTTGCCAACTCATTGATTAGATCATGATTGCTATCAACTAATCAGTGGACTAATTCACTGGTATATTCGCACATAGATGAAATATTGGAAGTTGTTGGAATCTACTGAAAGTAGGGCCTGATTGGTGGAGTAGGTCACTGGGGGGAGGCATTTGAAGAATATATTTTGTCTCTAGCCTGTTTTGCCATCTTCCCTTTTTCCCATGAGTTGAGAAACTCTGCTCCATTATGCTCTCTCCACCTTGATCCTCTGCTGTACCACAGGTCCATAGAGACCATGCCAATTAACTACAAACATACCCTCTGAAATCATTAGCCCAAATCAACCTTTCCTGCTATAAATTGTTTTTCTCAAGCATTCCGCCACAGAAACCAAAAGCCATCTAACATGATCCTAAGAAGTAGATCAGAAATGGCTGTGTTTCCTAGAATTCTACCCTTATCTCATTTTAAAGAGACAGGCTAGTTTCACTGTTTTCCCAGCACTTAAAACAAAAACAAAAACAAAAACAAAAATAAAAACAAACAAACAAAAAAACAGACCTGGGATATGTTGTGATATATACCTGTTTCCAAAACTCTTATATTGATACTAAAATTCTCAAGGATTGGAGGGGGAGTGGGAGTGAGCTTTAGTTTTTTTGAGGTCATGAAAGTGAGGTCCTCTTTATGGATTACTGCTTTTATGCCAAAAGACACCAGAAAGTTGTCCTCCCAACCTCTTCTCCACTCCTCTCTCATTTTCTTTCCTCTCCTCTCCCTGTTACATGAAGACAGGGTAGGAGAGGACTGTCTAATACAAATCAAGAAAAGAGCACTCAACAGAAACTGAGCATGCTCATAGTTTAACCTTCAACTACAAATCCTCAAAACTATGAGAAAGTAAGTGCCTCATTTTTGAAGAATGCATTTTATGATATTTTTATGGCAATCGGAACGGACAGACTAAAAGTAGACTCTAAGAACATGCCCAATTATTCTGTCCCTTTGAAAGACTGGCTCTAGATAAAATGAATGTTTATAAGGAAAACCAAAAATCTATTTTCATGCCCAAGTCTAGCTCTGGTTTAGCTATAGAAGAAGTTATTTGGAAACTAGTTTTAATAGGACATAAAAGATGCACAGCAGAGTAAAGTAATTTTACTCTGATATCAAATTTCAGAGCTTTAAAAAAAAAAAAAAAAAAAAAAAGGTAACCAGATGCCAAGTTGGCTAAAATTCAGAACAATACAGTGACCTGAAGGGGAAATAGGAAAACAATAAAAAAATTAAAAACCAGGCTAGATCCCTAAGGATGAGCAGAAAGAAATAATAGGATGCATAAAGGATAGCATAAAAACATTTCCTTATTGCACTAGGTAAGAAATAAGACTTTTTTAAAAAAGCAGAACATGATGGCATTCAAATAAATGGGGAAAGAAGCTAGGAGTAGGAGACTGAGCAAAACTATTTCCCAGTCTTTCAGGAAAGAGAAGATGGTACCTAAGACCCAAAAAGGAAAACTACCAGCTGAAACAGCATGGAAATGCTCCACAGGCCATTTTAGACAACTGGCAAATGTGAAGCCGTAGAGGGCTATGTTTAGGAGCACCAAGTCTAGAATAAACAATCCATACTTCCAAGTTTACAAAAGCTTGGCTTAATTTACCTGTGGATTAAGTAATTACAATACTAGAGTTGAATTCTTTCTTGTACTATTTAAAGTCTCTCTTAATTCTTAGAACAAACTGGGATATGTGCTCAGTACTTAGTAAATATATGTCGGCACTACTTCTTAGAAAAGCTACAGATTCTAGACAATGGTCAACATGCTGCTAGGTAGAACTAAGAAATGAGATATGTCACCTTGTTGTATGTCTCATGCAAAATACAAGGAAACAGCTAAAATGTTTCTAAAGATAATTAAAAAGTTTTATGTTACAGTAATTGACATTCTAATGAAACATAAAGAGTGAGCATACAAGAATCCCAGCTTATGAAACAGTAAAATTGACAATTCACCAATTTTATTATTAATTCCAATTTTATTGATGTTAATTCCAAATCTTGTAAATAATGGAAATAAAGTAGCAATTCAAATGTATCATTATTATCAGAAAAAAAATGTTGTATCACCTACTGAGTACAGAATCGTTTGTGTCTCTATTTCTCCCAGTAATTTTAGACATTAAAAGTAAATGGCTAAAATGCTAATCCCAAAAGCATTCAATTCCAGATAGGATTTTTATCTCAACAATTTGATTTCTGAACATTTCTGAAGGCTTTGGCAATCTATCCAACACTATTGAACAATTACTCTACCCAGATAATACCAAAGAAGTAGTGAACAAACAGTTCAGTGACCAAATATTAAATGTTAATGTTTTGTGCATACAAGGATAAGAAACTCTTAGAGATCTATAGCACAACATAGCACTTGGTGAAAATGCTCAATTGTATGTTGAATACTCTTCTAGGAACAGTAATGGATAGGTTTATGGCAGAGATTGTGGTGCAGACTCCACATTTGTGTACTTCTTTCCAAACTCATCTTATTGTAGAGATGTTAACCATGAGAAGTGATTTAAATAGAAAGACTTTAATAATAAGAGTTAAGCATGTTCTCTGCTGAGCACTGTTCTAGATAGGGAAGATAAATAATATGAATGAGATAGAAAAGGATTCTGCCTTCAGAGGGATGATATCTAGTAAAAGTAGACATGAAATAAAACAATGAAGTTTAAACAATAAAAATTAAAAGATAGTTTCATGTCCTGCTAAGTATAATGAAATTGGTACTCTAATGCAAGTAAGCTAATAGATGATGATGAAAGGCAGTATTACAGGCAGGCTCTGAATTAGGAAGGAATCATTTTTGGACAGAAGAGTGTTCCAAAGAGAAATATACATACCTGAGGTGAGAGTGTGATTATCTTCAGAAAGTACACTGAGGGAATTCTTTATGTATGCTGTTTCACTTTCTCCCCTGTAATTGTACTGAACCTTTCACTTGTATTATGTATCTTTGAACATGCCCCCTACCTGGAATACTCTACTCCCTTTCTTTCTGGTTATCCCTCTCTATCCTTCAGTGCTTTGACTAAGGAGCCATTTTATAGATAGGTGTTCTCTAGCTCCCTCAGATGAGATTAAGACTGCCATGTCAGACATTTCTTTTTTAGTAACTTCATATATGCAGCTCATTTAATGTCTGTATGTTCTGTTTCTTCTAAATTTCCTGAGATTAGAAGCATATAGTAATGTTTGATTTATTGTCATCACTAATTATCTTCTTCTTCTTCTTCTTCCTCTTCTCCATCATCATCATCATCATCATCATCATCATCATCATCATCATCATCACCACCACCACCACCACCACTAGTCCTAAGAATGGATAACTAAATCCATTTACTGAGATAAAGAATCCTATTAATGCCCTCTTGATAACTCTGTGAATCTTAATTCAATGAGCAGATAAAGACTTTTCCCATATGCCTAAAAGTTCAAACATGCATCATTCACACTCATATATTTCATACACTCTCATCTATATTTACTATTTTAATCCATCATAAATACAGACTCACTGATTTGGATTCTCTAACATTTGAAAATACCTACAATAATCCAGAGTGTTCTAAGTAGCATACAGCAGAAAGACTTGTGAAGCTTGTCAGTGACATAACACACTCATTTGCTACCATTCCTTGAACATTCTTCATTGTCCATTGCTCCCTAGTGTTACGTTACCAAAAAATTGAAAGATAATTCTATCCCTTGATTTAAAATAGATTCTTTTAGCTTTGATCATTTTTTTTATCTATCAACATTGCCAATCACTTAAGATGTATTTCATATGAACCTAACAATGGATATACAATAGGAGTGAAATTCCTACAAAGCCACTTGAGATTCTTCAAGCCTGTTAGAGCAAGGTACAATTTTAATATAACAAAATTGATCTGAAGTTCTGCAGAAAGTACTGGGTACAGTTTAACTTTGAGTTTGTTCTCCAATTTAAAAAGTCAACAATTGGAAGGTGAAAAATAATGAGCTCTATTACAGTGCTAATAGCTTAATGAGAGATTTGGGGTTTGTTTCTACAATTGATATTATTTTTCTAGACTGGCCACCTGTCAGACATCACTTTTAATCAATATTACAGAATGGAATAAAAAATGAGAAGTCATTTCACGTCCAAATGACAATATTATACTTAGTTTATGTGCTTTTTTCCAGATAATATGTAATGTCTAGCTCTGGAGTCTGAGCATATAGACCATGGCACTGATAACTGCAAGGGACCTCTGCTCTGCTAGCTATGGGAGGGAGGATTTGGTGAGTACTATAAGTATCTGATGGTGAAATATATAGTTGGTCCTGAATCATCACAAGAAATCCATGAAGATGTCCATGAATGATCTATAACCCTTTCCCCCAGTTAAGGAAAGGAATGGTTTACATGCACATACAGACTTTATTTTCACTGAAGATGTTTTACAGGGGGACACACAGCCACTATTACTGAAGGTAAGGTGACAAGTTATCTTATAAAATGTCTATTTGGTGCTCATCACTATCCTAAGGGAGAAATAACAGTGAATAGTACCAGCAGGAAATGTACTACATTTAGCTATGTGAGACAACCATGCTGAAGTTGAAAATAAAAATATTGCAAGATTATCTAAGTAAGGTACTTTTGTGATGCATTCCAGAGTAAAAAAGATTAAAACTGTCTTTATTTTAACAAATACAGGTTTGCACACACTTATCAAGTCCCTAGCACTATTTTTAATGGCCTATGTTGTCTTTGTGTCTTCTCTAACTATTCTAATACTTATGACTCCTACTTATCCACCTACCTGCCTCTCTTAGTCTGCCATGTTGTCTTCTAAGGAGAGTTCCTTCTTGAAATCAAAATGAAGGATATCAAATAAGCAGAGGAAAGCCTGGATCTGACCAGGCAATATAACTATAAAAGAATCAAAAGGTGCCAAATAGTGTCCATAATAAGTATGAGTTATATAATGTCCCACATTAAAATAAATAACATCTGTATCTCACAAAAAAGTCTTATGAGCTATAGGTTAATTTTAACTTTATATCACAATTGAAGAAATTTAAATTCATGAAGATAATCTCTCTCAAGACCCAAAATTATTAACTTGCAATACCAACGTTTGAAATAAGGGGTTCTGACACCATACTTTCTATTCTTGACTCTTAACCTTGACTGAGTTTTACAAGATAAATCAAATCATAATTCAAAAGCATAGCTTCTTCCTAAGTTTGTAGTTTGTTCTTTTCTATTATAAGACAATATTGTTCATCACAAAAAAGTAAATACTTGCCCTGGTGCCAATTCTTCCTCAACAACACATTAGAGAGAGAATAGAATTGTAAGCACTATTATGAATGATCAAATAGCAGTTAAAATGAATATTGCATTTTTATAATGAGAAACTTTCTTTTGGGTAGTCCTCTCTCTCTCTCTCTCTCTCTCTCTCTCTCTCTCTCTCTCTCTGTGTGTGTGTGTGTGTGTGTGCAGGCACACATACCTATGTACAATCATATATGCATACATAGTAGAATTGGTACAACATGTCATGTGAGTATTCTAAAATGTGGTAAGGTATTTCATGGATCCAATCTCCCCAGTAATACCCAGTGATCCTGGCTTTATACCCAGTGTCCATACTCTCTTTTACAGTGTATAAGAGCTTGTCTATGTGAATGAAAGAATACTGGAAGGTCTAGAAATATAGCTCAGTAATTAAGAGTACTTACTACTCCAGTTCTCAGTACTCACATTGAGCAGCTCACAATAACCTGTAACTCCAGCTCTAGGATATTTAATGCCTCTGGCCCCTGCTCATAGCTACACTCACATCAGCATACCTACAATTAGATGTACACACATACACATAATTAAACATGCTTTTGAGTTATTGATTAGTGGAGTCCAAGAGACTCCCAAAGTAATAAAGGCTATTGCTGTTGTACTTTGTTGCCTCCCAAAAGTTAATATCTGCTGCTGGAGATCCCATGTAGTTCAGATTTAGGACTCAGAGGATTCAAGCTGTACTTAACCCCAAACCATCCACCCTTTCATAGTACCAGAAGGAGCTATGAAAGTTGTCATGAGGAAGAACGCAATCAATAGGTCTACCAAGCTTTGATGCCTATGAACTACAACAGTAACCAGCATAGCAAAGTATGCTTAGCAGTACAATAGTGGTACTCATATCTTGGCAGTAACCAACAACTGTCTCTAATTGGACTTAAGACCCACTCAACAGGAGGGAAACCATATCTGGTACTAGGAATCTAGCTCACCATCCTTGGTTAGTGAGGTCATGAACTTAAGAGGAGATTCTTTTACTGCCACTATACTAAACTAGTGTAACTTCCAACTAGATTCTAAAGTCCTATCCTTATATCCACAAGTAAGTGTAGCTCTCACACTTCACCAAAGCCTCCTTTTGCAGGAGATGGAAATCATTATAGAAATCCACAACTGGTCAAAATACAGAGAACAAGTGATTATGGAGTTCCCACACCCAGTTGATTTATTTACAACACAACCCATACCTAGACCTCGGGGAACATTATGAAAGAGGAAGGTAAAAAATTGTAGCAGGCAAAGGAAGAGGAAATACATTGTGAGATACTGTCTGTTCTGTATGATGGGCAAGCTACACTCATGAAATCTCCACAATGTGGCTGCTGAAACAAGACATGAACAGTGGTACCAGTTACATATCACCTTGCTTGGGGAAAAAAACTCACATAGCCCCAGCCCTATACAAAGAGCTATAGGTAATTAATCACTACAGAAAAAGGGAAAAGTAATCTTTCCCAGGGAAGTTTATACACTACCATGTGGTCAGCCATTAAAAAAAAAAAACATATATGTACAAGCAACTCTAAATGGACTCAGCAATAATTAAAGGAAGTGATCATGAATTTGAGGGCAAGCATTGGGGAGGTTGGAGGGAGGAGAGGGAAGCATAAATGGTGTAATGATATTTTATTGAAACTAAAGCAAATTTAATAAATTTATATTTTTATACAAAGGACTATTGATGGAGAGATGATAACCATTAATAAAAGATATTTGGGACCTCCCCCTGCCCTCTACTTCCCTCCTTTCCACCTATCATGCCTCTATCAGCTTTATGGAAATGTCAAACATGTTTACAAGTTTAAAAATTCCTAACATCCAGGAGTGAACTTAGAAGATAAGCCCTGTAAGCAAATTTGGACTTTAAGATATCACTCACGCTTGGCTGAAATCTTGTGAGGAATCTGGAAGCTGAAAAACTACAACTCCTATGGTTTTAGAGTCCCATCCCTTAGATATTTGAGATAATAGATGGCTTTTGCCCTCTTATCCTCAGAATGCTGATTATTTTCTCTTCATTTTTTTCATTTGATCATAATCTTTCCCCCACTCCTCCCATATCTTCCCCTATCCACCCAACTTCAAGTTCTCTCTCTCCCAAAATAAAACAAACCACCACAAAATAAAAATCAAAACAAACAAGCAAAAAACAAATAAAAACAAAAGCACTCACCCACCCATCCACACACAAGCACATAATCATTAAGTTTGTTTTATTTTGGCCAACTACTCCTGAGCAAAGGGTCTCCTTTGGAGTACATTTGCTATATTCAGTGACTCTCCATTGGAAAAAACTGAAATTCCCTTTCCCATCAGTTATCAATTGCAGATAGCATCTTGGGTAGGAGTGAGCATAAGTAGTTATGCTTCTTGGTTCTGGAGTTTTGTATGGTTTGAACATATGCAAGTCTTGGGTGTGTTTCCACAGTTCCTGTGCATTCATATGTGTATAAACCCTGTTTATGTCTTGAAGATGCTGTTTTCTTGAGGCCATCCATCCCCTCTGGCTCATTACAATCTTTCCACCTCCACTTCTACATAGTTCTCTGATCTTTGAGGGGAGGGTTTTGATAAAGACATCCCATTTAAGAACTGGGTGTGCCAAAGTCTCTCTTTCTGCATATTGTCTAGTAGTGAGTTTCTATGTTTTGTTGGTTTCCACTGCAAGAAGCTTTTCTTGATGTTTATTGCTTTAAGCAGCTAAATTGTGGGGAAGTTATAGTGCAGCAGTGAAGAACTAATGCAGCTTCCAAAATATCACCTACTTCAGAAGATCTCCCTTAAACCCTTAAAATTCTCAAAGTCAGTGCTTAAATGTTTTATAAGTCTTATTTGGGCAAGGTTTGAATCTTAGGCATGCTGTCATTATTTGTAATACCATCATATAAATTAAATTGCATAAAATATTTTTACTTAAA
Source organism: Rhynchomys soricoides (assembly GCA_019843965.1). Classification (NCBI taxonomy): domain Eukaryota; kingdom Metazoa; phylum Chordata; class Mammalia; order Rodentia; family Muridae; genus Rhynchomys; species Rhynchomys soricoides. Next base: position 1,629,810 of record JADRCH010007462.1, read on the forward strand.
CAATTTGTACAAATAAGACATGAGGAAATTGTTCTTGGTTGGCTTGCCTAATGCTGAAGTCTTCCTTTTTAAAGTCTCAGTTCACTAGTTATCAAAGTGATATTAGAAAATATAATACCAGTCCAGAAGTAACTGTTAATAAAGATTGACAAGAGTCAAAGAGCAGATAAGCCCAGCTGATGTCAAGATCAAATGGAAAACCAAAATTAATTTTTTGGATTAATAATTTTGTTAATGACTATAATTTTCAACACATCAAATTAACAGCTTTTTTCATATATATAAAATGTTATATATATACATATATATATAACATTTTATATTAAATTTACATATTATAACTTCCTTATAGGTCTAAATTGAAAATATAGCACAATAATATAACTGATTTACAGGATAGAGGTACAGTAACTAAAATAACATAAATGATATTTCACTATGTAAATACTTTGATAGGATTATACCAGAAGACAAAATGAAGGTATTATTGTCTGCTAAGAATATATTAGCTAGGAATGCAGGTGGACTTGGGAGAGTTGTATTCATATTTTAAACACTATAAGTGCTGTGCTATTCAAAAAACAATGAAATGATGCTGAAATACTGAAATAAAAAATACCCTAGCAACCAATAATTCTATACTCACTGAAAACATCTTTCAGAAGCTAAAGATAAAGGCATGTTCAGACAAAAGCTGAGAGAATGTGTTGCTAGTACCAGTACAAAAACTGTTAAATAAGTTCTTCATGCAAAAAGAATACAATTCCAGGCAGCTACTTGAATATATGTGAAAAGTTGTAAAACAATAGAGGAAAATAATCTCTTCCAGGAATAGCATGATCTCTAAAAAATGTGATTGGAACTTATGGTAGAATCCATTTGTGCCAAACAGACACTTATGTACTCCTTTATATTTCCTAGCATCCTTTGAAGTTGAGGTAAGCTTTTTATGACTCTACCAATTAACTAAGAGCAGAAGTGATGCATCAGGGTGCTGATATAGGTAAAAATATTCTGCCAAGGGAAAACATTTTATTCTCAAGTTTCTAGGGAGATACTACAAACAATTTAGACTTTAAAAGAACTTTCAAAAGTAATTGTTTAGCTTTAAATTAAAATTAAATTAGGTAAAAGTAGGATTTTTTAATTTAATTTCAGTTGTTTGCCTTCTACACCAACTTTGAATGAGGAAGAATGCTTTGATGACTGCATCCTTATTTGACAGATAAGGAAGTTAAGATGCAAACAATTAAAGTTCAAACTGGCTTGCCTCTGCATTGAAATCAATATCATTTATTTCATATAAAATATAGGCCATTTAGTAAACAGGGGTTATATTCTAAGTATCTACATTAAGGTTTTGCACAAAACTTTAAGAGGTGGATAACAAAAGGACGGTGTTCCAAGACAGGTTCTAGGAGAGTGGTTTTGCTCACTCAAAAGGGAACTTTTGTCCACACTCCATCTTTGAACAGGAAATTCATCTTAATGACTCAGCAAAATGTGGAATGCACACCACAGGCCTGAAGTTTTCTTTATTAATGAGTCAAAACAAGGAAGAGAGATAAGTAAGCCATTAAGAACACTTAGTGCTCTTCCTGAGGACTCCAGCTGTTATCTTAACTCCAACTCCAACTCTAGCTTCAGAGGATAAGACACTCTCTTCTGACTTCTGCGGGCATACACATAAACACACACATACAAACGTGCACACACATGCATACATGTGCATACACATAAAATTGAAATCAATCTTAAAAAGAGTTAATACAACAAATGATAAAATCTCGTATGTTAAGGAACATTATGAGCATATTACAGAATGTAAGTCATTAATGCAGATATTACAGGTCATATCATTCAATGTAAGACACTGACTCAAATGAATTCTACTCAAAATGATCAGGCCAGGAATAAGTAGTACATAGACAATGACTCAGAAGCAGAATCTCCTAAATTAGTACTCTTTTTACTAATTTCTATTTGTTTTAACATAAGTGGTCTATATAAAAATAACTTTGATTCTTTTATACGTGAATATGGATTTTCAAAGTTGAATAGGACAACATAATGAGAGGAGTTAAAGGCTAACATACATTGAAATATAAGAAAATCTGGTTAAGAGTATATAAATGTATCCAGGGCAAGAATACTACTGCTTCAATCCCCAATCCAGAACCTTCTGGAATTAACCATCACATTGTAATATAAAACACACGTGAAATTCTTTATTTCCAGGGTGGGTTGCACAAAGACACCTATCTATCTTTGCTCCCAGGAACTTCTGAACTGACTGGTTGCCAATAGCACTATAGCATAGAAGTAGGATTAAGAATATAGTCACTAATGCATTGTGGAGACTTCAGCAAATTGGTAAAAGGAATCCTCCCATTTGTACCTTCCATGCCTCAATCTTGTGTCTGACCACAAGACTGACCCAACCAGATTCATTGTTCTCCATAAGCAACAAGAATCAGAGCCTTCATTTCTCTCCAAGGAGCTCTCATCTCTAGTCAACTATCTGTGAACACTACCCCCATCTTCAGTGCCATGCTCATGACAGTGGAGAGAATATTACTAGAATAGAACATGCCTTCCTCTCAAACTTCTTATCTTTAAGAAAACCTTCAGTTTGTACTTTCCAGTCCTTTGACCGGATCATAAGACAGTGAATATCAGCAGCTGAAGGCCATGCAGCCCCAGCAGCCCCATGCGGACCTGGAGAGCTTCATTTTTGCCATGTGTTACACACCAGGGGCTGAGGGTACAGTATGCAATGCTCAGGACATCCTATTTATTAAAAGGACATTTAAAAGGTATATTCTGTTGACACTGGTATCATACACATCTAGAAATAGAGTATTTTATTTCATTGGTGGGAGGGAGGAATGATGGTCAAAGGGACCTAGTAGATGCACCTGCATCCTGCAGAATGCTGACAAGGTAAACCATGGTGCATACCTAAGTGAGTTCTGTCAGGTTTTCCAGTTGTCAGTGTCCCACTGAAATCATTAGTGAATTCCCTCAAGACCCCAAAATGCATATCATGTGGACTTTCTGATTGGTATATAATTTATGTTTGTTTCCATGCCTGAATTTTCACTAATAACTATTGCTTACAATCATATTGTTGCCTAAATGTTCCTGCTCTTTTCCTGTTATTTACAAAGGCTGACTTTAATAGCATATATAGATACACATACCTATATGCATACTTATATACATAAACAGTTGCATGTTGAAATTGTGTGTACATATAGTATAAAGATAATATTTATAGTCATTTTTAGGAGAATTGCTATTTAAGTAAGAATTGCTATTTAAGTCTGATCTCCCTCAAGCACAAATACCCTAAGACTTTTACAATTAAATAATTCTTTTGCTAAATTGTGATGCTCCTATTTTTTCCTGCTCAAATCAACCCCCACTTTACTGCTCCAGCTGCCTCTAGGCTTAGAAAGGACACAGTTTGGGGCTAGAAAATGCTTTCAGGCAGTAGTTTTTAAACTTCACCATACATCAGAATCCCTGGGGAGCTTGTTAAAACAGAATGCTGAACCCACCAGAAGTTGTGATTCAATAGGTCTACTGGATGCAGGGTGTTGAGTATTTGCATATTTGACAAACTCCAAGGTGATGTTGTTGCTACTGAGCTGGGTACCATAGTTTGAGAATTGCTGTTGATGCAAATATGTCTCTCTATCTCTGACTTTGACACCATAGTTTAAAACTATGTGCACAGTGCACAGAAAAGAAGAACAAAGAAAACACCTGTTTGCATATAACAGTCTGTGGAAAGGAAGTATATATACAGTTTTATCCTTTCTCTCTCTAAAGGTAAATCTGCAGTGCACAAGGTAGCCCACCCTTGTAGTAAGAGATAAAAGGGGTAAATCGGAAATAGCAATGCTAATTAGCATATATGTATTTTCTGGACACTGATATTTAGACTGACCCTCCCCCTCCAAAAAATGAATTCACCAATCCCCCCTTGCTCTAGACAAACTTAACGTTACAGGCCTCAAATTTTATTGGAACAAATTCATATTTGAATTTTCATATCTTCGCCAGATAAGAATCTTAGGACAACAGCTCACAGTAAAAAAGTAACTTGAGCATAAGTGGTGGAGAGGCCACACTTTAAGATGCACTATTCTAACATCAAAAAAAAAAAGTGAATACAAGAGGAAAGATACCAAAATAATACTTTTAGTAAACTCTAGAAGCGAGTGAACCTTCGCATATTTCAGATAACATGCTCAGGGCTAAAATCTGGTGTGGAAGGGTTAGAGTGACATTTAGTTTTGTAAGTGCCATCTAAGGATCTTAAAAAAAGATCTAGTAAACAAATATATTTAGTAAAGAAACTAACTCCAGTACCTGGAGGCACTGAACATCTCTGTCTCTCTCTCTGTCTCTGTCTCTCTCTCTCTCTCTCTCTCTCTCTCTCCACATACTTTATATCTCACATACTTTTTAAAGCACTTGTCTTAATTATCTGATTCCTCAACAATACTTCTGTGAGATTGCCTCTGCCCTCATTTAAAAGATGTTTTTTCATTCCTAGTGCAACAGTGTCAACTGGCCAGATTCCCTGGAGCTCCTAGAGACTGATCCACCAACCAAAGAATACACATGGAGGAACCCATGGTGCTGGCCGCATATGTGGCAGAGGAGGGTCTTGTTAGCCATCAGGGGAGGAGAGGCCCTTGGGCCTGAGGGTATTCGATGCCCTGGTGTAAGGGAATGCTAGGGAGGAAAGATGGGAGTGGGTGGGTGGGTGGGGGAGCACCCTCATAGAGGCAGGGGAGGGGGATGGGAAAGGGGGTTTCTGAAGGGGAGACCTGGAAAGTGGAAAACATTTGAAATGCAAATAAAGTAAATATCCAATCCCCCCCCCCCCAAAGTTAAATGACTGAGTGAAGACTGGATAGAGTCTTGGGGCCCTATACAAAGCCCACATCACCGTGCTGAGTTGACCTCACAGATAGTAGAAAGTATAATGCTTAGTCTGTCCTGGTTGAGTACTTTTTGGATGTTCTGCCATGGTTTGGTACCTGAAGTTGACAATCCTGGTACGTATTAAACAAGATTCAGAACTAACAATGCCCCTCTCATTGATATGTTTTGCCTCTGGGGTTCCAATTCATAAAAGTGAGGTGACAGAAAGGACAGCAGAGAGACTATTCATGTCTGCATTTTTACAAGCCTTTCAAAACCACATTTTAAAAAAAAAATGGTGAAATTGGACATTCCTTCACCATCTGCAAATTGCCTTTACCTGAAGCACCTGTCCATAACTGTTAGACACCTTTATGTATTTGCTGTGGGCCCATCTGTCTATATAAGGAGTAGCTTTGGTTAAATGAAATATCAGGCAAGAGAGATAGACATGTCTAATTTTGGTTAGAATACATTACTTTATGAGAACCATGGCAGAAAGCTACTCTCAAAGCAGCAAGAATTAGAGGGCCTGAAGCCACTGGCCAGAACAGATTTATTTAAATATAGGGTATCATCTATAGACTCTGAATCTTACAATTTCCTTTACTCTTATGTTCCCATCACAAGTTGTGGATTTCATCTCCCATTTGCCTTTCTACTTGCTAACCCTCAGTATACATGAAAATCAAGTCCCATTCTCCTATTCCTTAGTAATTATTAGGATAAAAGAGACATTTTAGAATGAGTTTTACTCAGTGTGATGTAGTCTCATTCCAACTTGTCAGAATACTTCTTCAGTAGCATTTGGTGGTGGTTGAAGAACTGTTAGTGGACTACAAACTGTTAGCGCGACTTGCAGGGCTTCCCATTGTAAAGCACACTGGAGTTCACCTTATTGCCTTCCACATTTATTAGCTGACTTCTGCCCAAGAGAAGAATGGAATACCTTAGGTACTTGATCTTTCACCTTGTATTTTTTTCCAGCTCTTATTCCCATACCCCCATCCCTTTGCAGCAGAGATCAGGAGATATGCATCACAATTATAAAACCCAGAAACAATGTTCAGTAAAATTAGGGTGCTGAATGCAAGCAAAGGGGAAAAGAAGACACTGTTTTTTGCCTATTGTAAATTAGCTGTCAGTATGAACGACAGAATCAAAGCAGCACATAAGTAACAAATGGTGATTGGAGCTCAATCTTTAAAACTAATGTTCCTCCTTATTTCAATATACACATGTAACACAACAAATCAAATCAATATGATCATTTTTTTTCATTGCTGACCTGCCCCACACCTCTCCCAGTTGCAAAGAGTTATTTGCAAACCATCAAACACTCCTTCCACTGGTATTCTCTCATGTGCTTCCATAGAATAGCCATGTGTAACTATCTTGCCTGGACTTCATGTGGTCAACAGGCTCCAGTTTCCTTTGATTTTGAGCAAAAATCACAGTGGTCTTCTCTAATTGCCATGGAACCAGGGTGCAAGGTAGGTGTTGTGGGAAAAGCATGCAACTGTTTTCTGCATCACTTCAGGTGAATTCCCCAATTTCTGAGCGGCTCTATATTGTCTCTTCTACATTTCCTTTCTACTTATACTTTTCCTTTTCTACTTTCTGGCAGATAAAATAAACATCTGGAAGAAGAAAATCTCAGACTCCCCCCCCCCCCCCCTTTTCTACTTTCTCCTGACTACCAAGTCCTGTTGGGGTTTGTATATGTCCTCCTCTCCCAGAGGAAATGAATTTGAATCAATGTGCCAAGATTAGATCTTTAGATAATGATGCAGATGCACTAAATAGCTCATTGCTTTAAGTGGCATACCTGGGCTACAAATGAACAAATATATTGTTACTACATATTGATTACCTATTCATTCTAATTTCATTCTAAATGTTACAATTATCAGTATTGCACAGTTTTGGAAACTGAAGCATTAAGGAGTTGCAAAACTAACCAATCATATAACTAGCAAGCAGTGATATGGAGACTTAAAACCAGATATATATGACTTCACACTTGATGTTTTAATTACTACATTTTACTTCTCCCATAGTTACATCAACCCTGATAAGAGGTTAAAAATATCATCCAAAAGAAAAAAATTTACATTCCTTTTCAGCATATTTTTGTGTTCAACATATACCTTAGTTTGCCTTAAACAGTAGGCTCAAGAGTGGATGAATAATGAATAACAAAAGAGATCAGCTTCCATAGCAGAAGAAGGCAATACTTTTTGTAAAATATAAAGAAAAAATATAGTAGGAAAATAACTCTACAATGCAGGCTACTGTCCAGAGACAAGTGTCAATAGTGGATCTGATTGAGAAATTCTGTGGCTTCCTAAATGTTACTACACTCTTCTGTTTCTTGTTAAAGTTTACATACACATATAAATGAATAAATAAATAAATAAATAAATAAATAAATAAATAAATAAATGTTACATATAAATAGTTTATATGTAATTCTATGTAAAATATGTATATACATTGATACATCTTGTGAATATGTATAACTGCTGTTTAAAAATAAAAATTAATCATAAATGTAAAACTATTGGGCTGATAAAGTGGATTTGTGTATAAAATGCATGAAGAAATGAGTTTGGATCTTCACCATCCACAAAAAAGTCAAGAGTAGTGGCACACATCTGTAACTCAAGAATTGGTGGAGGAGCAGAGACAGCTGGATTCCAGTGGCTCACTGGCCAGCAGTCTAGCCCATATGGTAAGCTCTAGGATAACAGAAAAAAACATATACAGAGTGATAAAGGTACACTCATGCATGTAGAGATGGGTGCGCATGAGCACACAAGAAAGAGAGAGGGGGAAGGAGGAGAGGGAGAGACAGAGACAGAGAGAGAGATTGAAAAATAAATTATTTATACCCTTCAGCAAATTAAGGACTAAGTTTGAAGGACCAATCTCAGGGAATGACTTAGTAAAGTCACCCATTTACCTATTAAAGTTAAGCCAACTACATGATACAAGCATAAACAATCTTAGGAAGTAAGGAAGAATTCTACCTTTCCAGATTGTGGAAGTGTAGGAGGAAAAACAAAAAGGAGAAAGCAGGGAAGGGAGCTAAGTTCACATAAAAAATAAAATAAGTGAAAGTAAGACCACTTGTCATTGGAACACAAAGTGCAAACTAGACTTCTCTGTGAGTTCAAGTTCAGGGTCAACTATATTGATGAGTCTTTAGTGAGACAGAGAGACACCTTAAGTTTGACTTTCCCTATTGCCTTTACTTTCCATGATGAATGTCTACTGAAGTGAAAGCCACAGTTTGTTATGAGAACCACAGTTCCAAATAAAGGAGACTGCTACAAACACCAGACAGTCACATGTTAAAGAGAGCCAGAGTTCATGACCAGTGAAGGTTGACTGGAAGTAGAGAAAACTAGACTACATTAGAAGGCTCTGGCCAATCAAAGAAAGGGAAATCAAATCACAGATGATGAAATTGCTGGGTTTCACTATAAATACCAGTAAATCAAGCAGCAAACAGATGCCAAGGGATATCAGGCAGCCACCAGAATAGCAATGTTCATATAACCTCCATCTTCCCTTTAACATCTAGTGGTTCCATTATATTTTTCTGTATATACCAGATATAATCTTATAAAATGAATAAAGGGATATTTCTCTGAGATGGCATTTTTATGCTAGAATAACTAAAAAACTATCTAAAGGAGCCATTTTAAATACAGACTTGAGAAATTATGGCCTATGAGGCAAATCTGTCACAATTTTTTTAAATAAAGTACAATTCTAACATGACCACTCCATTTGTTCATACACCACCAATAGATATGATAGACTTCAGAGGTGAGTACTTGCAACCAGGAACATAGGATCCACAAATAGTGAACTATTTATTATCTAGTTCTCTTTTGTAAAAGGTTGCAAATCCTTGGGTCCAATTACCAAATCAGTCTGAATTTTAAATCAAATTGGGTATTTGCAGTTTTAGTGTCCTTCTAGACATCTCCCAGTTGCGTTAGATATACTTAAAGAAAAGGCAAGGTTAGATTTAGAGATAATTCTACAGGTTGATTTTCTAAGCATGTCCAAGTTATTGTGACTATAATATCTATGGCCCTAATAAATCACTTTAGATAATGACAATAATAACCCTGTATAATTATATACTGCTTAGAGCTCATAAAATACATACACATCTATTGGTTTATCTATTCTTTGCAAAGTCTCCACAAAAAGGTGCTATTAGCATATTTCGCAGATGAGCATGTAACTGAGTCAAGTGAAATGAAGTGAATGGCTAATGGTCACAAATCTAGAGAAAAGGCCTGAATATGAGCTTGGGTATTTTGATAACATGATTACTGTGCTTTCCATCCTACTTTAGCCAAACTACTAGTATAAACTCCAGCTCAAAAAAAAATAACAAAACAAAAACAAACAAAACAGAACAACAAAACAAAACAAAACAACAACAACAAAAAACCAGAATGGGTATAATCCAATAAACTTACAAACTGGTAATTCAGCTTCTCATCCTGAATAAGCCAGATTATTAAAGAAGTACCCTCTAATGTGCTTTTTGTATTGTTTATTAGCTGTGTAGCACATTTCAGTGCTTATGGTCTGCATTCTTTGGGCTTTTCTAGAAATGAGTAATTATGGTAGATCAATCATTTTTAAGGATATATGGTGTCTTGCCTGGAGCTGATCCTGTGCCAAAGCTCTCCATACTCAAATACTGCCGGGAGAAAGCTAGCCTCCCAGGAATGCAGACAAGCCTGTAAGCACAAATAAGACCACCACTGCTTCTCAGAAGGACCCTCCTGGAACCCTAAGGACACAGGAACCAAGGAGCAGCCTGGGACAAAAGTCTTCCACCTTCTTTCTGTGCCTGGAGCTGATCCTGCTCCACAGCACTCCATACATAAATACCACCAGGAGAGAGGTGGTCTCCCAGGAGTGGCAATATACCAGAGAGCACACATAAGACTACCACTTCTGTTCAAATTCCTGACCCAAAATGGACCCTCTCAGAGCCATCAGGACAAAGGAACAAAGGAACAGCCAGGGACAGGATCCTAACATCACCAACAGAATACAAGAGACAGAAGAGAGAATCTCAGGTATAGAAGATACCACAGACAACATTGATGCAACAGTCAAAGAAAATGCAAAATGCAAAAAGCTCCTAACACAAAATATCCAGGAAATCAAGGACAAAATGAGAAGACCAAACTTAAGGATAATAGGTATAGAGAAGAGCGAAGATTCCCAACTTAAAGGGCCTGTAAGTATCTTCACCAAATTATAGAAGAAAACTTCCCTAACCTAAAGAAAGAGATGTAAATAAACATACAAGAAGCCTACAGAACTCCATATTGATTGGACCAGAAAGGAAATTTTTCCTGTCACATATTAGTCAAAACACCAAATGCAAAAAACAAAGAAAGAATATTTAAAACAGTAAGGGAAAAGGGTCAAATTACATATAAAGGCAGAGCTATCAGAATTACACCAGAATTATCACCAGAGACTACGAAAGCTAGAAGACCCTTGGCAGTTCTCATACAGTCCCTAAGAGCACACAAATGCCAGCCCAGACTACTATACCCAGCAAAATACTTAATTACCATAGATGGATAAACCAAGATATTCCATGACAAAACCAAATTTATACAATATCTTTCCACAAATCCAGCCCTAAAAAGGAACACAGATGGAAAACACCAACGAAAGGAGGGGAACAACACCCTAGGAAAAGCAAGAAAGTAATCTTATTTCAACAAACCCGAAAGAAGATAGCCACACCATCATTTTCCCTTAATATCTATTAGCATCAATGGACTCAATTCCCCAATAAAAAGACACAGACTAATAGACTGGATACATAAACAGGACCCAACATATTGTTGCTAACAAGAAACACACTTCAGTGTCAAAGACAAACACTACCTCAGAGTAAAAGGCTGGAAAAAAATTTTCCAATCAAATGGTCCCAAGAAACAAGCTGAAGTAGCCATTCTAATATCAGATAAAATTGACTTTCAACCAAAAGGTATCAAAAAGTGATATGATAAGAAAGGACACTTCATACTTATCAAAGAAAAAAGCAATCTACCAAGATCAACACTCATTTCTGAACATCTATGCTCCAAATGAAAGGGCACCCAATTCATAAAAGAAATTTTACTAAAGCTCAAATCACACATTAGACCTCATACAATAATAGTGGCAGATTTCAACATGCCATGTTCATCAATGCATATATCATGGACACACAAACTAAACAGAAACACAGTGAAACTAACAGAAGTTTTGGACCAAATGGATTTAACAGATATCTACAGAACATTTCTTCCTAAATCAAAAGAATATACCTTCTTCTCAGCACCTCATAGTAACTTCACCAAAATTTACCATATACTTGGTCAAAAATCAGAACTCAACAGATATAAGAAGACTGAAATAATCCCATCCATCCTATGAGATCACTAACGAATAGGGCTGGTCTTCAATAGCAACAGAAACAAAAAAAGCCCACATACACACGGAAGCTGAACAAAACTCTACTCAAAGATAACTTGATCAAGGAAGAGATAAAGAAAGAAATTGAAGACTTTTTAGAATTTAATGAAAATAAAGGCACAACATACCCACACTTATGGGACACAATTAAAGCAGTGCTAAGAGGAGAACTCATGACTCTGAGTGCCACCATAATGTAACTGGAGAGAGCATACACTAGCAGATTGACAGCACAGCTAGAATAAAAAGAAGCAAATACACCAAAGAGGAGTAGATGGCAGAAAACAATCAAACTCAGGGCTGAAATCAATCAGGTAGAAACAAAAAGAACTATACAAAGAATCACCAAAACCAGGATCTGGTTCTTTGAGAAAATCAACAAAATAGATAAACCCTTAGCCAGACTAACCAGAGGGCACAGAGACAGTATACAAATTAACAAAACCAGAAGTGAAAAGGGAGATATAACAACAGAAACTGAGGAAAATCAAAAAAAATTATAAGATCCTACTACAAAAGCCTATACCTAACAAAACTGGAAAATCCAAGTGAAATGAACAATTTTCTAGAGAGGTATCAAGTACCAAAGTTAGACCAGGATCAGATAAACCATCTAAACAATCCCAAAACCCCTAAAGAAATAGAAGCAGTCATTAAAAGTCTCCCAACCAAAAAAAACCCAGGACCAGATGGGTTTAGTTCAGAATTCTATTGGACCTTCAAAGAAGACCTAATAGCAATACTCTTCAAGCTATTCCACAAAATAGAAACAGAGAGAATACTACGTAATTCATTCTATGAAGCCACAGTTATGCTGATACCAAAACCTCACAAAGACCCAACAAAGAAACAGAACTTCAAGCCAATTTCCCTATGAATATCCATGCAAAAAATACTCAATAAAATTCTCACAAACTGAATCCAAGAACACATCAAAATAATCATTCACCAAGATAAAGTAAGCTTCATCCCAGGGATGCAGAGATGGTTTAATATGGAAATCCACTGCACATAAACAAACTCAAAAAAGAAAAAAAGAAATAAAAAACATGATCATTTCATTAGACACTGAAAAATCATTTGACAAAATTCAACATCCCTTCATCTTAAAAGTCTTGGAAAGATCAGGAATTCAAGCCTCATACCTAAACATAGTAAAAGACACAAGTAGCCAGCAAGTACAAACAACAAACAAGCAGCCAAAATCACACTACAGCAAGCAAGTAGCCAACATCACACTAAATGGAGACAAACTTGAAGCAATATCACTAAAATCAGGGACTAAACAAGGCTGCCCTCTGTCTCCCTATCTATTCAATATTCTACTTGAAGTTCTAGCTAGACCAATTAGACAAAAAAGGAGGTCAAAGGGATACAAATTAGAAAGGAAGAAGTCAAAATATGACTATTTGCATATGATATGACAGTATACTTAAGTGACTCTAAAAACTCCACCAGAGAACTCCTACAGCTGATAAACAACTTCAGCAAAATGGTGAGAAATAAAAATAACTCAAACAAATCAGTAGATTTCTTATACTCAAAGGATAATCAGGCTGAGAAGAAATTAGGGAAAAGACAGCATTCACAATAGTCACAAACATTATAAAGTGTTTTGTTGTGACTCTAACCAAACAATTGAAAGATCTGTATGACAAGAACTTTAAGTCTCTGAAGAAAGAATTCAAAGAAGACCTCAGAAGATGAAAAGATCTCCCATGCTCGTGGATTGGCAGGCTTAATATAGTAAAAATGGCTATCTTGCTAAAAACAATCTACACACTCAATGCATTCCTCATCAAAATTCCAACTCAATTCTCAAATTCATTTGGAATAACAAAAAACCCAGGATAGTGAGACTATTCTCAACAAAATAAGAACTTCTGGGGGAATCACCATCTCTGACCTCAAGCTGTAAAACAGAGCAAGAGTGTTAAAAACTACATGGTATTGGTACAGTGACAAGCAGGTAGTTAACTGGAATAGAATGAAGACTCATAAATTAATCCACATACCTATGGTCACTTGATCTTTGACAAAAGAGCTAAAACCATCCAGTGGGAAAAAGACAGCATTTTCAACAAATGGTGCTGGTTCAACTGGTGGTCAACAAGTAGAAAAATGCAAATTGATCCATTTCTATCTCCTGTACAAAGCTAAAATCCAAGTGGAACAAGGACCTCCACATAAAACCAGATACACTGAATCTAATGGAACAGAAAGTGGGGAAGAGCCTCAAACACATGGGCACAGGGGAAAAGTCCCTGAACAGAAAACCAATGGCTTGTGCTCTAAGATCAAGAATCAACAAATGGGACCTCATGAAATTACAAAGCTTCTGTAAGGCAAAGGACACTGACAATAGGACAAAACAGCAACCTACAGATTGGGAAAAGATCTTTACCAATCCTACATCTGATCGAGGGTTAATCTCCAATATATCCAAAGAACTCAAGAAGTTAGACACTAGAGATCCAAATTACCCTATCAAAAAATAGGGAACAGAGCTAAACAGGTAATTCTCAACTGAGGATACTTGAAGGACTGGGAAGCACCTAAAGAAATGTTCAGCATCCTTAATCATCAGGGAAATGCAAATCAAAACAACCCTGAGATTTCACCTCACACCAGTCAAAATGGCTAAGATCAAAAACTTATGTGACAGCAGATGTTGGTGAGGATGTGGACAAAGAGGAACACTCCTCCAGTGCTGGTAGGATTACAGCTGGTAAAACCACTCTATAAATCAGTCTGTTGGATATTCAGAAAATTATACGTAATACTACCTGAGGACCTAGCTATACTACTCCTGGGCATATACCCAGAAGATGCTCCAACATGTAATAAAGACACACGTTCCACTATGTTCATAGCAGCCATATTTATAATAACCAGAAGTTGGAAGCAACCCAGATGTCCCTCAACAGAGGAATAGATACAGAAAATGTGGTACATTTACACAATGGAATACTACTCAGCTATTAAAAACAATGACTTCATGAAATTCACAGGCAGATGGATGGAATTTGAAAATATCATCCTGAGTGAGGTAACTCAGTCACAAAAGAACACACACAGTATGTGCTCAATAAGTGAATATGGATATTGATATTAGCCCAAAATTACAGAATACCCAAGATTCAATTCACAGACCACATGAAGATCAAGAAGAAGGAAGACCAAAATGTGGGTGCTTCAGTGTTTCTTAGATGGGTGAACAAAATACTCACAGGAGGAAATATGAAGACAAGGTGTGGAGTAGAGCCTGAAGGAAAGGCCATCCAGAGACTGCTCCACCTGGGAATCCATCCCATATACAGCCACCCTATCTGGACATTCTTGTGGATGCTGGGAAGTGCTTGCTGATGGAAGCCTGATATGGCTGTCTCCTGAGAGACTCCGCCAGAGTCTGACAAATACAGAGGCCAATACTCGCAGCCAACCATTAGACTGAGTGCAGGGATCCCTGACAGAAGAGTTGGAGAAGGGATTGAAGGAGCTGAGGGAGTTTGCAGCCCCATGGAAGGAACAACAGTGTCAATTGGCCAGACCCCCAGGAGCTCTTGGAACTGGACCACCAACCAAAAGAATACACATGGAGGGCCCCATGGTTCTGGCCGCATATGTGGCAGAGGATGGCCTTGTTAGACATCTGTAGGAGGAGAGGTACTTGGGGCTGAGGGTGTTCTATCCTCCAGTGTAGGGGAATGCCAGGGCAGGAAGACAGGAGAGGGTGGGAGTGGGAGAGCACTCTCATAGAGGTAGGGTGAGGGGGAATGGGATTGGAGGTTTCTAAAAAGGAGACTTTGAAAGGGGAAAGCACTTCAAATGTAAATAAAGAAAATATCCAATAAAAAATAGATTTAAAAAAGAATATATGTTGTCTAGAATCAGAATGACACCAGTTCAAGTCTACCTCTACAACTTTCTAGCTAAACACTATTTAACTTCTCTGGGCCCAAATTTTCTCGAAATTAAAATGGATATTTTTGAAGGTAAAATGGGGTAATACATGCAAAATACTATCATAGGATCAGAAATATGGCTAGCATAAAATGAATCTCTCAATAAAAAACTGTTAATGCAGATGGTGTAATTGATTTAGAAAATAATATATTATTAATATAACATATAATATATAATATAATTCTTTCATAATAAAATGCACAACTCCCACATGACTAAGTACATGTACTTCTAGACAATTATCTTAGAGAAAGACTTAGGTTCATATTAAAAACCTGTACATAGAGACTGGCAAGCTACCTCAGTCTATAAAGTGCTTACCTTTCTAGCACAAGGAAATAAGTCTATCTTAGAATTTGCACTTTAAGAAAGCTAGGTATGGTAGTAGCTGCTTGTCATCTTAGCAGTGGGGAGGCAAAGACAACAGATCCATGAGATTTCCTAGCTAACAATTGTAGCCTACCTTAGTAAGTTCCAGGCCAGTTAGAGACTCTGTCTCAACAGAAGAGAGAATGAATTATAAATGAATTAATGAGCGAATGACAGGACATGATGAATAATACCTAAGATTATCTTCTGAACTCTGTATGAACACACAGATACACACACACACACACACACACACACACACACACCCCTCACATACTCATAGTGAACATGGATACACCCTATCCATACATATATACAACAGAATCTCCTGTACATTAATGTTTACAACATTTTCATTTATTATAAAAACGTAAATTTGGTATCTGGGGAGATGGATCAGTGCTGCTTTATGCCCTAGAGTGCCTACCATCAGTCTGAACTTGCCCTAGAGGGTTGGGAATAAGGTGGACTCACTGGCTCAGACTCCAGAAGCAGGTGAAAACACTGTGGCAAGCTCCTTAGGAAGCGCCCTTTATATCTTCTGTGTCCCATTGGCCTCAAGCAAGCATATCTTCCAAGTGGCAGTTTCCAATTGGTGAGCATTATCTACATCACTGATCTCTAGGCTTTCAGACAGTTTTAAGTTAGGTCCTTATGTAGAAGTTGCCTCCTCAGTTGTGTGGCCCAGATGTTTATGTGGAGGCAGCTGCCACTGTCAAGTGAGGTTTTCAGTTCCTCCTACAGATCAGCAGTTTATATCACTGGCTGCTTTTCCATAAGACCAGCACTTAAATCATGGCTCACAACCCTCTGTAATCCCAGGTACAAGACATATGGAATTCCCTTTTGGCCTCCAGAGGCACCAGTCATGCATATGGTGCACAGATATGCATGCAAGCAAGGCATGCATACTCATAAAATATTTTTTAAAAAATTTAGAAAAGAGAATTTAAAAATAATAACCCCTGTGCGGCAGTGGTAATGTAGTGCCAGGGAAGTGTTAGTAACCCCTCAAAAACATAAGGAGCCGATCTCATACAAATCACAACAGGATCTTTATTCTAGCTAGCTTGGGCCCTTCAGCTCAACGCTGCCATGTAGGATGATTTTGGTGGAGAGGAGCCCCAAACATCTATGGGGTGAGGCATTACAGAAATCAACAAGCAGTAGGCAGGAGGGTATGTTTCTAGACTGGCAAGCATCTAATTGGAAAGCTACTATGTCCTTTAGCATAATTGGCTAATGCTGGAAGTCAAACCATAAACTTTACTTCTGCTTCCCTCTACATTGGTGGTCATTAGGAAGGTGGCAGGCTTGTTGGGAATTAACTTGGAAAACATGAATTTGTTAGGGAAAATTGACCTGGAGACACCTGTCTGTTGGAGTTAGCCTAGAAACTGGAGCTAGGCTCCGGTTTTGTTGTGGGTTACTTGGAAACTAATGTTAGGTATTGGTCTGTTAGTTTACCTAAGTTCAAGTTCTCTAAAATGGAATCTGAACTTATAAGATCTGGTCTCTCAGTAGCACATGTCTTTAATCCTAGCACTCAGGAGGCAGAGGCAGAGGCAGAGGCAGACTTATCTACAGAGTGAGTTCCAGGACTGCCAGAGATACACAGAGAAACCCTGTCTTGGAAAACAATAAAACAACCCAGATTTCCTTAAATACACAAATGGTTAGGCCTACAATGTTATATCAATATTATGAAATTCTACCCAGCAGTAAAATCTAGTCATAAAAGACTACAAAGTTCAATCTCTAGGAAAATATTATGAGTAAAATAGCCAATATCCAAATGCCTCATAATATATGATTTAATTTAAATAACACACTTGAAGTTATGGAGACAAAAAAGATAATAGTGATTGCCAAAAAGTAAGGAATGCAGAACACAGGAGTATGTTATAACTGTAACATAGCAGCAAAAAGATACATGTAGAGATGCAACTCTATAATTTGATTGTGCTGGTGGTCATAGGAATATGTGTGAAGAAATATTCAGAATTAAATACAAAGAGGTGGGTTGAGGGAGGGATAGAGAAAGGACTGGAGGGAGGAAGAAAGGAAGGTAAGCTAACACCATCCAGTCTTGAAACAGTTCCTATTCATGTATGTTTAATAATAAAAGCATTGAAAACATTCTTTAGGGTCCTAAGACTCTTTGAAGGAGGTATTTGTGTGGTGGTACTGAGGTTCGTGACTGTTGTTGTTGTTGTTGTTGTTGTTGTTGCTGCTGCTGCTGCTGCTGTTGCTGCTGCTGCTGCTGCTGCTCCTGCAGTTGCTGTTACTGCTCTTGTTTTGGGATAGAGTTCAAAGCCATTTACAAGTTGGGTAGATGAATTACCATGAAGAGATCAGCTCAGGAACTTTGGAAAATTCCACCATGGCTCCAGAGCACATAGGCACCCCTCCCCTCCTGAAAGAAACAGTTTAGAGAACACATAGGCTGGAAGGGAGGGGCTGATTAAGCCACTACTACCTCATTCCCTAAAGACAAATCACTTTAAAAGTCATACTGGTTCTGTCTGTGGCTGGCAACCTCTGCCTGGGCCACCAGGGCTCCATAGCATAATAGATCTTTGGAGAAAGATAGCCTCCCAGGAGTGTGGAAAAGCCTGTGAGTGGGGGTAATGACAAACACTACCTCAGAGTAAAGGGCTGGAAAACAATTTTCCAGGCAAATGGTCCCAAGAAACAGGCGAGAGTAGCCATTCTAATATTGAATAAAATCGACTTTCAACAAAAGTCATCAAAAAAGAAGGAAGGACATTTCATCCTCATCAAAAGAAAAATCTACCAAGAAGAACTCTAAATTCTGAACATATATGCTCCAAATGCAATGGCACCCACATTCATATAAGAAACGTTACTAAAGCTCAAAGCACACATTGCACCTCACACAATAATAGTGGGAGATTTCAACACCCCATTATCATCAATGGACAGATCTTGAAAATACAAACTACACAGAGATACAGTGAAACTAACAGATGTTATGAAACTAAAGGATTCAACAGATATCTATAGAACATTTCATCCTACATCAAAAGAATATACCTTCTTCTGAGCACCTCATGGTACTTTCTCCAAAATTGATCATATAATTGGTCACAAAACAAACCTGAACAGATATAAGGAGATTGAAATATTCCCATGCCTCCTATCAGATCACTATGGATTAAGGTTGGTCTTCAATGGCAACAAAAACAACAGAAAGCCCACATACACTTGGAAGCTGAACAATGCTCTGCTCAATGATAACGTGGTCAAGGAAGAAATAAAGAAAGAAATTAAAGACTTCCTAGAATTAAATGAAAATGAAAGCACAAAATGCCCAAACCTATGTGACACAAAGAAAGCAGTAGTACAAGGAAAACTCACAGTTCTGAATGCCCCAAAAGTAAACTGGAGAGAGCACAAAAGAAGCTAATATACCCAAGAGGAGTAGAAGGTAGGAAATAATCAAATTAAGGGCTGAAATCAACCAAGTTGAAACAAAAAGAATTATACAAAGAATCAACAAAATCATGAGCTGGTTCTTTGAGAAAGTCAACAAGATAGATAAACCCTTAGCCAGACTAACCAGAGGGCACAGAGACATTATCCAAATTAACAAAATTAGAAATGAAAAAGGAGATTTAACAAAAGATTCTGAGGAAATCAAAAAAATCATCAGATACCACTACAAAAGCCTATACTCAATGAAATTGGAAAATATGGATGAAATGGACAAGTTTTTAGACAGATACCAAATACCAAAGTTAAGTCAGGATCAGATAAACCATCTAAACTGTCCCATAACCCCTAAAGAAATAGAAGCAGTCATTAAAAGTCTCCCAAACAAAAAAAGACAAAGACCAGATGGGTTCAGTGCAGAATTCTATCAGACCTTCAAAGAAGACCTAATACCAATACTCTTCAAACTATTCCACAAAATAGAAACAGAAGGAACACTACCCAATTCATTCTATGTGGCTACAGTTACGCTGATACCAAAACCTCACAAAGACCCAACAAAGATAGAAAACTTCAGACTAATTTCCCTTATGAATATCAATGCAAAAATACTCAATAAAATTCTTGCTACCCAAATCCAAGAATGCATCAAAATGATCATTCACCACAGTCAAGTAGGCTTCATCCCAGGGATGCAGGGATGGTTCAATATCTGGAAATCCATCAATGCAATCCACTACATAAACAAACTCAAAGAAAAAAACACACATGGTCATTTCATTCGATGATGAAAAAGCATTTGACAAAGTTCAACATCCCTTCATGATAAAAGTGTTGGAAAAATCAGGAAATCAAGGCCCATACCTTAATATACTAAAAGAAATATACAGCAAAACAGTAGCCAACAGCAAACTAAATGGAGGGAAACTTGAAACAAACTTGTTGTTGCCACAAAAATTGGGGACTAGAAAAGGCTGCCCTCTTTCTCCCTATCTATTCAATATATTACTTGAAGTTCTAGCAAGAGCTATTAAACAACAAAGTGAAGTCAAAGGAATACAAATTGGAAAAAAACAGAAATCAAAATATCACTATTTGCAGATGATATGATTGTGTGCTTAACTGACCCGAAAAACTCAACCAGAGAATTAACACAGCTGATAAACACCTTCAGCAAAGTGGCCAGATATAAAATTAACTCAAGCAAATCAGTAGGCTTCCTGTACTCGAAGGATAAACAGGCTGAGAAAGAAATTAGGGAAATAACACCCTTCACAATAGTCACAAACAATACAAAGTATCTTGGTGTGACTATAACCAAACAAGTGAAAGATCTGTATAAGAAGAACTTCACATTTCTGAAGAAAGAAATCGAAGAAGACATCAGAAGATACAAAGATCTCCCATGCTCATGGATCGGCAGGATTAATATAGTTAAAATGGCCATCCTGCCAAAAGCAATCTACAGATTCAATGCAATCCCCATCAAAATTCCAACTCAATTCTTCATAGACTTAGAAAGAGCAATTCTCAAATTCATATGGAATAACAAAAAAACCAGGATAGCAAAAACTATTCTCAAATATAAAAGGACTTCTGGGGGAATCAGCCTCCCTGACTTCAAGCTGTACTACAGAGCAGTAGTGATAAAAACTGCATTGTATTGGTACAGTGACAGGCAGGTAGAACAATGGAATAGAATAGAAGACCCAGAAATGAACCCACACACTTATGGTTACTTGATCTTTGACAAAGGAGCTAAAACCATCCAGTGGAAAAAAGACAGCATCTTCAACAAATGGTGCTGGCTCAACTGGCAGTCTACATGTAGAAGATTGTGAATTGATCCATTCCTATCTCCCTGTACAAAGCTCAAGTCCAAGTGGATCAAGGACCTCCACATAAAACCAAATACACTAATCAAATAGAATCTAACAGAAGAGAAATTGGGGAAAAGTCTCAAACACATGGGCACAGAGGAAAAGTTCCTGAACAGAACACCAATGGCTTATGATTTAAGATCAAGAATCAACAAATGTGACCTCATAAAATTACAAAGCTTCTGTAAGGCAAAGGACACTGACAATAGGACAAAATGGCAACCAACAGATTGGGAAAAGATCTTTACCAGTCCTATGTCTGATACAGGGCTAATATCCAATATATACAAAGAACTCAAGAAGTTAGACTCCAGAGATCCAAATAACCCTATCAAAAAAATGGGGGACAGAGCTAAACAGAGAATTCTCAACTGAGGAAACTCAACTGGCCGAGAAACACCTAAAGAAATGTTTAGCCTTTGTCATCAGGGAAATGCAAATCAAAACAACCCTGAGATTCCACCTCATACCAGTCAGAACGGCTAAGATCAAAAACTCAGGTGACAGCAGATGCTAGAGAAGATGTGGAGAAAGAGGAACACTCTTCCATTGCTGGTGGGAATGCAAGCTGATACAACCTCTCTGGAAATCAGTTTGGCAGACTCTCAGAAAAATGGACATAATACTACCTGAGGACCCAGCTATACTACTCCTGGGCATATACCCAGAAGATGCTCCAGCATATAATAAAGACTCATGCTCCACTGTGTTCACAGAAGCCATATTTATAATAGCCGGAAGCTGGAAACAACACACATGTCCCTCAACAGAGGAATGGATACAGAAAATGTGGTACATTTACACAATGGAATACTACTCAGCTATTAAAAACAATGACTTCATGAAATTCACAGGCAAATGGATGGAACTTGAAAATATCATCCTGAGTGAGGTAACTCAGTCACAAAAGAACAAACATGGTATGTACTTATTGATAAGTGGATATTTACCCAAAAGTTTGGAATTCCCAAGATTCATTTCACAGCAACCGTTAGACTGAGTGTGAAGTCCCAGACGGAGGAGTTTGAGAAGGAACTGAAGGAGCTGAGGGAGTTTTCAGCTGCATGGATGGAGCAACATTGTCAACTGGTTTGATCCCCAGGTGGTCCCGGAGACTGGACCACCAACCAAAGAATACAGATGGAGGGACCCATGGTTTAGGTCACATATGTGGCAGAGGAGGGCCTTGTTGGCCATCAGTCAGAGGAGAGGCCCTTGGGTCTGAGGGTGTTAGATGCCCCATTGTAGGGGAATGCCAAGGAGGGAAGTTGGGAGTGGGTAGGTGGGTGACTGGGAGAATACCCTCTTAGAGGCAGAGGAAGGGGGAGGGGATTTGGGGTTCCAAAGGGGAGACATGGAAAGGGGGAAACATTTGAAATGTAAATAAAGTATCAACAAATAAATAAATAAATCCTTAATTAAAAATAAATAAATAAAAGTCACACTGTTCTGCCAATCACATTGTGCCTAGTGGCTGCTGCTCTAAAAACTGTATAAAAGCTTGATGAATGTGCTGCGCATGGTCATTCTCTCCTGCCTTGGTGTGCAGGGCTACCCCAGAATGCTGGAACAATGAATTCCTCTTGCTTTTTGCATTGATTCCTGACTTTATGTTGTTCACTCAGGTGGTCTCCATGAAAGGAAGTTAAGGCTCCCCAAAGTCTTACAACCACTGACCTATATCATCAGCCCTTGGTTTATCGTACAGAGCATCATTATGTAGTCCAGACTGGCCTCAAATTTATAATTCTCCTACCCAGGCCTCCAAAGTTGTGAAATCACAGATGAGTACCACTGCACTTGGCTCCAACATTGCATAAACAATGAAAACTAAAAATTCTATTTCTTCTCTCCAAACTAATTCCCTGAGACTTTTATTAAAAAATCATAACTAGTAAAATCTCAGAAGTCACTCACACTTAGGGCATCATTGAGAATAGCTAGATTATGAATGTGCCCATTAGTGGATGAATGGATAAAGAAAATATAGTGTAGATATACAGCAGACTTTAATTCAACCTATCATGAAAAGCAAAATATGACATTTATAGAGAAATGGGTTCAACTGCAACCCTTGTGTCTAATGAAATAAACCAATTTTACAAAGACATGTAATGCATATTTTCACTTATATGAGCAATCTGCAGTTGGGTGCAGGGGACATAAATGTAGCATAGGAATATGATGAGAGTGGAAATGGATGAGACTGGAGGGATTAAGGAGGGCAAGAACAGAACAGATAGTGACTGTGATAAATAAACATCACATGTACATATGAAATACCATGAAGCCATTAACTTTGCACAATGAATATACACTTACAAAAAGAAGTTATTCTAGATAATATATAACTCCTTCATAAAACATTGTTAGTAAATTATTCTATCTGTATAGCATTTATTAACAGGACAATGATTCTTTTTTGAGTTTAAAATAACCTTTATTACAGTACAGTGTTATAATGATCATATTCAATTGTGAGGTAATAATATTATTGCTTTTTTTTTTAATTAAATCAGGACAATGATTCTTCACCAAAGCAGCTCTTTCTAATGTAGAGGCAGATCTAATACTTAAAAATGTTTTCTTAATACTGTTCTGAAATTGTCCTCCTTGTAATTTCACCCATGGTTCATATTTTTCATTACTTATCCTTCCCAATGAAGTAGAAAAGCATTTTAGTGAACTCTTTATTATATTCAAATACTTTGTTATTTTTCCATCTGGACTAGGAATTGCAATAGGCAGCTGATAACCCCTCTCTTTCATCCCAAGAGCTGATAATGGCTATAATTTTCTGCAGAGACATCAGACCAATAATCAGCATGATTTCACAAATTCAACAGCGTATAGTGATAATAACATAACTGTAGTTTGAATTTATATAATACCTTATCTCTGAAAGCAGCTAATAACAAGACTGGTGTGGGTACCTCTTCTGTTGCATAGAAGCAAGAAGGTTCTTGTAAACACCTTGTCTTCATTTTAACTTCTGTCATTTAGATAGGAAATTTTCAAATTTGTCCTTCTTCATATCCAGTGCATTATAAAAAGCTTAGGGTGAAAATGTATGAAGAGCAGCATCCAGGTGTAAGGGATTAAGGGTTCTTTGGATTTTCTGGGAATTTACATGTAAAATCCTCATTAATGCTAATGTGAATTCTAGACCTGTGTAAATCTTCTCTATCAATGAAAAAATGTGCAATTTTGAGGGTTTCAATTGGCATATTCTATTAACTCTCTGAGATTCCTAATTGATTTCCCCTTTATTTGCTGCCTTGCCCTCCTTCTCCAGCCTAGTGCCTTGACAAAGGAAAAATATATCTTTCATTATGAAAGTCAATGCAATCCTTTCTCCTTGACCACGCTCAGAATGAGAACTGTCAGAATGACCTGACCTTTTAAAACCTTCTTTCCCAGCCAAATCCTCTGCTCTTTCTGGCTCCCATGTGACTGCAAAGGCTTCTGGCCCCTGGAGCACTAAGCACTCATAAAAATCCCTTCTTAGTAATTATTGTTATTATTTCCCATTTGGTAAGTGGCAATATTGTTCATCTAGGCTAAGAGGCCACATCCTGTGTCTGCCTCTCAACAACTTATGGAATCATGCTGACACTGCTTCAAAATATAAACTTCTGTCCTTGGTTGTTGGTATGTGGTCTTTGAGGGAGTTCTAGATTGTCACTTTTGAGGAATATATGTCAGTGGGTGGAGAATGCAAAAGTAAGAGTGATATATAATTGTGACAGAGGAGTAAGCTACTCCTGGGAAATAATCTTGGTTCCAAAATGAAGGCTGGTGTAAGCATTCAACAACTGGAGTGAAAAACAGGGAGTCAGAGGCTAAAAGGCAGGGCCAAGAAAAAGTGAGAACCAGCTCAAGAGGTCAGAGTCAAGGCAAAAAGACAGCACATAGTTCAGAGTATTTAAAGCATCAGGAATCTAGTAAGTAGGTTGGTGTGGAAATTCAAGCAACTTAGTAAATCCCAAGAGGAATACTGAAAGAGAAAGGGACAAGGAAAAGTGAAAATAACATAAAGGACCTGGACAACAGACCTGTTTTGACTTGCTCTTGGCAAAGGATTTATAGGAATCTTTTGAAGACAGAGTTGGTCCTTGTAAAAGCCAATCTCAGTGGAGCACATAACTGAATATATCTGAGACAAGTACTATCTTGTCACAGAAATATCTTATTTGTGAATAGATTCCCTCAGGGGAGATCTGATCATAGTACCCTGTGAAAGGCATATGCCATTGTTTCATTTATTGGGCAAGAAGAATACTGAACTATCTTTTAGTCTGACAAGTCCAGCTTATTTTACACACTTCTGAAGTAGCTACTCATAGGAAAGTAAATAATCTGCATTGTTTTAAGTTATACTGAGAAACCAAGGTATGGGGTGAGAGGTATTGCTTGAATTTTCACAGTGCCATGTCCCAGTCCTATTGACCCCTGGAGATGGTGAGTATACATATGTTTGTGTTTTAACTTTCAGGTACAGATAGTTAAATTAGTCATATTTTTTGATTTAGGATAATTACTATTAGTTATTAGTTTTATCATTTAATCAATTCATAAAGTATTATCCTATTTCCAACCCTTTCCCCTGTATTCAATAATTTTAACCTGTTGTGCTTTAAAGTGTGCTTTGACCTGTGTGTGTATGCTAAGTGACCCTTACCATTTTATATTAAGATACAGTTACACTATAAAATGTACACATTTTAAACTGTCAGTTCTCATTGCTGAACATGCCCTCCATGTGAGTCCAGAGGAAAATAAGAGATTAATATGGACTAGAGAAGTTGTGTAGCTATTTTCTCTAGAGTGGAAAAGCCCATTAGCCTTAAGAAGCTCAGGAACTTGTGAGGCTCAGGAAGTTTATGATATTTACAAAACCCACAAGGCCTTTCCCCAAAGCTTCATAAGCTTTAAACAATTGCGAGGGGAAAATGGGCTCCTTCCATGGGAACTGTGAGGAAGTTATGCAGAGAGATCCAGAGATGTGCCTTTCATTGCTCATTCCTGGGGTTGTCTTTTTGACAATACAGATGTCTTTTGGTCATTCAAGGCCCTGTACATAACTCCAATAAACCCATTGGTTCACTAAGCTAGACATGAGCGAGGTCTTTTTTTTTTTTGATCTGACATTGATATTTGTACACATATAATCTTAATTTTGCCCCATTTTACTAAAATTTTCCTCCTCTAAACTTTTCAAGTCCTAAAAGAGATGTAAGCAAAGACAGCACAGACGAGGGGAAACATTCATCTGACCTAGTCTGGCATCCTGTCATCATCCTTATAAGTGGTACCTCCTCAATAATCTGATTTCTGCATTTTATATTTTCCCTGCCAAGACTAATTAACTCTAATATTCTCTCTCGTTCCTCTTTTCTCCTCACATTTGTTCATGGTGCTCTATTATTTTGCCCACTACATATTTTACCTTTTGGCTTTGTTTATTGTTACCCTCTTTGCTACAGATTGTCAAATCTAACAGAGCAGAGATCTGCTTTGCTCATCTTACACACTAAGTCTTTACATATGTAGGGCTCAGATCTCAAAATGTTTTCCAGGAATTAGTTAAATATTTGTATTTCAATCTGTGTGTAATGAGAAGCCACATAAGAATTTTTTGCAAGGCAATAGAATTTGATTTATAATTTTAACATTCCTGTGAATGAACACATTATGGAGACAAGAATGGACTTTAAGGAACTACTTAAGTGTCCCACATGATAATGCAAGTGACAGCCTAGAATAATATGGTGCCAGTGGTTATGGTGGAGGTGGTGGTGGTAGTGCTGGGGGGCAGGGCAGCAATGGTGGTGGCAGCAGCAGTGGTGGTGGTAGAAAGGAGAAAAAACAGTTATATAAAGGAAATTTTCTGGACTATTCCAAACTATAGGTAATAAATGAAATGTGCTCATTACTCAAAGTTGAATGGATTTGACTGAGAGAGGATGTTATTAACACTCTAAGGCAATGATCTCATCAGGAATTGCCCAGGTTTTTAATCTTAGCAAATCATACTATATGAATACAATTTGAGAAAGTCTCCATTTGGAATCCTACTAGATAGGAGATTTTTCACTAAGGCACAAAGCTTTATACTGAATATTTGCAGAACTGAGCTGTCAAAGAACCATAGGAACTTCTGAATAAAGTGACTTTCAAATAGGAACCTTTGCATTTAAAAGTAAAATAGCATAACTCAGAGGCCCATTAATCCAAATGGTAAGGTACTATCTATACTTTGTAGTCCAAAGATCAGTCGTTTCCCCCTCTAGAAAATACTCTATGATAATATTTGTAGATAATATGCTTCAAAAAGTGGTTTCACATGTAGACAAGCTCCAGTTCAGTTGCAAATAATTGTATGTCAATGATTCTGAAATGGAATTAAAATTTGAAAAAAAAAATTGACTCCTGTTTTTTGTTGTGGTATTTAGAATAGCTTTGTCCAGGAGCATCCTCAATACCTACTCCATGGTAGAAAAATGGTACTTTACCTTACCTCATATATTATGCTATGCAGGTTCAAAAGGCTTTCAGGAGACACATCAAAGACCTTAACTCCCTATACTTTATGAGTAAATTATTTTAGTAATAGCATCTATACTTCTAGTCTTTTATACATTGAAATAGGAATATTATACCATATTATTCTAAGGACCTTTAGAGTAGTCAGAGAGTACCCCTGAACAGGTTTACAGGCTATGTAGTAACTTCAAAATATTCCTACAAAATGAATAAATTAGGTTGGAACCTATCTATTTCTGGAGATAGTTCTTAGATTTTGAGTTATATGGGATCTGTGGGATAAGATGCTACAGTGGGGAATTAATGCTAAAATACCAATTCCATAAGAGGCTTACGAGGAGCCTGGAAGGGATGAAAGACAAGACTCTAGTGTGGAATGATCAGAAAATTTCACTAAAGCCAAAATAGTGGTCCCCAAGTGTGTGCTTGTGAATTCATGCCAACTCATGCTGGGGATTTATTTGACCAAGGTGAAATGAGAAGAATGTAGAAAATTTGTACTGTTCATAACCATACAATAGTTCAGTGGCTTATTATGAGCATATGTCCTGTTTCCTTCTTTTAAAATATTCTTTTATAAAATGAGAATATAAACCAATGACATGTGATTTGGAAGGTGTCTTTACTTGATAAGATATCATATTGGTAATACTGTGCAAATCTTTTTGATCAGGTAAGGAAATATTTTTAACTTGTGAAATCTAAATTTGGTGATCAATGAATTAGGTGGGTTTTTATCTTGGTGTGGTTTGGTTTTTTGAGGTAGGTTCTTCTGTAGTCCAGCTTGGTCTCAAGCTAGCTGTGCAGATGAGGATGACCTTGAACTTTTGAGTATCCTGTCTCTATTCAGCTGAGAACTGGGAGACATGTATGCACTACCACTCCACGATTTATTCAGTGACATAGGCTTTCTGCATGTTAAGTAAGTACTCTAGTAACCAATCTCTATTCCCATCCCAGACTTCTGGTTTAAGATTCACACATAATTCAATGATCTAGGCCCAGGCAAATAACATTCTCCTGCCCTGAGCTTTTCCAGCATATTACCTTGACAAGGACAATGGCACCCACAATTTTGGCCCTCTTCTTTTCCTTCATTCCTGCAAACTGAAATGAGGAATGATCACACTGCTTTCTTTTTTAAGTGTGTATCTACAAATGATCTTGCCTGTGTATTGGCTGTGCCATCAACTCAGCTACCTACTACAAATGTGACACTTTTGTATTTATTGAATGCAAAAGAAAAGCAGCTGCCTATGTGCCTCGCCAAACCATATTATATGGCCACTGACTCAACTGTCAGACAGGCCAGATGGTTAGAAATTGAGTCTTTATGCTGGATTCTGGTATGCTGTCCTGTCATTTCCACATAATAGTTTTAGCAATGTAAATTAAGGTTGATTCTTACCAGGTATCAAAAGATAATGTATCCAGTTCCAACAAGGTAATTCACTTGTATCTGACATCCTTGATTCTCAGCACAGTTTCTTTTATGAGACAGACCCTCAGATACCTCAGGCTCTAACATTACTATGTAACAGAAGTTTGTAACCTTGAACACATGATCCACTTGCCTCCACTTCCCACTTGCTGGAAATATAGATGTGTGACATCAGGCTCAGAACACAATTTTATGCCTCTATAAATTCTTAAATTAATCTTCAGAGACTTCTTTTCAAGACCAAATCCTACATCAGATAGAACATGGTCATTTCCTATTTGTACATTGTTTTTATGATCATAATTCTGTGAGTTTATTAAGTATATTAAGGTCATAAGATATAAATATTGAATCCTTATAAATCTTTGTTCTTCAAAATTTTTGAGACAAGGACTCAACTATTTGTCTTGCTCTTCCTGCCTCCACTTCTACTTTGCTTGAGTTATTAAAAGGTACCATCACACAAAGTTTTAAATGATGCTGAACACAGAGCTCAGGATATATATAATAACTATACTACATCCTCAGCCTTGGTAATTATTTTAGGAAATGCTATTGTACTGGCTGGTTTAGTGTGTCAACTTGAGACAAGGTGGAATTATCACAGAGAAAAGGAGTTCCAGTGAGGAAATGCCTCCATGAGAACCAGCTGTAAGGAATTATCTGACTTAGTGATCAAGAGGGAGGGCCCCTTGTGGGTGGTGCCACCCCTGGGCTGGTAGCCTTGGGTTCTATAAGAAAGCAAGCTGAGCAAGCCAGGAGAAGCAAGCCAGTAAGCAGCATTCCTCCATGGTCTCTGCATCAGCTCCTGCTTCCTGACCTGCTTGAGTTCCTGTCCTGACTTCCTTTGGTGATGAACAGCAGTGTGGAAGAATAAGCTGAATAAACCCTTTCCTCCCCAACTTGCTTCTTGGTCATGATATTTGTGCAGGAATAGAAACCTTGACTAAGACAGATATGTATCACTTGACAGATAGTATTTTGGACAAAAGAAGTATGTAAATAGTGAAAACACATGTCTTGGCTTTAAACTGTCTTTATCATGATTCAAAAATGAGAAATATCCAGTTACAATGATACCAAAACCTCAAAAAGGCCCAACAAAGAAAGAGAACTTCAGACCAATTTCCCTTATGAATATTGATGCAAAAATAATAAAATTCTCACAAACTGAATCCAAGAACACATCAAAATGATCATTCACCATGATCAAGTAGGCTTCATCCCAGCAATGCAGGGATAGTTCAATATATGGAAGGAAATCCATCAACATAATCCACTATATAAACAAACTCATAGAAAAGGAACACATGACCATCTCATTAGATGCCATAAAAGCATTTGACAAAATTCAACACACCTTCAGGTTAAAATTCTTGGAAAGAACAGGAATTTAAGGCCCATACATAAATATAGTAAAAAGAATATACAGCAAACCAGTAGGCAACATCAAACTAAATGAAGAGAAACTTGAAGCAATCCCACTAAAATCAGGGAATAGGCAAGGCTGCCCACTCGCTCCCAGCCAGAGCAATTACACAACAAAAGGAGGTCAAAGAGATACAATTGAAAAGGAAGAAGCCAAAATATCACTATTTGCAGATGATATGATAGTAAACTTAAGTGACTCCAAAAATTCCACCAGAGAACTCCTTTAGCTGATAAACAACTTCAGCAAAGTGGCTGGATTTAAAATTAACTCAAACAAATCAGTAGCCTTCCTCTACTCAAAGGAAAAACAGGCTGAGAAGGACATTAGGGAAATGACACCATTCACAATAGTCACAAATAATATAAAATATCTTTGTGTGATTCTAACCAAACAAGTGAAAAATCTGTATGATAAGAACTTCAAGTCTCTGAAGAAAGAAATTGAAGAAGTTCTCAGAAGATGGAAAGATCTCCCATGCTCATGGATCAGCAGGATTAACATAGTAAGAATGGCCATCTTACAAAAAGCAATCTACAGATTTAATGCATTCCGCATAAAAATTCCAACTCAATTCTTCACAGAAATAGAACGAGCCATTTTCAGATTCATTTGGAACAACAAAATCCCACTATAGCAAAAACTATTCTCAACAATGAGAGAACTTCTAGGGGAATCACCATCCCTGACCTCAAGTGGTACTACAGAGCAATAGTGATAAAAACTGAACTGTATTGGTACAGAGACAGACAGGTAGATCAGTGAAATAGAATTGAAGACCTAGAAATGAACTCACACACCTACGGTTACTTGATCTTTGACAAAGAAGCTAAATCCATCGATCAGTGGACAAAAGACAGCATTTTCAACAAATGGTGCTGGCCTAAGCGTTGGTCAGCATGTAGAAGAATGCAAATTGACCCATTCTTATCTCCTTGTATAAAGTTCAAGTCCAAGTGGATCAAAGACCTCCACATCAAACAAGATACATGGAATCTAATAGAAGATAATGTAGGGAAGAGTCTTGACCACATGGGCACAGTGGAAATTTTCCTGAACAGAACACCAATGGCGTATGCCCTAAGATAAACAGTCCACAAATAGGACCTCACAAAAATTGAAAAGCTTCTGTAAGACAAAGGACATTGTCAATAGTATAAAATGGCAACCCACAGTTTGGGAAAAGATCTTTACCAACCCTATATTTGATAGAGGGCTAATATCCAAAATATACAAAGAAGTCAACTAAACTCCAGAGAACCAAATAACCCAATTAAAAATGGAGTACAGAGCTAAAGAGAGAATTCGCAACTAAGGAATCTTGCATGGTTGAGAAGCACTTAAAGAATTGTTCAACATCCTTAGTCATCATAGAAATGCAAATCAAAACAACCCTGAGATTCCACCTCATACCAGTCTCATTAACTAAGATCAAAAACTCAGGTGACAATCATTCTGGAAATCAGTCCAGTGTTTCCTCAGAAAATTGGACATAGGACTCCCTGGGGACCCAACTATACCACTCCTTGGCATATAACCAAAAGATGTTCTAACATATAACAAGGACACATATTCCACTATGTTCATAGCAGCCTTATTTATAATAGCAGAAGCTGAAAACAACCCAGATGTCCCTCAACAGAGGAATAGATACAGAAAATGTGGTACATTTATACAGTGGAGTACTACTCAGCTATTAAAAACAATGACTTCATGAAATTCGCAGGCAAATGAATAGAACTAGAAAATATCATCCTGAGTGAGGTAACACAGTCACAAAAGAACACACATGGTATGTACTCACTGATAAGTGGATATTAGGCAAAAAGCTTGGAATACCATAATACAACTTACAGACCTTATGAAGGCCAAGAAGGAAAACCAAAGTGTGAATGCCTCAGTCCTACTTAGAAAGGGGAACAAAATAATTAGGAGAGGTAGAAAGTGGCCAAGACTTGGGAGGAAGAGAGGAGGGGTAAGGGCAAGAAAGGGGGTAGGATCAGGTGTGGGAGGAGAAAGGGGAGATGTACAGAGGGTCAGGAATTTGAACAGAGGTGTGTAGCAATGGGGATGAGGATCTGGGGGTAGCCACCAGCACGTCCCAGATGCCAGGAAAGCAAGAGGCTCCAGGACCCAACAGGGATGACATTAGCTGAAATACTCCACAAAGGGTAGGGAGAACCTGTAGAGACCATATCCAGAGATTAGGCATGTCCTCCAGTTGAGGGATGGGGCCACCCACCCTTCTCAAAAGTTTAACTCAGAATTGCTCCTGTCTAAAGGAAATATAGGGATAAAGAGTGGTGCAGAGACTGAAGGACAGGTCATCCAGAGACTGCTTCACCTGGGGATCTATCCCATATGTAGCCACCAAACCCAAACACTATTGCTGAGGCCAAGAAGTGCTTGCTGACAGGAGCCTGATATAGCTGTTTCCTGACAGTCTTGGCCAGAGCCTTACTGATACAGATGCAGATGCTTGCAGCCAACCATTGGACTAAGCATGTGGACTCCAACAGAGGAGTAAGGGGAAGGACTAAAGGAGCTGAAGGGGTTTGCAACCCATAGGAAGAACAACAATATCAACCAACCAGACTCCATAGCTTCCAGGGACTTAACCACCAACCAAAGAGTACAAATGGAGGGACCCATGGCTCCAGGTTCATATGTAGAAGAAGCTGCCTTTTCTGGCATCAAAGGATGGGGAGGCCCTTGGTCCTTTGAAGGCTTGATGCCCCAGTGTAGGGGAATGCCAGGGCAGTGGGGCGGGAGTGTATGAGTGGGTGGGTGGGCACCCTTGTGGAGGCAGGGAGAGGTGGGATGGGGGGGTTCTGAAAGGAATTTGGAAAGGGGGATTACATTTGCAATATAAATACATATAATAACCAATAAATTTTTTTTAAATGAGAAATATCCAAAAACATAATAATAAAATACCTAATACATATAAAACACTTCTAGGCAAGTATAGGTGAAATGCCTTACACACTCCAACTTTTCTGAACCTTATAACCCTATTAGGAAGGTGTTATTGTTATCTTCACTTCTCAGATCAAGAAATTGTTGTTATTTCTACTTCCCAGATCACACCAGTAACACATAATAGAGCTAGTGCTAACTCCTGATAGTCTGCCTCCACAGTTTGACCTATTAACCACTGGGCTATGATAAAGAGTGTAAGTACATAACAAAGTACATCACTGAAGTTATCACTTTATTTTAATGCCAGCACACACACACACACACACACACACACACACACACACACACACATACTCAGAGCTTATAATGTTGGGCCATGAGTGTGACTGGGGTTGTAAGTATATTTAGAGAGGTGATTGGTCCAAGAAGCCTTCTTAGAATAAATAGTCTTGTGCCAGGTCTTGAATGAAACAGAGTACAACTGATTGTCATACTTGCTGTTCTTAACCTCAGACAATTTACGAAGGAAATGGCCTTAACAGGATTCAAAACAATTATCCTATGATAAGGTTGTCTGGTTCTTGGCCTCATATATAAATTTGAAGCAACGCTGGCACATGCATTCTTCAGGGACACATAATTATAAGGAAGTAAGGGCTTATTTACAAGACTTTAGGAAATGGACCATAAACTTTAGAAATTGGCCACGGCAATTGGAGAAGCAGTTAATCTTATAGGACTGAAGAATGAGTTAGCTATGGAGAAGAAATCACTGATAGAGAAATCGATGCATCTTAGATAAGCCCCAGATGTAAGAATGGTGGGAAAGTGAGAGAGCAGCATAAAAACAATCCCTTACATCATAAAATGCACCAGGCATTGATTACCACCAAATGTTATTTGAAAATAGCAATGAAAATTACTACCACTTTCCCCCTTTCTAGTCTATCACCTTAAACTCTCGGTCCCAACTACACACCTCTTTTCTCTCTAAAAGATAGTCAGTTTAGTCAAACTTGATGAAGCTTATTTGGTTTTATCATCATTTTGATGTCTTGCACTCCAATCTATATTTTAACCACCAAATGACATTACTACACTTACTTTCTGTCTTCTATTTATAGGCTTTACTATTTCGTATGGGGATGTTTTTTAGACAAAAACAAAATGAAAGTAATTATCATGAAATAAAATTGTATTTGCTTTCAGAACCATCGTTCTTTTGAAAATGTTTTGTATTAATAATCAATTGCTTTTCATCAAACCCATATTTTTCATATAGGAATGTTTCACTTCTACCAGCTAGGGCTAAAATTAACTATGAAAACTAAAGTCATAATCATTTTATGAAGCTATTCAGGGCATTTTCTCTCACCTATTATTAGCACATGAAAAAAATAACTGATTCAGCAAAGAAATACTTTTTTTTTAAAGTAAGCCATTAGGTTTTAGTCTCTTTGGGGCTAATTTATACAATGAATATACTTAAGAGAGACAAAAATTCAGCATCTAGCATAACATGGATATGTTTCTGCAACAACAAACATTTCAATAAAGGTAAAATTTTGTAATTGGAGGTTTCTGCTGTATATCCTTTAGCAAAATATCTTTGCTAGGGTTTTAATATTGTTTCATGTCTGTGTGTATATGTTTGTGAATGTGCTTGTGCCACCGTGTGCACAGTCCAAGAAAAACTTCCAGAAATCTGTTCCCTCCATCCATGCTTTATACACCAAACTTAGGTCAGGCTCCAGAGCCCATGCCCTACCTGCTTAGGCATCTTACTGAGTCCTAAAATGTTTACTATTACCCAAGCTTTTCCTACACATTACCACCACTGGGCATTTGGAATCTGTGAGAAGTGGTCCTTCTGCCACA
Source organism: Rhynchomys soricoides (assembly GCA_019843965.1). Classification (NCBI taxonomy): domain Eukaryota; kingdom Metazoa; phylum Chordata; class Mammalia; order Rodentia; family Muridae; genus Rhynchomys; species Rhynchomys soricoides. The sequence continues at coordinate 1,665,157 of JADRCH010007462.1, forward strand.
ATTACACATATGTGTCTATAGCCTAACTCATTAGGCAGAAGCTATATCTCCATTGTTCATTACCAGTAGAGTATAAAGTTAACCTCCATAGATGTAAATGATGAGAGCATGAATATATCACAGTATCCTTCATAGCTCTCAGGGGTTAAAATACAAAAACAAAATGGACCAAGTCAAATTATATTCTTATATAACTTCATTCATATAATACTCTATTGATATATTCTCCTTGGGCATCTCTCTAAATAGCACTAAGTCAGAAACATTAACAATGTTTTATACAGTTGAGTAAGGTTCTATTAATTATCAAGTTTCAAAATACCATAGAACTTCTAAGAACCAACATTTATCAAGCACATATTATAGTCTAAGTCCCATGTGAGGTACTAGAGACAGTAAAATTAAATTGATGTTTATTTTATTTTCTCAGCATGTTTATAATCAGTGAAGATCATACACAAGTAAGTGAATAATTACTAACTAGTTCTAGTAAAGCCAGGCACAGAGTACCATATTAGGATTCAACCCTAGTTCTTGTATACTTTGACTCTACATATTTGTGCTCTCTACACTTTGACTCTACATATCTGTGCTCTCTATACACTTTCACTCTACCTATCCATGTTCTCATCTTCTGAATATTTTCCACCAAAAGAGAAAAAAATTTACAAAGGTACAAAAGTTCTGATGTAGTCATTTCCATAGCACCAAGCAATTTTGTATAAGGTATAGGTAGAATCTTGGAATTATATAAGCAGGTCATGAATGTGCCATATATAACATTCCAATTTTGTTGCATGTAACTAAGATACAATTGAGTAAATTGTTACCAAAGTTTATAGATGCAATCACCAGAAATTCTTCTACACTGATATTCCATTCAATAGATGCCATTTTTCCCCAGTTTATGTTTCAGTTAGACATTAACAATTCTTCAGGAAAGATGACCTTAAGGGTCTCTGCCTTCTAAAAGAAAGTGACCTCTATCAGCATCTAGCCTAGACTTGCTAGGTATTCATAACTATTAAGATTATCTTCTAAGAAAATTGCTGCCACCTACTGATTAGAATGAAAAACCAACCTGCTATCCTCCACCTCTCCCCTCTGGCACTCATGGAACCTGCATGTGTCTGCTGCACTAGGTCCCCTGTACATATGTCGTGTTTTTATAGTTTGAAGATTTTGTTGGATTCCTACCAGTGGGAGTGGGGCTGTGTCCAATTATTTTGCCTGTTCTTTTGACCCTTTTCCTCTTACCAGGTTGCCTTTACCCAGCCTTGATATGAGGGTTTGTGCCTAGTCTTGTATGCCTCTTTCAGGAGATATTCCTGGGAGGCCTACTCTTCTGAAGGGAAATGGAGGAGGACTGGATCGATGGGAGAGGGAAAGTAGGTGGGTGGGAGGAGTGGAGAGATATGACACTGCAGTGTGGATCTATTGAAAACAAAAAATAAAAATAAAGAATAATAACAACAAATACAATTCTTGAAGAATTCATATTTCCTACGCTATAACTTATAGTTCATTCTTGACTTTTTAATTTATTTCTTGGGGACTTTTTTTTCTCTTAGGAGAAATAATGCTGCTTTGGTTTGGTGTTAGTTAAATTCAGAAACACACACACGTACACAACTAAGAATTTTCTCTTCCTGTTATCACTAGGAAAGAGTGAGAATAGGTATAAAGCAGACTTGTTTCTTACAATGTTTTAATCATATTAAGTACATTCACATAGATATATATTCATGTAATATAATAGAAATAGATGTAGAAAACAGAAGAAAGAAGCAATATATAGTGCTCACATGATCAGATTAGAGGCTGTGGAAGAACTTTAGCATCAGACTGAAGTATACATGTTCACCACTTTGTCTTTTATTCAATAACCATAAGCAATGGGTCCTCATTACATCTCAAGGATTGTGCTGTGTGGAAATGGAAAAGTGATAAATTTACCAAAACCACCACCATCAAGACACTTCCATCATAACAAAGCAGAAAGACAATCAATCAGGGAGTGTACATAAGGTCACTTCAGATATGTAATATTAATGGCCTCAATAGGAAAGAACATCAGATCAAGAAACATGGATTGATGAAGAATCTCCTTTGAATATAAAGCATCTAATAAAGTTTGGAGTGGGTGGCATCTAGTATGTTCTCTATCATTAGAAGCACTTTCTCTGTGAACGTTACTAAAAGTTGGTTTATTGTTGTCAGGAAACTGTGATGAATGTAAGTGAGTAACAAAAGCCCCAACGAGTCAAAGAACACTGTTGTTCCTCGAATGGATACTGTGCCTCTTGAAACTGTCTTTTAAGACTGTTTAGATACAACATGGTTTTCGGTAAGACAAAACAATTTGAATGAAAAACATCCCTGTAATTCAATGATGCCCCCACTGATCCTGGATGACTAAGTCTTTCCCACAGCAGTGAAATGCCATGCCTATTTTCTCCACTGGAAAAATCCTTGCATCAAGAAGTGAACTATCTCACTGTGTGTTCTGCCTTTGAATGGGAGCTCTTGTGAGTTTCTGTAGCCATATGTGCTGAGTGTTACATTCTCTCACATCCTCATGCATGATGCACTCTGATTTTCATCTCCATTCCTTCTTCTTTCAAAGGATGCTATTCTTCTAGGAAAAGGCAAACCACTAAGATCAACAAGAAAAAAGCCAACTCACTCTCAAAGCTGCCTTTCCTCTTTGTTCTCCTGACCCTGACTTGCCAGCTCACTTTCCAGTTTGCCAGGTCCCCTTGGTCTGTGCAGAGGTCAGCCTCCTTTCCTCTTCCCCTAGCCGGAACTTTCTTTTAACTAAACGCTTGGGCTTTTCTACCTCCTCTGCCACCTGATATTTGATATACCTCAATCCTGAGTCAGAAATTCAATAGAAACAGATTGTAAATGAAGAAGTACTATCCAAAGCATGTATTTCATATCTTCTTACAGCTCAGGCAGGTGAGGGGGGCAAAGGTAATTAGTTACTTTTAGAAGTAGAAATGGAGACTTGCAAGTTAAAAGCACTACAGAAGTCACACAGTAGGTCAGTGCTGAACCTACAAGTACTTCTAAAGTGACTGAAGAACTTCTATACCCAGGTGTATTTCCACACATGTGTATTGAAGCGTTAGTCAAACATCCTTGTGAAGAAAATTGTACTTTTGTCACCGGCAGTAGTGGGGAAGCAATATGCCTAGTGGTTAAGAGCTTTAATGGCAAACTTGGATTCCCAAAATGATGAAAATAAATAAGACTGTTATTCTGTTAGCTGTATAACTTGACAAATGACTTCATCTGTACATGGGTGTTTTAATATTGAAACTCAGAGAAATAATAGTGGCTTATTGTATTATAGTATTGATTACATGATCAATTCCCACTTGTTTATATAAGTCTTTGGTACATAGTAAGTACTCAATAAATATTCTCTATTATTAGTACTCATACTAATAATATTTAATAGTAATATTTTCATTGTTGACTCACTAATTACATCACGGTCAATTGCATATTAAGAAGTGATTTCTGTCTTAGCCCAGCCAGGTCCTTCATATATTGTGCTGGGGCTCAACTGGTTGAGTTCCCTCATCTTGGTCTCTATGCCTCCCTCCCAATCCCCTGTTCTAGCCCAGGTTATACGCCCAGTGCCTCAGCCTAGTACATATACACAATGCCATACCATTCAGCTATAAAGAAAAAGTGAGATTATGAAATTTATATGTAAATAGACAATGAAGAAATAGGAAATATGAGTGAATCAATCTAGCCTCAAAAAGACAAATGCCACATGTTCTCTTTCATCTATGATTCCTAGCTCTAAATCTTCAGATGTGCCTATATGGCCTGGTACAACTACAAAAACCAGGAAAGTAATAATGTGATCATGGTATTGTAGAGACCACTAGAGTAGAGGGGTGGAAGGATACGTCATTTAGAAAGGAGATTGGGTGAAATGGGGAGGGAGTTTTAATTGGGTTTGGAGAAAGAAAATACAGAAAAAGATGGGGAAAGGAGGGTAAAATAGCATTAATGGTGCCTGAAAAAATACAAAATCATATTATTTATCTGCCTAATTAACATATAATACATTAAGTCTATGTGTATTTGTATACATATATAGTTCAAGTGAAATTATCCTGCCTGGATTGATAATAATCCATGCAAAGAGCCAGAGACTAACAACAACAAACACTATCAGGCATGTGTTGTTGGTCAGGGGAATCCAAGAGACACGTCAAAAAATATAGGCTACTGTTGCTCTTGGCTGTCGATCAGAGGTTGAAAGCAATTCCTTATTGCTGTAGCCAGCATGTACTTCAGTCATGAGTCCTGGAGGATTGTGAGTTGGACCTTCCCTGAAAGTCTTTGCCCTGAGGACTACCTTTCATAGTACAAGAAGGTGTCCAAGGAAGGAAGATAAACAATATTCCTCTCCAGAGGAATATTGGCAACATCTATGAACAAAAACAATGACCAACATGGCTAACCCTAAAGGTAAGATAGGTGCACTCATATCTTGGTGGTGACTAACAGTCCTCTAATTAGATTTAAGGACCACTCAACAGGAGGGATGTCATGCCTGGTACTAGACACCTAGACAACTACTCAGGGCTAGAGAGGTCAAATATCACAGAGAAAAACCCACTTCTCTCATTTCTATCAAGCCAGCATATTTTCTAACTGCATTCTAAATATCTAGCCTCATACCCATAGGTAAGTGGAGCTCTCACTCTTTATCCAAAATAACCTTATCTTTGGAACAGAAGGAGACCATCACAGAGACCCACAACTGGTCAAAATATACACAAGTGACTATGTGGTGGTCAACCCTAGATCTACAACATGGTTCCTCCAAGTAAGGCTCAAGAAACATTCTCGAAAAGTAGGCAGAAAGATTGGAAGAGCCAGAAGAAAAGAAGTCTGCTGGGGAGATTGCATCTCCTAGCAACATCAGGAAGCTACATCCATGAAGTCTCAAGAACATGGCTGCCTACTTGAGACTTAAACAAGGAAGACAACAGTAGACATGCTAGTGTGAAAGGGGAAAACCTCAGGACCCCCAACCCTCAACTAGTTATCCAATAAAATTGGTCAGTCCTGATTCATATACATACAACTAGCCAACTAGCACTAAACAGACTGAACAAGTTGTATTTCTATGTTAGGCATAATATATATATATATATATATTTTATATATACACACATACAACTAAAGAAAAAGAAAAAGAGGATGTGATTTTGAGAGAGAATGAGAGATCAAGGGAAGATAGATGAGAGGGGTCACAGGGACGCAAGGGAAGGGGTAAATGATGTTATTATATTTTAATTTGAAAACAAAGAAAAAGAAAACAAAAAGAAAAAAGAAAAAAAATTCTGTTCTTTGCTGCAGGTTATCTTAGCTCACCAGGGGTTAACCACAGTTAAAGGTCTTCGTTTACTCATGAACACACCAGTAGTTGTCCTGGCTATGTCAGTAATTCTATATGAAAGGGTTGGCAGTCTACAGTGACTTCAGCACTATGAACAATAAAGCAAAACACAATGAAGATATCTTGCTGACCTAACAATAATTCTCTACTGAATGTGAATTGGCGGACAGCTCAGAACTGCTGATCACTATATGATGCTTCACAGAAAGCTCTTTCAAGCAATGCTATGCAGGTATCAACCAAGCTGTGAGCTGGAAAATCACCTCCACATGTTCTCGCCAATAGTCCACTACATGCTATGTCTACCTGATAACTGAATTTCTGAGTACTCACAAGCAAGGTCATAGTATTCAATTTCAGCATCCCACATATCAAGTCAGGCACCCCAAAACAGCACCTTCACTTCAAACTTGTAAGAGACTTATGTTACAAGAATATGCACCTCCAGCTATGCCCCAGTCCTAGGGTTATGAGTGGCCCATGATGAACTGAAAGCCCAGATCTCCAAGGAAAATCCCTGTGCTTCAGACTGCTTCACATTCTCCTTCACAGTAAGAAAACATTCTATGTTCCTTTCAGGGGGAAAGTATTTGCTATGTATTACTGGGATGGAAATGTGTCTCTGTGGTACATGAACTTCCAAAGGGAATTGCAGCAGCAATACTTCGAGAGAAACATCTGCAAGAAATTTTCTATGTGGGAGGAAAAAAAGTCTTTACGGCATCCTCCCCAAAGGGAAATTCCTGTAACCTTTTTCTGACAGGCAAATAATAAGTATTCACACAGGAGCATATTGCTTATATTCCCCTGAAAGGCAAGAATTATTTTTTTTTACTCTGGCAAAAAATATGGAGGACAAACTGCAGGTATATTTCTTGTCCTGATCCAGGTGCACGATTTCTTTGCTTGAGTGAAGCCAAAGGCAAAGAGTCAATAAAGTACTCAAAGCCTATCATAGGAGAAAAAAGGACATCTTAAAGTGAAGACAAAAGATGGGTCTTCAGGGATCCTACCTGCCTAAGCTGGTTTCAGTCTGCAGAACACAGACAAGCCGTTAGATGCTGGTTTGTTTCTCTCAGAACAGAGATGTGCTTATTAAGAGTGATAGTCTCCTTTCACGAGTGTGTAAGGAAATGGCATTGCTAATAAATAGGTGGCGGCCTTTCCTCTCTTTGTACATTCACTCCCTTCTCCATACGTTGTATTGTGCAGTAGTTAGATAATGCTGATAAGTGAGAATTAGATGCAATTGCCAAATCAGCTATGAAAAGGAAACAGCAACCAGCTCCATCATAAACTTTATGTAATAATTTATGATAATATTCAAACTTTCTATATTTAATGAAACAGCAGGAGACAAATACTGAGTCTCCCACAGATCATAACAAATGCCCAACACTGAGCAGCATTATTTTGAGATACACTTTGTGAAGGATTATATTTTTATTTAAAGTAACCTACATATTAATAATTAATATTTTGCTGTTGAGGTCTATAGGTATAGCAATAGTAATAATATTAATAATGTTTTTAGTGCTAGAATTGAAACTAGGGTTTCATGCATGCTATGCAAGCATGATGCCTCTGAACTAAATTTCTAGCCCAATAATATTAATTAGCCTTAAGAACTGAATGGAAAACTATTTCCAGAGTAGGTAAACATTATTGCTGCCAATCCTTCCTAGCAGTGGTAGCCATAAGGAAGCAGAGGAGGTTTTGGAAGAAGAAAATTTGTCAGCAGAAATTTGATAGCCATTAGTCAAAAAATATACTTTTATCTTTAACTAAAAATGACTGCACCTATAGTCTTAGATAAATATTGAACTGATGCTTGGTTATACCTGAATTGTTTAGTTGTGCACTACCTTGTTTTCTTGCTCTGTGGAGATAGTGGAATAGCTTTAGTGGCAGCCCAAATGGTTGCAGGCTGGCTTCAGCAAATTCACCACAAGTACTAAGGAGACAGGTAGAGAATAGCGTTACATATTTGTATACTAAGTTAGTAAGGCAGTGAGGGTTTTCCATCAATGAACAATAATGTGTCTTTCCTTTCCCAGTGCCATGACTTTGTATGTAATTCTGTTAGTGCTCTGCTGTGAGTTTCTGCAACGATATGGTTTCATCTGTTGATATCTCAGTTTTCAACTCTTTGTCCTGGTTTTCAATCGTAAGTTTCTCATTCTTTCTCAATTCTCTGTTCTTTTCTGTACATTCCAAATTTCATACCTTACAGGAATTCTTGTGATTCTGCACTATTTCTCATTCTGTGTACAATATTTCCTTTTTATGGGTTCTAATGGCAGGTCCAAGGCTCATTTTCTTCACGTTGTCGGAGATTCACTTGGACCCAGAGATTCCAATGAATCTCTTCTCCATCAGCAGCAGATGATGCCCTGTTTTCTCAGATTTTGCCACCCTGAATGTCATATTATCAATGCTTTGTTTGATTATTTATTCAATATGTATGTGTGTTTGTCTACACGTATGGCTGGGCACCACATGCATTCCTGGTGTCCTGGAGGCCAGAAGAGGACATCAGTTTCCTTAGGACTGGAGTTAAAGGCAGTACTCTTTTTTTCCTTACAGGGTACAGAATACTTCATTGGAAACAATGACACAGTCTTCAAATAGTTACTCTAGTAATGGAATTACAAGGCATTCTTTCAGGACTGGAAGAGATCCTTATGGTCAGGTGGAAACTCCAGGGCAGGAGAATGTCTTCTAGATTCCATCTTTAATAGGATCTAATAGTAGGACAGGTCAGATAACAAACCTTCCAAAGGTTAGAAGTCAGCAGTATTTTGCTGCATGATCCTTGAAAAGCAGATGGCAAAATGTGAGAACATACTGCCAGGCAAAATGACTAGGAAATATACAAGGCCAGGTGACACCTGACCCACTGAATGAAGGTTATCATTCTATACTACAAGATGATTAAGAAATATTAGTGACATTTTTTTTCTGGAAAAATACATACAAGACTCCTATTGCAAGGAACATTAAATGAACAGCTAATTTTAAAAAATGCAAATGGGAAGACCTTCACAAGTTTCCAAGTCTGCTGCTGATGTCCTTTCAGCTCTCTGCTCCCTTCTATTGAGGAAGAGCGTGAGCATCACTACACCAAGGCTGGTTTTTACCAAGTGCTTGAGGAGGCACTTGAGTTTAATTGCAGCCAGCCAACCTACTTCCCAGGAGTGGTTAGGCAGGTGTTGAGCTGGGAAAGGCAGGATGTGGGCAGGAGATGAATTCACTCATTCCCAGTGCATGCTAATGTGCTTTCAGCTACCCTGGCCTTATCCAATAAGGCTTAAATGGGGCTGAAGTAACTGAACTACCCTATTTCAGTGAAATGTTTATTTTCACAGCCCTTATTTCTTGGCAAAGGAATTTAAGGATAAAGGAATGACTGTCCAGGGGGCATGATTATTAAAGAACACATAGAAGTATACAAGACACATCTTGGAAATATTAGTATGCTTTATGAGACAATATAGTAGTAAACCTTTATAAAGGTACAGTGGAAATATATTAGGTCAGGGAGGTGGTGGATGAAAAATTTCCAAACAGTGATGATGATCACAACAGAAATACTATGCCTCCATCATTCTGTTTCCTGCGATGTTAAGATAAACTGAAATCTGTAACAGAAAACCTCTGACATCTCAATATCTTAAAATGCAAGTCTTAAGTGAAAAACCAATAAGGATATCCTTGTGGGTCAGAGGAGTCAGTCATCCAGGCAGTCATTCTGCTTGATCTTTCCACACGGTTTTACTATACTGATGAAAAAATTACTCTGAGCATCAATATCTAGCCAGGAGTCAGGAGAAACAATAGAAAGGCACATGGAATGGTTTTATAAATATAGACATAAAAGTGACACAATTTCTATCTATATTCTATTTCATGTCTCACATGGCCATGAATTTTTTTTTTTTTTTTTGGATGCCCAGAAATATACAGCCTATGTGCTTAGGATTAAAAGAAAATTATTTGTGGTGCTCGGGAGACGGCCCAATGAGTAGTAGTGCTTGATGTCCAAGGATAAAGACTGGAGTTTGAACCACCAGTGGCCACCTGAAAAGCTGGGCATGGTCATATGTGCCCATAACCCCAGCACTTAAAGTGGTAGAATAAAATGGGGTAGCATATGAGGATTACAAGGCTTTCTGGCCAGCCAGCCTTCTTAAAGGGGTGCTTAATCTTGGGTGCTAGCTCTGCACCCAGTCCCACAACACCCAGAGGAAGCTCGATTCCCAGGAACTCAAACACGCCAAGGATCATAGGATCATAGGTGAGGAGGCCAAAACATCTGCCCCAACACGGTGTAACTGGGACCAGCAGGATCCAGGAACACAGGTACCAGGCCCTCTCAGTGGCACAGGTACCATTCCATCTGGGCCAGTACCCTGAGAAGACCTTGGGCTCTAGCTCTGCGCCCAATCCCAAAACACCCAGAGGAAGCTCAACTCCCTGGAGCTATAAAACACCTAGGATCAAAAAATCACAGGATCTCAGGAGCTTGGTCACACCAGGATCACAGGATTCCAGAATCACAAAATCACAGAGACAGCTGGACTCTAAGGAACTCTGCCACAACAAGGATCACAGGAGGGACAGGCTCCAGTCAGATACAGTGATGGCAGGTAGCACTAGAGATAACAAGATGGCAAGAGGTGGGAAAATAAGCAACAGAAACCAAGGTTAATTAGCATCAACAGAACCCAGTTCTCCCACCATAGCAAGTCCTGAATATACCACTACACTGGAAAAGCAAGATTTGGATCTAAAACCACTTCTCATGAAGATGATAGAGGACTTTAAGAAGGACATATATAACTCCCTTAAAGAAATACAGCCAACACAGGGAAACAGGTAGAATCCCTTAAAGAGGAAACATAAAATCCCTTAATTACAGGAAAACACAACCAAACAGGTGAAAGAATTGAAAAAAACCATCCAGGATCTTAGAATGGGAATAGAAACAATAAAGAAATCACAAACAGAGACAACCTTGAAGATAGAAAACCTAGAAAAGAGATCAGGAATCATAGATGCAAGCAACACCAATACAATACCAGAGATAGAAGAGAGAATCTCTGGTGCAGAAGATTCCATAGAAAACATTGACACAACAGTCAAAGAAAATCCAAAATGCAAAAAGCTCCTAACCCAAAACATCCGAGAAATCCAGGACACAATAGAAAGACAGAAACTACGGATAGTAGGTATAGAAGAGAGTGAAGATTCCCAACTTAAAGGGCCAGTAAATATTTTCAACAAAATTATAGAAGAAAACTTCCCTAACCTAAAGAAAGAGATGGCTATGAAAATATAAGAAGCCTACAGAACTCCAAACAGACTGGACCAAAAAAAGAAATTCCTCCTATCACATAATAGTCAAAATACCAAATGCACAAGACAAAGAAAGAATATAAAAGCAGTAAAGGAAAAAGGTCAAGTAACATATAAAGGCAGACCTATCCAAATTATATCAGACTTCTCACCAGAGAATATGAAAGCTAGAAGATCCTGGGAAGATGTCATACAGATCTTAACAGAACACAAATGCTAGCCCTGGCTACTATACCCAGAAAAACTTTCACTTACCATAGATGGTGAAACCAAGATATTCCATGACAAAACCAAATTTACACAATATCTTTCCACAAATCCAGCCCTATAAAGGATAAAATATGGAAAACACCAACACAAGGAGGGAAACTATACCCTAGAAAAAGCAAAAAAAAGTAGTCTTCTTTAGACAAACCCAAAAGAAGATAGCCACACAAGCCTAATTCCACCACTAACAACAAAAACAACTAGAAGCAACAATCAATTTTCCTTAATATCTCTTAAAATCAATGGACTCAATTTCCCAATAAAAAGACATAGGCTAAGAGACTAGATACATAAACAGGACCCAGCATTTTTCTACATACAGGAAACACAACTCAGTGACAAAGACAGACACTACCTCAAAATAAAGGAGTGGAAAAAAATTTTTCCAAGCAAATGGTTTCAAGAAACAAGCTGCAGTAGCCATTCTAATATCGAATAAAATTTACTTCCAACTAAAAGTTATTTAAAAAGATAAAGAAGAACATTTCATACTCATCAAAGGGAAAATTTACCAAAAGGAACTCTGAATTCTGAACATCTATGCTTCAAATGCAAGGGTATCTACATTCATAAAAGAAACTTTACTAAAAGCACACATTGCACCTCACACTATAATGGTGTGAGACTTCAACACCACACTCTCAGCAATGAACAGATCATGGAAACAGAACCTAAACAGAGACACACTGAAACTAACAGAAGTTTTGAAACAAATGTATTTAACATATACTGATAGAACATTTCATCCTAAAATAAAAGAATATACCTTCTTCTCAGCGCCTCATTCTTCCTTCTCAAAAATGACTATATAAATGATCACAAAACAGGCCTCAACAGATACAAGAAGATTGAAATAATTCCATGCATCAGATCAACACAGGCTAAGGCTGATCTTCAATACCAATAAAAATAACAGAGAGCCCACATGCACATGGAAGCTGAACAATGCTCTCCTCAATGATAACTTGGTCAAAGGAAGAAATAAAGAAATTAAAGACTTTCTAGCATTTAAGGAAAATGAAGGCACATCATACAAAAACTATGGAACACAATGAAAGCAGTGAGAAGAGGAAAACGCGTAGCTCTAAGTGCCTCAAAAACAAAACTGAAGAGAGCATACACTAACAGCTTGACAGCACACCTAAAGGATCTAGAACAAAAAGGAACAAATGCACTCAAGAGGAGTATATGGCAGGAAAAACTCAAACTCGGGGCTGAAATCAACCAAGTAGAAACAAATAGAAATATACAAAGAATCAACAAAACCAGGAGGTGGTTCTTTGGGAAAATCAACAGGGATAGATAAACCCTTAGCCAGACTAACCAGAAGGCACGGAGACAGTATACAAAGTAATAAAATCAGAAATGAAAAAAGAGACATAACAAAGAAAATTGAGGAAATTAAAGAAATAATCAGATCCTACTACAAAAGCCTATACTCAACCAAATTGGAATATCTGGATGAAATGGATAATTTTCTAGAAAGATACCATATGCCAAAGTTAAATCTGGATCAGACAAACCATCTAAACACTCCTATAACTCTTAAAGAACTAGAAGCACTCATCAAAATCTCCCAACCAACAAAAACCCAGGACCAGATGGATTTAGCATAATTCTATCAGATCTTCAAAGAAAACCTAATACCAATACTCTTCAAACTATTCCACAAAACAGAAACAAAAGGAACACTACCCAATTCCTTTTATGAACCCACAGTTAGGCTTATACCTAAACCACACAAAGACCCAACAAAGAAAGAGAGCTTCAGACCAATTTTCCTTAAGAATATCGAAGCAATTATACTCAATAAAATTCCAGCAAACCGAATCCAAGAACACATCAAAATGATCATTTAACATGATGAAGTAGTTTTCATCCAAGGGATGTAGGGAAACAGGGATGGTTCAATATACAGAAATTTATCAACATAAATCCACTACTCAAAGAAAGAAACCACATTACCGTTTCACTAGATGCTGAAAAAGCATTTGACAAAATTTGACATCCCTTCATGGTAAAGAACTTGGAAAGATCAGGAATTAAATGTCCATACCTAAACATAGTAAAAGAAATATACAGCAAACCAGTAGCCAACATAAGACTAAATGGAGAGAAATTTGAAGCAATACCACTAAAACCAGGGACAAGACAAGACTGCACTCTTTCTCCCTACCTATTCAATATAGTACGTGAAGTTCTAGCTAGAGCAATCAGACAACAAAAGGAGGTCAAAGGGATACAAATTGGAAAGGAAGAAATCAAGATATCACTATTTGCAGATGATATGAGAGTATGCTTAAGTGGCCACAAAAATTCCACCAGAGAACTCCTGCAGCTGATAAACATCTTCAACAAAGTGTCTGGATATAAAATTAACTCAAACAAATCCATAACCTTCCTCTACTCAAAGGATAAAGAGGCTGAGAAAGACAATAGAGAAACAACTCCCTTCACAATAGTCACAAATAATAGTACATACTTTGGTGTGACTCTAACCAAACAAGTGAAAGATCTGTATGACAAGAACTTCAAGTCTCTGAAGAAAGAAATTGAAGAACAACTCAGGTCAAAAGATCTCCCATGCTCATGGATTGGCAGGATTAATATAGTAAAAATGGCCATCTTGCCGAAAGTAATCTACAGATTCAATGCAATCTCCATCAAAATTCCAACTCAATTCTTCATAGAGTTAGAAAGAGCAATTCTCAAATTCATTTAGAATAACAAAAAACCCAGGAGAACAAAAACTATACTCAACAATAGAAGAACTTCTGGGGGAAATCACCATCCCTGACCTCAAGCTGTACTACACAGGAATAGTGACAAAAACTGCATGGTATTGATACAGAGACAGGCAGGAAGATCAAAGGAATAGAATTATAGACCCAGAAATGAATCCACACAACTATGGTCACTTAATCTTTGACAAAGGAGCTAAAAAAATCTCCAGTAGAAAACAGACAGTATTTTTAACAAATGGTGCTGGTTCAACTGGAGGTAATCAGCATGTAGAAGAATGCAAATTGAGCCATTCTTATCTCCTTGTACAAAGCTCAAGTCCAAGTGGATCAAGGACCTCCACATAAAACCACATACACTGAATCTAATAAAAGAGAAAGTGGGTCCAGGGGAAATTTTCCTGAACAGGACACCAATGGCTTATGCTCTAAGATAAAAATCGACAAATGGCACCACATAAATTGCAAAGATTCTGTAAGGAAAAGGACACTGTTGATAGGACAAAATGGCAACCAACAGACTGGGAAAAGATTTTTACCAATCCTATATCTGATAGAGGGCTAATATCCAATATATATAAATAACTTAAGAAGTTAGACTTCAGAGAACGAAATAACCCTCTTAAAAAATGGGGAACAGAGCTAAACAGAGTATTCTCGACTGAGGAATCTCGAAGGGCTAAGAAGCACCTAAAGAAATGTTCAACATCCTTAGTCATAAGGAAAATGCAAATCAAAACAACCCTGAGATTCTACTTCACACCAGTCAGAATGGCTAAGATCAAACACTCCGGAGAGAGCAGATGCTGGTAAGGATGTGGAGAAAGAGGAACACTTCTCTATTGTTGGTGAGATTGCAAACTGTTACAACTACCCTGGAAATCAGTCTGGCAGTTCCTCAGAAATTTGGACATAGTATTACCTGAGGACCCAGCTCTACCACTCCTGGGCATATACCCAGAAGATGCTCCAACAAATAAAAAAGACACATGCTCCACTATGTTCATAACAGCCTAATTTATAATAGCCAGAAGCTGAACACAACCCAGAAGTTCCTCAACAAAGGAATGAATACAGAAAATGTGGTACATTTACACAGTGGAGTACTACTACTCAGCTACTAAGAACAATGAATTCATGAAATTCATAGCAAATGGAAGGAACTAAAGAATATCATCCTGAATGAGGTAACCTAATCACAAAAGAACCAACATGGTATGCACTCACTAATAACTGGATAATAGCCACAAAGCTCAGAATACTCAAGTTTCAATTCACAGACCACATGAAGCTGAAGAAGAAGCAAGACCGAAGTGTGGATGCTTCAGTGCTTATTAAAAGGGTGAACAATATACTCACAGGAGGAAATATGGAGATAAAGTGTAGAGCAGAGACTGAAGGAAATGACATCCAGAGACTGCCCCACCTGGAGATCTATCCCACATACAGCCAGCAAACCCAGACTCTATTGCGGAAGTCAAGCAGTGCTTGCTGACAGGAACTTGATTTAGCTGTCTCCTAAGAGATTCTGCCAGAGCCTTACATATACAGAGGCAGATACCTATAGCCAACCATCATACTGAGCACAGGCACCCCTTTAGAGGAGTTAGAAAAAGGAGTGAAGGACCTGAATGGGCTTACAACCCCATAGAAAGAACAACAATATCAACCAACTAGACCCCCCAGAGCTCCCAGGAACTAATCCAAGGAGTACACATGGAAGGACCCATTGCTCCAGCAGCATATGTAGCAGAGAATGACTTTATTGGACATCAGTGAGAGGAGAGGCCCTTGGTCCTGTGAAGGCTCAATATATGCCCCAGAGTATGGGTAATGCCAGGGCAAGTAGGCAGGAGTGGGTGGGTGGGGGAACACCCTCATAGAAGCAGGGTGAGGAGATATGGGGTAGGGGGTTTCCAGGAGGAACCAGGAAAGGGAATAACATACGAAATGTAAATAAAGAAAGTATCTAGTAAAAACATAAAGGAAGAAAAAGAGAAAGGGAGGTAGTGCTTGCTCCAGGCTTAGTGGAGAGCTTGTGCCAAGGGACTAAGGACACTAAGTCTCTGTCTTTGGCCCCCTCACATGTAAGCACAGGAATGTGTTTATGCATGCATGCACACTGTACACACACATGCACACACACATACACACACACACACACATACCACACCACAATACAACATAGCACATAACACACACACACACACAATGTTTAAAAAGAAGACTAAGGAAATAGGCAATACTTGTAACATATTTTATTGTTATTCCCTCCCTCCAGGACTCCTCTCAAAATCTCTTCTCTCAATTCTTTCTGCCTTGAGGGCTCCAACCGGACCTTTCTTAGTCATCTCTAGCCCCTGTGTGTCTTCCCATTTCATTCCAAACAATATTCATATCCTCCTGCTTCTCAAAATATGGATCAGGGCACTCCAGTAGCTGAAGTATTCCATATGCTTGATAAAACTCATATTACTAGACACCACTGTCAAGTTACAGAATGAGGCTTTCTGCATGTCAGAAATTGGTATGTTTGTCTCAAGTGATTCTGAAGTACACTGTGAGTGTGATTGCTGACCCGGAAGGTTTGTAGTTTGTGCCCTTGATTAGGCAAGATCTATAACTCTTCTATAACTTGTTTACATCTTGAAAGACTTTTCAAAAAAGATGTTAGTCTCTCTGCAGGTACTAGTGGTATTTCTTCTGGTCTATTCTAATGCCACAGTATCTAATGCCCACCCAGTATCTAATGCCACAATGGGCATATGACTGAAGCTCAAAGCACATTTCTGGTCAGTTGGCTAATGGAATGGGAAACTGCCAAATAACTTGTGTTAAAGAGGACTTTTCAATTTAGAAAGATACAGTCAGATAGGACATAGCAAGAGCACTGAAATCATGAATAGCAGAAGTAGCATGAAGTAGAGCTTGTTTGTTTCTTTCTGGCAACACCAGAATTCGTCTTCTTCCTTCAGTCACAAATCAATCACTTTTTTAAAAGAAAAGAATCAAAGGGGTGGCTTTATATTCTTATAAATATACTGGAAGAGCTCTTTCTCCTAAGAAGAGAGAAAATTTGTGGACCTAATTACTCGGGTAGGAAATGAGAAGTTGGAAAGCACACCTAACCTCTGAGGAGTTTTCTTGTCATCAAAATGACATCACAAAATGCCACACTTTCCTAAGACCTGTCTTCCAGGTCTTACTTTTAAATAGTAGAATCTTGGAACTCCCGAGTCCCTCCCATGGAGAAACACACACACACACACACACACACACACACACACACACACACACACACACTTTTACAGTAAATCAGGTCACTAACCTTGGCCCTATGAGGCCATGAGCTTAAAAGAAAATCACTGGGGGCTCTGTCTTTCTTTGCAGTGTTCATCCTTGCCTGGTATTGCCACTGATCTTAGTGCTTCTCTGTTCCCCTTCTCTGAACCAATCCTGCCTGGTTTCTGAACATTGCTTTCATCTGTTTCTCTTCCATGCCCATCCTTTGCATTCAAACAAATAAATCTTGGGGATTTTTTTGTTTGATTTTTACGGGGGGTGATTTTTTTGTTTTGTTTTGTTTTTGTTTGTTTGTTTTGATTTTTGTTTAAAAACTGGAGGCATTAGTAAGGAAAATACTCCCATTTGCTGTCACTTTAAAAATAAACACTTTTCAGTCCCAAGTCTGGATTCTCTACGTCAGCACCTTAGAAGGGAAACTTAATGAATCCACTTGATGTTGTTAACACTGAGCACTTTCCAGTGATAGTCCCTATGATGGTCTCCCACCTCTAGAGTCACAGAATGACAGCAAGCAATACATGCTTGTCCCCGAGCTCATCTGAAATAGGGGGAAAGGAAAAGGGAAGAATGTTTAGCTCTTCCCTTTGACACACTCAAAATCTCTTCACTGTGTTGGTCACTTTCTTAGGGGCCAAGAGGAACAGGAATTTCACAAGTACCACATAAAATAATGCTATCTTTTCTTTTGTACCTGGAACCATGCTAGTTTATCGTGCTGTCCATGTGTGAATTCATGCACACAATGACTCCCATTTACTATCTCCATTGATTCCCAAAGAGAACAAAGGGATCAAATCACTTGGCCAAAGTCATGAGGGTAGGCTAAGAGGAATTTGAACAAAGAACTGTTTAACTACAGAGCACAAATAATACTATACCATAACTACTAAAAGACTACCACTGAAACCACTAGAGTATCTATTTAGTCAAAATGTCATCTGCCAATGAACACAAACTACTTAAAGGCAGAAACCACATGTAATCTGAATATAGGAATTAGAAAACTTATATTACAATCTTCTTTCTGACACAAGACACTAGGAGACAGGATGCTATCTGGAAAAATGTGAAGAGAAGAGTATGTGTAAAGGGCTGTGGCAAAAGCAGCTTAATGGAGAGATGGCATAGACTTCTGGAAGAGCATGGAGTACAGCTACAAAACTAGAGAATGAGCATTGTCATAGCATAAACATTTGATATGTGATAAGCAAGTTAGAAAAAATAGAATGGACACAGGGGCAAAGAAGCAGCCTTCAGGTTTCTATCTGCTGCCAGGGAGCTGATCCTGTACCAGAGGGCT
This sequence comes from Rhynchomys soricoides, assembly GCA_019843965.1. Taxonomy (NCBI): domain Eukaryota; kingdom Metazoa; phylum Chordata; class Mammalia; order Rodentia; family Muridae; genus Rhynchomys; species Rhynchomys soricoides. The sequence goes on from JADRCH010007462.1 coordinate 1,683,563, forward strand.
CCATAGCCAAATAGTACCAATAGAGAGCTAGCCTCCCAGGAATGTGGACAAGCCTGTGAGCAGAGGTAAGACCAGCACCTCAGCTCAAAGGGACCCTCCAGGAACCCTCAGGACAAAGGGACTGAGGAACGGCCTGGAACAAGAACTTCCACTTTAGGTCTATGGCAAGGGACCTGAGCCTGTGCCACATGGTAACATACCCAAATAGCACTGGGAGAGAGCTAGCCTCCCATAAGTGTGGATAAGCCTGTGAGCGAAGGTAAGACCAGCACCTCTGCTCAGAGGGACCCTCCCAGAACCCCCAGGATAAAAGGATCAAAGAGTGGTTTGGGACAGGAGGCTTCCAGTTACCATCTGCAGCTGGCGACCTGAGTCTGTGCCATAGAGCTCCATACCCAAATAGCACCAGGAGAGAGCTGGTATCCCTGGAATGCTGACACATCTTCAAGTACAGGCAAGACCACCACTTCTGTTCAAATTCCTGACAGAAAAGGGACCCTCACATAGCCATCAGAACACAGGAACCAAGGAACAGCTGGGGACAGGATCCTTCTAGTTTCTGTCTGCACACCAGAGCTGACCTGTACTACAGCTCTACAAACTCAAATTCCTCTCAGAGAGAGCTGGTCTCCAAGGAGTACTGACACAAAGGCTTGCAGGAGGGACAAGCCACAGATAGAGAGAGAAAGACCAGGAACACCAGAGATAACCAGATGGCAAAAGGCAAGGGCAAGAACATAAGGAACGAAACCAAGGCTACTTGTCATCATCAGAACCCAGTTCTCCCACCACAGTGAGCCCTGGATACCCCAACACAACAGAAAACAAGACTCAGACTTAAAACCACATCTCATGATGATGATAGAGGACTTTAAAAAGGACATTAATGATTCCTTAAAGAAATACAAGAGAACACAGGTAAAAAGGTAGAAGCCCTTAAAGAGGAAACACAAAAATCCCTTAAAGAATTTAAGGAAAACACAACCAAACAGGTGAAGGAATTGAAAAAAAAATCCAGGATCTTAAAATAGAAATAGAAACAATAAAGAGATCACAAACAGAGACAACCATGGAGAGAGAAAACCTAGGAGAGAGATCAGGAATTGTAGATGCAAGCATCACCAACAGAATACAAGAGATAGAAGAGAGAATCTCAGGTGCAGAAGATACCATAGAAAACATTGACACAACACTCAAAGAAAATGCAAAATACAGAAAGCTCCTAACCCAAAACATCCATAAAATCCAAGACACAATGAGAAGACCAAACCTAAGGATAATAGGTATAGAAAAGAGTGACAATTCCCAACTGAAAGGGCCAGCAAATTATCTTCAACAAAATTATAGTAGAAAACTTCCCTAGCCTAAAGAAAGAGATGCACATAAACACACAAGAAGCTTACATAACTCCAAGTATTGGACCAGAAAAGAAATTCCTCCCATTGGATAATAGTCATAACACCAAATGCACAAAATAAAGAAATAATATTAAAAGCAGTAAGGAGAAAATATCAAGTAACATATAAAGGCAGAACTATTCGAATTACAACATACTTCTTACCAGAGAATATGAAAGCTGGAAGATCCTGGGAAGATCTCATACAGACCCTAAAAGAAGACAGATGCCAGCCTAGGCTACTATATCCAGCAAAACTCTCAACTACTATAGATGGAGAAACCAAGATATTCCATGACAGAACCAAATTTATACAATATCTTTCCAGGAATCCAGCCATACAAATGATAATAGAGTGAAAACACCAATACAAGGAGGGAAACTACACCCTAGAAAAAGCAAGAAAATAATCTTCTTTCAACGAATCCAAAAGAAGATAGCCACACAAACATAAAAATAACATTGAAAATAACAGGAAGCAACAGTCACTATTCCTTAATATCTCTTAACATTAGTGAACTCAGTTCCCCAATAAAAAGACAAGGAATAACAGACTGGTTACATAAATATGACCCAGTATTTTGCTGCATACAGGAAACACACCTCAGTGTCAAAGACAAACACTACCTCAGAGTAAAGGGCTGGAAAATAATTTTCCAAGAAAATGGACCCAAGAAACAAGCTAGAGTAATCATTCTAATGTTGGATAAAACAGACTTTCATCCAAAAGTCATCAAAAAAGATAAGGAAGGACACTTCATACTCATCAAAGGAAATATCTACCAAGAAGAACTCTCAATTTGAACATCTGTGCTCCAAATGCAAAGGCATCCACATTCATAAAAGAAACTTTGCTAAAGCTCCAAGCACAGGTTCCATCTCACACAATAATAGTGGGAGACTTCAACACCACACTCTCATCAATGAACAGATCTTGGAAACACAAACTAAACAGAGACATAATAAAACTAACAGAAGTTATGGACCAAATGGATTTGACAAATATCTATAGAACATTTCATCCCAAATCAAAAAAATATACCTTCTTCTGAGCACCTCACTGTAACTTTTCAAAAATTGACCATATAATTGGTCACAAAAGAGACCTCAACAGCTATAAGAAGATTGAAATAATCCCATGCCTCCTATCAGATCACTATAGATTATGGCTGGTCTTCAATAGCAACAAAAACAACTGAAATCCCACATACATATGGAAGCTGAACAACACTATCTCAATGATAACTTGGTCAATGAAGAAATAAATAACTTAAAGACTTTTTAGAATTTAATGAAAATGAAGATATAACATACCCAAATTTATGGGACACAATGAAAGCAGTGCTAAGAGGAAAACTCAGCTCTGAGGGCCTCCAAAATGAAACTGGAGAGGGCATTCTCTAGCATCTTAACAGCACATCTGAAAGCTCTAGAACAAAAAGAAGCTAATACACCCAAGAGGAGTAGATGGCAGGAAATAATCAAACTCATGGCTAATATCAACCAAGTAGTAACAAAAAGAACTATATAAAGAATCAACAAAACCAGGAACTGGTTCTTTGATAAAATCAACAACATAGAAAAACCCTTAGCTAGATTACCCAGAGGGCACAGAGATAGTAGCGAAATTAACAAAATCATAAATGAAAAGGGAGATATTACAACAGAAACTGAAGAAACTAAAAAATCATCAGATCCTATAACAAAAGCCTATACTCAACAAAACTGGAAAATCTGGTTGAAATGGACAATTTTCTAGACAGATACCAAATACCAAAGTTAAGTCAGGATCAGATAAACCATCTAAACAGTCCCATAACTCCAACAGAAATAGAAGCAGTCATTAAAAGTCTCCCAACCAAAAAAAGAAAAAAAAAACCAAAAAAACAAAAACAAAAAACCAAACAAACACCCAGGACCAGATGGGTTTAGTGCCAAATTCTATCAGACCTTCAAAGAAGACCTAATACCAATACTCTTCAAACTGTTCCACAAAATAGAAAGAGAAGGAGCACTACCCAATTTGTTCTATGAAGCCACAGTTACACTGATACCAAAACCTCACAAAGAGCCAACAAAGAAAGAGAGTGTGAGACCAATTTCCCTTATGAATATCGATGGGGAGCACCCTCATAGAGGCAGGGAGAGGGGTAATGGGATAGGGGGTTTCCAAAGGGGAAAACATTTGAAATGTATATAAAGCAAATATCCAAAAATAAAAATAAAAAAATAAACAGATTAGAGTTATAAAAAATTCTCACAAACCGAATCCAAGAATACATCAAAACGATCATTCAACAAGAACAAGTAGGGTTCATCCCAGGGATGCAGGAATGGTTCAATACCCAGAAATCTATCAATATAATCCACTACATAAACAAACTCAAAGAGAAAAACCATACGGTCATTTTGTTAGATGTTGAAAAAGCATTTGACAAAGTTCAACATCCCTTCATGATAAAAGTCTTGGAAAGATCAGGAATTCAAGGAGCATACTTAAACATTGTAAAAGCAATATACAGCAAACCAGTAGCCAACATCAAACTAAATGAAGAGAAACAAAGCAATCCCACTAAAATCAGGAACTAGACAAGACTGTCCTCTCTTTCCCTATCTATTCAATATAGTACTTGAAGTTCTAGCTAGAGCAATTAAACAAACAAACAAAAAAAAGGACAATGGGATACAAATTGGAAAGGAAGAATTCTAAATATCAATATTTGCAGATCATATGATTGTATATCACTATTTGCAGATCATATGATTGTATACTTATGTGACCCGAAAACCTCTGCCAGAAAACTCCTACAGCTCATAAACAACTTCAGTGAAATGGCCAGATATAAAATTAACTCAAACAAATACAGAGGTGGATGCTCACAGCCAATCACTGGATTGTGCATGGGGTCCCAGATGGAGCAGTTGAAGAAGGGACTGAAGGAGCTGAGGGAGTTGGCAGCCATATGGAGGGAGCAATAGTGTCAACTGGCCTGACCCCCTGATGCTCCAGGAGACTGGACCACATACCAAAGAAGGGACCCATGGAGGGACCCATGGTGCTGGCCACATACGTGGCAGAGAAGGGCCTTATTAGCCATCAGGGGGAGCAGAGGCCCTTGGGCCTGAGGGTGTTAGATGCCCTAGTATAGGAGAATGCAAAGGAGGGAAGACGAGAATGGCTGGGTGGGTGGGTGGGGGAATACCCCATAGTGGCAGGGGGAGGGGAAGGGGATAGGTGGGTTCTAAAGGGGAGATCTGGAAAGGGGAAAACATTTGAAATGTAAATAAAGTAAATAAATGTTTTTTAAAAAAAAAAAAAAGGAAAGAAAGAAAAAGAGAAAAGAAAAAAAAATAGAATGGTGTTTCCATAATATGAATGCTTTTCAGTGGGAAAGGCTCTAACCTACATTACTAAAGATGGACCAACTGCTTCAAAATCATCCTTAAAGTTTTAGTGAGTCAAGCTCTGAAATTTTTCACCAGCTCCACAACGGGAGTGTTATTGTATTTGCTCCTAAGATATGTCTCCTGTTGCTTCAAGAACTTGTTTTATTACTAAAGTGACTTGATAACAGTCCTTACTTTGTTTGTACATTGTTACATTGGTACTGGATGGGAAATGTTCTTAGCCCACAGTGCAAAGATGATTTAAAGGAAAGGCTGAGTTCCTAGCAATGAAATAAAATACTAGTTAAAGTGAAATCAACTGACTGTTTAAAAAAAAAAAAACTATAAAGAAAACTTGTGAATGTGTCTTATTTTATTAGAGTCCTTAGTATCTTAATAAATTGATACAGAAACAAATCAGTAACAAAGATACTTATTGATTTCCCATTACTTTCAAAGCAAGGTAGAGTAGATGTTTATGTAAAAATTCCTTATATTAATTGTACGTTTACATCTTTCCAGCATCCTTGATCCCAACCCATCTTATGAAAATTAGATTTATAAAAGTACTTATTCTGCTTTTCTTTCACCATTGAGTATAAAATGTTAGAATACTAAGCTTTAAAAAACACTTACACCTCCAATTTCTTATTAGAACAAATTAACAACTTAATGAGAAAACATTCAAACAACTGCTCTGGTGGCAGACGATATTAGACTCATTGTAACCATCCTCACCAGAAAGGTCAGTAGGTGTTAAAGAGAAACTGTCCCAAATAACGTGTCTCACTACCTTTTACTATGGGGGGTGGGTTGGGGGTAGGGACAGGGTCAGATAGCAAAACAGTGGAAGAAACAGAAAGAGAACATTTTCTATGACATCAAATGTATGTGTTTTGTCACAGCCGTAAATCCACAAAGCCTTATGTACAATCAGAATACCAAAGAGCAGCAAGCCACTAACCCCTTACTGAAAAGTTGTATATAAAATTTACATTAGACAGAAAGTGTCACAGCCTAGAAGTTCATCAAGTCCATTCCTTTCCATCCAATTGCATAGCTTGAGTGTAATTCTGAAAACAAAGAAAAGGCAGGCAGGAAGTTATTGCCTATACTACATATCCCACAACCCCAGCCAGCATAGAATGGACATAGGCAGCTTCCATTTCCAATAGAAACTGGGAATTAAGTGTAGTCATTATGACTTGAAACACAAGTCTGAGCAGGATAGAGTCCCACAGCCTTTGCCTCCAGGCTAGACTAAGACACTGAAGCTGTATTAGCAGAGAACAAAGGAATTGTCTCTACCACTTCTTCTCCAAGCTCCACTTGTTAAGCACAGAGTAAGACTCCACCTGCTAGGAAGCAGAGTACAAAACCCAGTACAAGAATATCTAACAGCCCAATGTTATATACCTGCTTTGTGAGTCATGGCAATGGTAGAAACAGAAGTCTCTATTCACAAGCTTCAGCTTATAAAAGAAAGCTATAGATTGGCTCAGTATCACCTACAGACCTCTGTACAGGTTGCAACATCTTTAAGAGTTGGCTTCCTGGATGTCATTCTTGGAGTGGGCCTGTGGCACAGACCTTCTGCCCCAGAGACCATAGAGGATTAAAGAGATGTACAAGTTTGGTGCGTGTCAGCCTACCAACGTTTTGGGTATCCAGGGGACTATCTGTGCTGCTCACCTTCCAGCCTAAGGAGACACAGGGATCCCAAGTCAGGTAGTATTACATGGAACTCTAAAATCTAAGTTCTGAACCCAAATTGGTGAATGCAGGTTTGGGCCTGCATCACAAACAGCAGGTTGTTGTGACTGTGACATTCAGCTATGACCTATTTCAGATGATCAGCAGATCTGCCTTCAACAATATGGTTCCAACATTGGATAGTATAATATAGTATAACACCTCCCACTTACTGGGTGTAGTGGAAGGTCGTAAGCACGGGTTTTTGTCCTAAAATTTAATGTTGACTTAGGAATCTTAACATTAGGAATATCTTGATGGTCCATATCCCTGAGCCTTAATATAGAGTGCCCATACTAGAAGAAGACAGGGAGCCCTAGTCTGTTGAAATTTGCTTACATGTGGCTGGTCTTGGCACTGGTCTTGCACTATCAGACACCTCAACAATAGGCAATCTACAGATATCTGGGCCTTAGGCCTAATTAGTCCAATATGGTCTTGGTGAACTTTGGACTTAAGATATGGCACAAGTTGGTAGAACTGGTGGTCTCAAGCATGAAGAGTTTACAAACCAGTCCAAACAGTGATTCTGTACATACCCTGGTTGAATCTCACTGTGAGTGAACTGAGACATCTTTACTTGCCTTGGCCACAAAGAGAGCATTATGGGCACTGATTTGAAAAGGAGAAAACATGTACTAAGTCTATTCCTGGCCACCCCGGCCTCTGGCGCCACCTACTGTTAATATAGGAATAGTGACTACCCGCTCAAAGAATACATATACAGTTGTATAGACTTTCTAGAAACAGGCACAAAGCCAGGTTACAAAGACCAGATTAACAGGTCCTTCAATGCACAGATAACATTGTCTACCACAAACATCAAGAAATTTCAGAAAATCATCATCTCCTTAGACAAAATAAGGTAAGGAGCCAGAAACTAACCAGATAGTAATAAGTACAAGAAAAGTTAAGGTAGAGAACTTAACAGCTTTGTCTTTAAAACACAACATACATGAAGAAAACAGAAACATGAGTCAATACTCTAACAGAGAAACTTCAAAAAGAAATAGAAGCAATTCATAAAGAGAAACAGAATTTCTTGGACTGAGACATATACTCAGTAAAAATTAAAGTGAGCAAAGATATCAATCACAGGAACTAGTGGCTCAAAGGAACAGCATTGAAAAATCCACATTCAAAGAATGGAAAACAATAAATAAAACTAAATGAAGATAGTCTAAAGGAATTATAGACAGTATTAAATGAATAATGATTCAGTTTACTGGGGTCTAAGTGAGTCTCAAGGACACTAATGATGAAACTATCAAATGTTCTATAACATTTACTCAAAGAATTGGTAACAAGAAAGTCTCAACACCTAGAAAGAGATGGAAAGATCTGAGAAATATGATGATCAAAGGCCATCAGTGACATTTAATTCAGGTAAGCTATCCCCAAGTTATCTTTGGACCAAAAGATTAGAAACAAATAATGCATAGGTTCAACCCAATGTGCCTAACAGCAGACATCTCAGTAAAAATCTATACAGACCAGGAAATAATAACATGGGATTTTCACAGAGCTGAAAGGGGGCATCAACAGAGAATACTGTACTTGGGAAAACTATCCTTTAGAAATGAAGACATTTCCGGACAAAGTGGAGCTCATATCTCTACCAAATCCATTTTAGAAGAAACATTACAGAAAGTGTTTCTAACTTAAAAGACAAAATGTTAATGAGAAAGAACCACCAGTTGGTCTAGAACTCACTGGTACAAATAATCACCTAAGTTCAGTGCTCTAAATTTGTACACATGGTATATAAACCATCTGTATCTTCAGTATAAAGAATAAACATTAAAAAGAAATATATCTAAATTGATAGCAAGGGATCCACAATGCAGAAGACTGGAATGGGAGAATGCTCAGGTGTTTATTTCTTGATGTGCAATCATGTGAAGGACCTGAGTTCATGTCCCAGGTACCCGCGCAAGTGCTGGGTTTGACAGTGTGCACATATAATACCAGTGCTGGAAAAGCAGAGAGAGGAGGATTCTGGGGACTTCTAGTCAGCCAACCTAACTATCAGTCCAAGGTTCAGTGAGACACCCTCATCTCAAATAAAAACAAACAAATAAGATATTATAAAGCATGCATATATAGGCATGAATAGTAAATGTTCAAATCTGTAGCAGTTGTTTGTCTTATTAAATGTTTATCTATGGATAGACATTTATACTATGTAATGTCTTTACATGCATATGGAGCATATTCAAATATTTAGTTAAAATGATGCTATCTATGTATGAGTAAATAAAATGATGAGTCTATACATGTTAAATAAATAACCAAATAAATAAATACATAAAGTGGGGAGCAAAAAAAAAAAAATCAAGCACCATTAACCTTTGGCCCACACACACACATACACAAACACATGAACACAAACATACATGCACCTTACAATCACATTGAAATGCCAATTTCAAAATAATGTATTAGAAATCAAAAGAATTTTTTGTAGGCCTCCTGACATTCACAAAGCAAAACTATATAGGCAATAAATAAAAGTAATAGGCAAGGAATTAAAACATTTAAATAAAGGAAATCATACAACCATTAACATAGACTATAAGACATTTGAAAAAAGGGAAAAATATAATAAAACTTGAACACAAGGTACAAAATAGTTATAGTAAGACCTTACCTATTAGCAGCTGCCTTGCATGCTTTCAATACATTCAGTTCGTCAACTAGAGTGTGTAGAATTGTTTGATGGATTCAAAACTGCAAGACCATATGTATGTCACTTCCAAGAGAGTCACACAACTTCTAAAAACACAGTAATGTCAAAGGTAAAGGGACTAAAGAAGTTGTTTCATGTAATGGGTTCTGGATGGAAACAGAAGAGCCATATTGTATTATACATAAACAAACCTTATATCAAAATCAGTATAAAGAAACAAAGACAGTCATTATAAAATAGTAAAGAGCTTAATTTGCTTAGAGGAAACAATTCTGAATATATTTTCACTGAATACTGGAACACTCAAGTGTGCAAAGCAAGTATTAGTTAAACTAAACCGAGAAAGAGTCTCCAGTATAATATCAACAAGTATCTTGAAAAGCCCCTTTTCAGCAATGGATGGCTAATCCATACCAAAACTAAATCTCCTGATTAAAGTCTCCTGATTAAATTGCACTCTATAGTCTATTTACAAACCTCCTTTAGCATTAGCTGTGGCCTGAGACTGTAAATCCAGCACACTAACCAGTTTTGGCTCATGAAAACTCCAAATCATGATTCTATATCTTCCTTTTTCTTCTTCCATTTTGATGATAACTTTTGGATAGACATATTAAAATTGATAGATACAAATGATGTAAGTAACATTAGTCACTGGGGTAGAGCCTCTAGCCAATCAGGAGCATCCAATTTAGACTTGTGTACATGATAGATGAACAGCTCTATAAAACTACTGAGATCTAGGGGTTTAATGTTACTGTTTTATTACACTAATACCCTGGAAAGACTCCCTAAGAATGAAATATGGGACAGATACATGCTTGATGCCACAGAGAAGAAGCCAGAGCAAAACAAGTCCTACAGTAGGAGATAATGGCCAGTTCAGAAGGATATCTCAGTTCTGGAACAGAAGGAGATGAAAGGGCATCAACACAAACCTCTGCTGTGTTATTTCACCTAGGAATGACCCTTTTTACAGAAATAAGCCTGGAGTCACAAAATGGTGGTGTTAGTATACCTCTAATCTCTACTCATATTCTTGCTCAAAATGAACAGATTTATAATTGGAATCATCTAAAACTTATGGATATTAAAGTATCTTTTATAAGTGTTCAGTAAGTATTATACAAGCAATCCACTTTTTCTTTAAGCTGAGCAGTGACTTACAGGTTTCCATGATTTGCACAACTCATTGCAGCCAATGCCCAAGGGAGAACTTAAGAAAGAAGCAGAAAGAAGCAGGGAGCACTTTCATTAGCCCACAATTAATTCTGTTTAGGATGCCTCCATGAAATTCAACCACCCTAAAAACAGTAAATCATTCAGTTACGAATATTGACATATTATTTGGCCCTAGGGACAAAAGGAAAAACATTGAATGTGTATTTTCACATTGGATTTAGAAGAATTAATCTAATCGGCGAACTATACGTCATAATATCACTATTCTCATGATCCAACGCTTCCATTATCCTAATAGGAGTAAACGTAATCATTACGGCCCTATACACAATATATATAATCATCACAACCCAACGAGGAAAATTAACCAACCATATAAACAACCTACAACCATCGCACACACGAGAACTAACCCTCATAACCCTACACATCATCCCATTAGTTATACTAACCATTAACCCAAAACTAATTTGGCTAATAGTGGCTACCTATTCAGAATGAGCAACATTTAGGAGACATTTTAGTGATTCAAAAGTTATCACTACTCTATAGGATAAGAACTTTTCCTATGAACCTTTATTGTTGGGTTTGGGACATTTGATACATCTGCCATATCATCAGAAAGTAGTGCTTTCTTTTTTAAAAAAAAAAAAGTTGGGACTGGAAATGTAGATAAATTGTAGAACATTTGTCTATTATGTTCAAGGCCCTAATTTCAATCCACAGCACTAAAAAAAATTGATGAAAATTAATGAATAAAAGACACTGGCATGAGCCTAAAAACAAAACACAGTAACTTTGAGAACACATTTCCAGAATTAAACAGTGACTTTTTGGAGTTTTTAATTAGTAAAAAAAAAAAAATGTCTCTATAATGCCTCTATAGAGAAGGTACACAGTCACATGGGGGGGAAGGTGAACTGAAATAATCACAACCAGGTAACCCCCACCCAGCTGATAGGAAACTCAATGTATAAAATCATAAATCTGAGCAGAGGGGATTTCTCAGTAAAATGTTTACCAACTGGTGTGAAAAACATGATTTCAGATCCATGGAATCTTTGTAACTCTGGATATGGTAGCACATATCTGTAACTCTAGTACTCTTATGTAGAGATGAGAGGTAAAGGCATGAGAACCCCTGGAAGTGTGTAGTCCAGCCAGCCTGGCATATGTAATGAGAAACAAGAAGAGACCCTGTCTAAAATATGGTAGAAAGTATTGATCAATACCAGAGGTTGTCCTTTGATATCCATGTCATGCTCACACATCACACATGTACACACAAAGATTTAAAAAGAAAAATCTGATATTAGGATAATGCTCAAAGCCTTTTAGTTGTGTATCACTACTTTCAATATTTAAGTCAAAATCTTTGCATGGCCTACAAACCCTAAATCATGCCCCACTACCACCTGCTTGCACAAACTGATCTGTTGGTTCCCTTCCAACTGGCCTTCTTTAAATTCTTCATTAGCATTGTACTTCTTTCCTTTGGGTTCTTGAGCAGACCCTCTGCCTGGAATGACCTTTACTGTTACACTTTTTCAACCAAATGGCTTCTATTGTTCTTTGGATTTATGGTCAAAATCTCCCTCCTTGAGGGAAGCCTTCTCTGCACCCTCTAGGCAGCTCAGGCCATTCATTAGCTGATTTTATAACATCCCCTTTATTTTTAGAATTTGTAAACATCTACAATATGATTCAAAAACACCTTTAGAAATGCCAAAAGAGCAAGATACAGAGAGTTGGGTGGGGGTGAAGTGGGGATAGGGTGGGGTAGGAGTGGAGAATAAGGATGAAGGTCCTAATTCGGCATCTAGAACTCATCTTGTATCTGAATTCAACCCCCCAAAACTCTTAGAAAGGCCCTGTGGAAGAAAAAAAGGGACAGAGACTGAAAAGTGGCTCCATGATTTGGAAAGTCATCCCCTTTGTTTCACTACTACTGATAGGTCTGGACTGTGGCAGGTGATATTTTGATGATGCTCGCTTTTTGGCCCATCTTTCTTAAGCAGCCTGAAGACAGACCACTGGGCCCACTTGATTTGAGTTTTACTTTACTGATTACTAAGTAATGTGTATATGAAGTCACTGTCAGGGAATACCTAGGTAGGGATCACTCTCATCTTGAAACAACTATAAATTTAACCAATAGTCCCATGCATGGTTCTAAGTTAACTGTAAAGGGGTCATTGATCATTCTGATTCTACAAAATATGTGAATTCAGTGATTATCTATATAGTCTACTTCTCAAGATTTCTTAATGCTCCTTTAGGGTTAGTCGAGTTTATCTGTTTGCTTTACATATAGCTATTAGAAAATCAGGAAGACTTGTGGCATGGACTTAACTTTTCAGGAGACTGAGGCAGAAGGATCAAAAGTTTATTTGATACCAAATGGGCACATTTGGTATCTAAATCTGTCAGCTTCCTAATTACATATAAGTCATCTAGCCAGATATTTAACTATGTGGTGGGGGTGGGAGGGAGATTGCTCACTAGAGAAAAACACTTGCCACACAAACCCTGTGTTGACCTGTGTTAGATCCATGTGACCAATGGTAGGAGAGAACCAATTCTATAGAATTCTCTTCTGACATTTATACATGTGCTGCGGCATGTGTGCACATGTGCGAGCACACATGCTCACACACACACACACATTTTTAAAAAGATGGATTTTTTTTAAGTCATCTAGGAAGCTGTGGTGGCACACCCATGTAATCTCAATACCCAGGAAGCTAAAGCAGAAAGAGTCCCATGACTCTTGAACCAGCCTAGGCTACAGAGCAAGTACCAGGCCAATCAGAATTACAGAGAACTATTTTGTTTGAAAAGGTTAAACAAGAGAAAGGTTTTATTATATTTAATGCAATTGTTTAAAACTGCTGAATGAAGATTTAGTATCAGTTCATATTGAGCAAATACTAATATGCTATGATAACTAGTATATATCCAAAACACTACTAATATCATCCCCATCTTAAAGTAAATTGGAAAAAATGAAATGGAATCTCAGACCATATCATCCAATTTTCTTGGGAGTATATGGCTGGTAAGCATAGAGACCAGACCCAGTACAGGACATAATGGCTCATCTGGCTTAACTGTTAGTCTATACTGTTAAGAAGTAAATGACATGGAAGCCTCCCAACATGGGGTACAGTTTATTAATCAAGAGTCAAGTATGTGTCTTATGAACATTATTGATATTTACAAATAAATTGTGCCCTTGGTTTGACAAGGCTCTTTTGATGCAATCTTTTTTCAAAAAGATTGTGCTAGGAGCTTAAGAGACAGATTGCTCTTCTATAGGGCCCAGCTTAGGTTCTCAAAAATCACATGGGAGCTTACATGAGGTACAACAATATGTAACTCCAGTTCCAGAGAATCAGACACCCTCTTCTGGCCTTCACAGGCACCATGTATGCACATAGTACACAGACATACATTGTGGGCAAAACACTTATATTCATTATGGTGGTTTGAATGGTCCTCAAAGGATCATATATTTGAATGCTTGATCCCCAGTTGGTGGAATCGTTTGGGAAGTATTAGGATGTGTGGCCTGTTTGGAAGAGTGATGCCACTTGGGGGTTGGGTTTGAGGTTGCAAAACATTTCTCTTCAACTCTTTTTGCCTCCTGCTTATGTTTCAAGGTGTGAGCTCTCAGCTACTGCTCCAGTGCCATGGCTACCTGACTGCTGTCATGCTCTCTGCCAAGTTAGTTGTAGACACTAGCCCTTTGAAACCATAAACTCCAAATTAAATGCTTTCTTTTATAAGGCGTCTTGGTCATGGTGTTTTATCACAGTAATAGCAAAGTAATTAACTTATTCATAAAATAAAAATAAAGAAAAAACTTAAATGATTGTACTAAAATATCTAGCTTCAATATGAAAGTCTTAAAAAGAAAGTTTGTGGGGAGATGAAAGAACTAACAATGGCTAGGTCTACTGTTACATGGCTCCCCTCTCCTCTCCTCTCCTTTCTTCCTCTCCACACCTCCCAACTACTCTCCAATTACCCTGAAATGGAGCTGTGACAGACCTTCCAAAAATACAATTTTGTTTCCCAGTACTGAGCCAGGAAATCCTCAGCTTCTCAGTGCATTCGCACTGAGGACAGCTGCTGACTGGGCCCCTCAAGGCACTGCTTTGTGTGAAAAGACACAGCAGGCCTGATTCAGCTGCTAACCATTCACAGAGCAATATTACTGCATCTCTCTGACATCTCCAAGCTGGTTCAAGGGAGTTGTGAAACTCTGGGGCCTTTTTAAGGAAATGATATTTTTTGAAAACTGTGTTCATCTAAATCTGCCCTAACTGGAGTTCCCATGAGAACAGGGACTGATAGCTGAGAAGTCATGTTCTCAGCAAGACAACACTCCACCATCTGAATTAGAGTTTTCTTGAAAATAATACATTGGAATAGATGCCTCATGAAGTTGACTGAAATACATCATTTTGAGTCAGATAGACCCCACCCTTCTTGCAAGTGCCAAGCCAACATGCTGCTCTCTTCCTAGGTTTTAAACTAGCAAAATCACCCACATAAATTTGGACATTATGACAAAAGATTGTATTCAAAAGATCACTGTAGAAGGAAAGCTACTTTAAATTTGTTAATTACTGTCTTAGTCTTGCAGAATTCACACACACACACACACACACACACACACACACACATTCTGATCAATATATGAAAATGTTTAGTCGGAGCTGATCCTGGGTGCCATACCCAAATAGCACCAGGAGAAAGCTAGCATCCAGGACTGTGAACAAGCCTGCAAGCTGAGGTAAGACAAGCACTTCTGCTCAGAGGGACCCACCCAGAACCCTCAGGACTGAGGCATTCCAGGAGCCTTCCAGTTTACATCTGCATACTGAGCAGATCCTATGACACAGCACTATATACACAAATACTGCCAGGAGAGAGGTGGTCTCCCAAGAGTGCTGACACACCTGAGAGTACAGGTAAGACCACCATTTCTGTTCAAATTTCTGGCCCAATTGGGATCCTTCAAGAGCCATGAGGACACAGGAAACAAGGAAGCCTAGGGACAGGATCCTTTTGGTTTCCGTCTGAACTCCAGAGCTGACCCTGTACCATAACTCTCCATACCCAAATTCTTCAAGGAGAGATCTGGTCTCCCTGGAATACTGACACAGAGGCTTGCAGGAGGGACAAGCTACAGTCAGAGAGAGCAAGACCAGGTAACAGCAGAGATAACCAGATGGCGAAAGGCAAGGGCAAGAAAATAAGGAACAGAAACCAAGGCAACTTGGCATCATCAGAACCCAGTTCTCCAGCAACAGTGAGCCCTGGATAACCTAACACAACAGAAAAGCAAGACTCAGATTTAAAACCACTTCTCATGATAATGATAGAAGACTTTAAGAAGGAAAGCAATAACTCCCTTAAAAAAATACAAGAGAACACAGGTAAACAGCTAGAAGCCCTTAAAGAGGAAATACAGGAAAACAAAATCAAGCAGGCAAAAGATGAACATAATCATCCAAGATATGAAACTAGAAATAGAAACAATAAAGAAATCACAAAGGGAGACAACCCTAAAGATAGAAACCCTAGGAAAGAGATCAGGAGACATAGATGCAAGCACCACCAACAGAATACAAGAGATAGAAGAGAGAATCTCAGGTGCAGAAGATACCATAGAGAACATTGACACAATAGTCAAACACAAAATGCAAAAAACTCCCAACCCAAAATATCCAGGAAATCCAGGACACAATGAGAACAACCTAAGGTTAGATATAGAAGACAGTGAAGATTCCCAACTTAAAGGGCCAGTAAATATCTTCAACAAAATTATAGAAGAAAACTTCCTGAACCTAAAGAAAGAGACACATAAACATAAAAGCAGCCTACAGAACTCCAAGTAGATTGGACCAAAAAAGAAATTCCTTCCATCGGATGGTAGTCAAAACACCAAATGGAGAAAACAAAGAAAGAATATTAAAAGCAATAAGGGAAAAATGTCAAATATCATATAAAGGCAGACCTATCCGAATTACACCAGACTACAAAAGCTAGAAGATCCTGGGCAGATCTCATATAGAACGTAAGAGGACACAGATGCCAGCCCAGGCTTCTATACCCAGCAAAACTCTCAATTACCATAGATGGTGGTGAAAGCAACATATTCCATGACAAAACCAAATTTACACAGTATCTTTCCACAAATACAGCCTTACAAAGGATAATAGAGGAAAAACGCCAACACAAGGAGGGAAACTACACCCTAGGAAAAAACAAGAAAGTAGTCTTCTTTCAACAAACCCAAAAGAAGATAGCCAGAAAAACATAAAATTAACATCAAAAATAAGAGGAAGCAACAGTCACTATTCCTTAATATCTCTTAACATCAATGGACTCAATTCCCCAATAAAAAGACATAGACTAACTGACTGGATAGATAAACAGGACCCAGCATTTTGTTACATACAGGAAACAAACATCAGTGTCAAAGACAGACACTACCTCAGAGTAAAGGGCTGGAAAATAATTTCCAAGCAAATAGTCCCAAGAGAAAAGTTGGAGTAGCCATTATAATATCAGATACAATCGACTTTCAACCAAAAGTCATCAAAAAGAAGAAGAAAAGACACTTCATACTCATCAAAGGAAAGGTCTACCAAGAAGAACTCTCAATTCTGAACATCTATGTTCCAAATGAAAGGCCATCCACATTCATAAAAGAAACTTTAAAAAGCTCAAAGCACACATTGCACCTCACACAATAATAGTGGGTGACTTCAATACCCCACTCTCATCAAAGGACAAATCATGGAAAAACTAACTAAACAGAGACACAGTCAAACTAACAGAAGTTATGAACCAAATGAATTTAATAGATATTTACAGAACATTTTATCCTAAATCAAAAGAATATACCCTCTCCTCAGCACCTCATGATACCTTCTACAAAATTGAGCATAAAATCTGTCACAATACAGACCTCAACAGCTATAAGAAGATTGAAATAATCACACACCTCCTATAAGTTCACCACAGGTTAAGGCTGGTCTTCAATGGCAACAACAACAACAACAACAGAAAGCTCACATACACAAACGCTCTACTCAATAACTTGGTCAATGAACAATTAAAGAAATAAATTAAAGACTTTTTAGGATTTAATGAAAAGGAAGGAACAACATACACAAATTTATGGGACACAATGAAAGGATTGCTAAGTGGAAAACTCATAGCTCTGAGTGCCTCCAAAAAGAAACTGGAGAGAGCATACACTAGCAGCTTAACAGCACATCTGAAAGCTCTACAACAAAAAGAAGCTAATACACCAAAGAGAAGTGGCCAGAAGGAAATAACCAAACTCAGGGCTGAAATCAACCAAATAGAAACAAAAAGAACTACACAAAGAATCAACAAAACCAGAAGCTGGTTCTTTGAGAAAATCAACAAGACAGATAAACCTCTAGCCAGACTAACCAGAGGGCACAGAGACAGTATCCAAATTAACAAAATCATAAATGAAAAGGGAAATATAGCAACAGAAATTGAGGAGATTCAAAAAATCACCACATCCTATTACAAAAGCCTATATTCAACACAACTAGAAAATCTGGAAGAAATGGACAATTTTCTAGACAGATACCAAAGTTAAGTCAGGATCAGATAAAAACATCTAAATACTCCCAATACCCCTAAAGAAAGAAGCACTCACAGAAACTCTCCCAATCAAAAAACAAACAAACAAAAAGCCCAGGGCAAGATGAGTTTAGTGCAGAATTCTATGAGACCTTTAAAGAAAAACTAATACCAATACTCTTCAAACAATTCCACAAAATTGAAACAGAAGGAACAATACCCAATTCGTTGTACGAAGCAACAGTTACACGGATACCAAAATCTCACAAAGATCCAACAAAGAAAGAAAACTTTTGACCAATTTTTGTTATGAACATCGATGCAAAAATACTCAATGAAATTCTCATAAACTGAATCCAAGAACAAATCAAAATGATCATTCACTATCATCAAGTTGGCTTCATCCAAGAGATACAGGGAAGGTTCAATACACAGAAATCCAACAATGTAAACCACTACATAAACAAACTCAAAGAAAACCAACCCACATGGTCATTTCATTAGATGCCAAAAAGCATTTGACAAGCTTCAACGTCCCTTCATGTTAAAAGTATTGGAAATATCAGGAATTCAAGACCCATACTTAAATACAGTAAAAGCAATATACAGCAAACCAGTATCCAACATCAAACTAAATGGAGAGAAACTTGATGCAATCCCACTAAAATCACAGACTAGACAAGGGTGCCCTCTCTCTCCCTATCTATTCAATATGGAATTGAATTTCTAGCTAGAGAAATTAGACAACAAAAGGAAGTCAAAGGGATACGAATTGGAAAGGAAGAAATCAAAATATCACTGTTTGCAAATGATATGATCATATATTTAAGTGACCCCAAAAACTCCACCAGAGAACACTTGCAGGTGATAAATAACTTCAGCCAAGTGGCTGGATATAAAATTAACTTAAACTAATCAGTCTTCCCATACTGAAAGGATGAACAGGCTGAGAAAGAAATTAGGGAAATGACACCCTTCACAATAGTCACAAACAATATAAAGTTTCTTGGTGTGGCTCTAACCAAACAGGCAAAAGATCTGTATGACAAGAACTTCAAGTCTCTGAAGAAAGAAATCGAAGATCTCAGAAGATGGAAAGATCTCCCATGATTATGGATTGGCAGAATTAACATAGTAAAAATGGCAGCCTTACGAAAAGCAATCTACATATTCAATGCAATCTCCATCAAAATACCAACTCAATTCTTCATAAACTTAGAAAGAGCTATTCACAATTCATTTGGAATAAGAAAAAACCCAGGACAGCAAAAACTATTCTCAGCAATAAAAGAACTTCTGGGGAAATCAACATCCCTGATCTAAAGCTGTACTACAGAGCAATAATAATAAAAACTGCACAGTATTGTTACACTGACAGACAGGTAGATCAATGGAATTGAATTGAAGACCCAGAAATGAACCCACACACCTATGGCCACTTAATCTTTGACAAGGGATCTAAAACTATCTGGTGGGGGAAAAAAGACAGCATTTTCAACAAATGGTGCTGGTCCAACTGGTGGTCAGCATGTAAAAAGATGCAAACTGATTCACTCATATTAACCTGTACAAAGCTCAAATTCAAGTGGATCAAGGACCTCCACTTAAAAACCAGATACTCTGAATCTCATAGAAGAGAAAGTGGGGAAAATTCTCAAACACATGGGCACCAGGGGATAAGTTCCTGAACAGAACATCAGTGGCTAATGCTCTAAGATCAAGAATCAACAAATGTGACCTCATAAAATTGCAAAGCTTATGCAAGGCAAAGGATACTGTCAATAGGACAAAATGACAACCAACATATTGGGAAAAGATCTTTATCAATCCTATATCCAGTAGAGGGATAATATCCAATATATACAAAGAACTCAAGAAGTTAGACTCCTGAGAACCAAATAATCCTATTAAAATTTGGAGTACAGAGCTAAACAGAGAATTCTCAACCAAAAAATCTCAACTGGCTGAGAAGCACTTAAAGAAATGTTCAACATCCTTAGTCATCAGGGAAATGCAAATCAAAACAACCCTGAGATTCCACCTCACACCGGTCCAAATGGCTAAGATCAAAAACTCAGGTGAGGATGTGGAGAAAGAGGAACACTCCTCCACTGCTGGTGGGAATGCAAGCTGGTACAACCTCGCTGGAAATAAGTTTGGCGGACCCTCAGAAAAATGAACATAATACTACCTGTGGGCCCAGCTATTCCACTCCTGGGCATATACCCAGAAGATGCTCCAACAGGTAATAAAGACACATGTTCCACTATATTCATAGCAGCCATATTTATAATAGCCAGAAGCTAGAAACAACCCAGATGTCCCTCAACAGAGGAATGGATACAGAAAATGTGGTACATTTACACAATGGAATACTACTCAGCTATTAAAAACAATGACTTCATGAAATTCACAGCCAAATGGATGGAACTTGAAAATATCATCCTGAGCGAGGTAACTCAGTCACAAAAGAATGAACATGGTATGTACTCACTGTTAAGTGGTTATTAGCCCAAAAGTTTGCAATACCCAAGATTCAAGTCACAGACCATATGAAGGCTAAGAAGAAGGAAGACCAAAATGTGGATACTTCAGTGTTTCTTAAAAGGATGAACAAAATACTCACAGGAGGAAATATGGAGACAAAATGTGAAGCAGGGACTAAAGGAAACGCCATCCAGAGACTGCCCCACCTGGGGATACATCCCATATACAATCACAAAACCCGGACATTATTGTGGATGCTGGGAAGTGCTTGCTGATAGAAGCATGATAAGCTGTCTCCCAAGAGGCTCAGGCTAAGCCTGACAAATACAGAGGCATGTGCTCACTGCCAAACATTGGACTGAGCATGGGGTCCAAGATGGAAGAGTTGGAAAAGGGACTGAAGGAGCTGAGGGGGTTTGCAGCCCCATAGAGTGAACAATGTCAACTGGCCAGAACCCCCAGAGCTCCCAGAGACTGGACCACCAGCCAAAGAATACATATGGAGGGACCAATGGTGCTGGCAGCATATGTGGCAGAGGAGGGTCTGGTTGGTCATTAATGGGAGGAGAGGCCTTTGGTCCTGAGTGTTTTTGATGCCCCAATGGAGGGGAATGCTATGGATGGAAGAGGAGAGTGGGTATGTGGGGGGGGAGCACCTTCATAGAGGCTGGTGAGGAAGAATAGCATAGAGGATTTTTGAAGTGGAAAATATTTGAAATGTAAATAAAGTAAATATCCAAGAAAAGATAAATACATTGATTGAAATACCACTTAGTATTCCAAAATAATATGGAGATTCAATATGTCAATTATTAAAATAGTGGGAAAGGTAGAATGGGAAATGAATAAATCAGTAATAAACAATTTAGGAGGAGAAAATTTTTTCTAGCTCTCTAGCATCCTGAGTTTGAGACTTAAGCTTGGAACTATATGACTCCATGATCTGCTGTTCTATAATGTGTCAAGTTAGAAAGGAATACCAGAATCCTAGAATTTATATGTGGCAAGCCCCTGATTCAGGGACTTAATGACTTCTCTAAACAAGCTGATATGATTTGTTTATGAATCAGCATGATGTGTACATTTGGACTTTGCTTTCTTATGTTTCATTTTATTATAACTGATGAAATTCATTCATTATATTGAGCAGGATTAACCTGAGACAAAGAAAAATGTGAGACAACAGTGTGCATGTGATCTTATGGAGTGCCTGGATAGTGACAAAACAGGTGAAATCACTCTGATCCTTCTGTTCTAATCCAGGGCCTAGTTTAGAGCACCTTATACAGTTTCCTGCTCCACACTCTGAAATCTTGTCTTTGTGATGCTATTTTCCTCACCAGCAAAATTTAACAATTGCTCTATTTATGTGAAACATTCCTTATGAAAAAGCTTACATTTTCATTAAAATAAATAAATAAAATAAAACACAAAAACAGGAAAAAAAGAAAGAAAATGATCAGAAGACTAGGGAACAATGAGGATAATCATTATTAGTAATTTGTAGAATATGGCCACTGTTTCCCCTGTAGTGCCCTGAAGTAGTTGATTTTTTTTTCACATGTCAACAATCTCAGAGATAGGAAGTTTGCTATTTGTTATCTCATATCCCTATTTCTAATTATAATCATTTACTCTTATGATCTATTTTTGTTTATGTCTCCTGACTACTCCAGCCCCTCTCCCTCTTTCTAGAATTGTCAACCTTTTTTCATTTATAAACCTTTTGCCTCCTCATCCCTTACTCAACCCCAGTTATCATTCTTGGTGACATCAATATACATACAAGTTTTTTTCTCAATTCAGAGCCTCTTAATTTATTGACCTATCCACCCCATCTGATCTCCCTGCCTTTTTCTGATCTCTCTCTAAGATTCTTGAATCTTCTTTATCTTCCATATCACTTGCTCTAGAAAAATGTTCTCTGTCTGTAACTGCTTACATTTTACTTTGCATTTTCAAATATATCCATTATAACCTATACAGAAATTTTAATCCAGCAACAAGGCTTCTCTGGCAAGGAATTATATCCAAAGAGCTTCTAGGTCTATGTGATCTGGCTGGAATTCAGACATACTCTGAATTACAGTATGATTTGGCCAAAATACAGATACTTCCTTAATACATACCTTTAATTGCAAACAATGTGTAAGTTTTGTTTGTAGTAGAAAGCGGACATGTTTGAAAGTGACAACTATTTGAGTGGCTAACAAAGTGATGAATCAGAGAAAGATTTGACAGAATGAGTCAGAGATAGGATATGCCAACTCACATGAGAACAGCACAAGAAAGAGGCTACTTAAGAGAACAACAAAGATAGAGGGACAGACAGCTTAAGTGAATGAGAGCGCGCGCGCACGAGAGAGAGAGAGAGAGAGAGAGAGAGAGAGAGAGAGAGAGAGAGAGGACAGTTTTTACTGGTACGGGTTATAGGTGAAGACAGAATGAGCCAGAGAAAAAGAAGTAGCCAGAAGATTAGAACAGATTGCTAGAGTCAGTTTGAGGCCAAGCAGAGCAATTTAGTCAGAAGTTGAGAGAAACCAGTTTGAATCAACCAGCTTGGAGAAGTGTTTGGGGTAGAACAGCTGGGTTGAACTAGCTAGTCAGGGGTCATAAAGAACTAGCAGAACACCTCCAAGATAACAATTACATCTGGTGAATAATAGTTATATTTACAACAACCACAAATTTTATTTCATTAAAATCCCAATGTCTACTGACATCTGCACTTGTTCCTAACCTATCAGCTACATTTTATTTACTTTGCTTTACATCATCCATATTTTCAATAATTGTTGTCAATCCCTTAAATAACCTTTGCCCCTGTGACATTTCGTTCAATCCATCTGAAAAAATTCTGTATGAATGCTATTGTGTACTTTCATCATGCCTGCATCTGTTCTTAATACATCAGAGAAACTTAGACATGAGAAAGACTGGAAGCATATCTTTTCACAACTGACATTTTCATTCATGGTGTTAATACTATCTTCAATTCTGATGAGCGTCTTTAAGCAATTCAATTTCTCATTCTATATCGACTATTTCAACATTTTCCCATTATTTCCAAACCTTTTAGCTCTGCAAACTCTCTACACTGATAACAGAAATTTTAAATGTTAGACATTTGTGTTCACTTCCTGATGAGCATAAACTTAAAAGCCATTGCTCAAAAAGCAATGTAGAATGTCAGAATCAACCCTACTGCCTTATTGATTTACAGATCTTCAATTAAAAATGGCTACATTAAGAACTCATATGAGCCCTTACCAAACTTATCCACCAACATCTATCTTCATTAGTCTAATTGGTCCATCTTTATCACCATTCTAATACTAGATACAAATGACTTTCATTGAAAAGTCATCAAAAAAGATAAGGAAGGACACTTCATGCTCATCAAAGGAAAAATCTACCAAGAAGAACTCTCAATTCTGAAAATCTATGTTCCAAATGAAAGACCACCCACATTCATAAAAGAATGTTTACGAAAGCTCAAATCACACATTGCACCCCACAAAATAATAGTGGAAGACTTCAACAACCCACTCTCTTCAATGGACAGATCATGTAAAAGCAAATTAAACATAGACACAGTGAAACTAACAGAAGTTATGGACCAAATGGATTTAACAAATATTTATAGAATATATCATCCTAAATGAACGAAAAGAATATACCTTCTTCTCAGCACCTCATGGTACTTTTTCCAAAATTGACCACGTAATTGGTCACAAAACAAATTTCAAGAGATATAAGAAAACTGAAATAATCTCATGCCACCTATCAGATCACTATGGATTAAAGATGGTCTTCAAGGCAACAAAAACAACAGAAAGCCCATATACACATGGAAGCTGAACAACACTCTACTCAGTGATAACTTGGTCAAGGAAGAAATAAAGAAAGAAATTAAAGACTTACTAGAATTTAATGAAAATGAAAGTATAACATACTCAAACTTATGGGACACAATGAAAGGAGTGTCAGGAGGAAAACACATAGATCTGAGGGACTCGAAAAAGAAATTGGAGAGAGCATACACTAGCAGCTTAACAGCACACGTGAAAGCTCTAGAACAGATAGAAGCTAATATACCCAAGAGGAGTAAAAGGCAAGAAATAATCAAACTCAGGGCTAAAATCAACCAAGTAGAAACAAAAAGAACTATCCAAAGAATCAACAAAACCAGGAGCTGTTTCTTTGAGAAAATCAACAAGATAGATAAACCCTTAGCCAGACTAACCAGAGAGCACAGAGACAGTATCCAAATTAACAAAATTAGAAATGCAAAGGGAGATATAAAAACAGAATCTGAGGAAATTAAAAAAACCATTAGATCCTACTACAAAAGCCTATATTCAACAAAATTGGAAAATCTGGATGAAATGGACAATTTTCTAGACAGATACCAATTACCAAAGTTAAATCAGGATCAGATAAACCATCTAAACAGTCCCATAACCCCTAAAGAAATAGAAGCAGTCATTAAACGTCTCCAAACCAAAAAAAGCCCAGGACCTGATGGGTTTAGGGTAGAATTCTATCAGTTCTTTAAAGAAGACCTAATACAAATACTCTTCAAACTATTCCACAAAATAGAAACTGAAGGAACACTACCCAATTCATTCTATGAGGCCACAATTACACTGATACGAAAACCTCACAAAGGCCCAAAAAAGAAAGAAAACTTCAGACCAATTCCCTTATGAATATTAGTGCAAAAATACTCAATAAAACTATCAAAAATCGAATCCAAGAACACACACAAAAAATGATCATTAATTATGATTAAATAGGCTTCATCCCAGGGATGCAGGGATGGTTTAATACCCGGAAATCCATCAATGTAATCCACTACATAAACAAACACGTAGAAAAAATCCACATAGTCATTTCATGAGTTGCTGAAAAAAGCATTTGACAAAATTCAACATCCCTTCATGATAAAAGCCTTGGAAAGATCAGATATTCAAAGGCCATACCTAAACATAGTAAAAGCAATATACAGCAAACCAGTGGCCAACATTAAACTAAATGGAGAGAAACTTGAAGCATTCCAATGAAAATCAGGGACTAGACAATGCTGCCCACTCTCTCCCTATCAATTCACTATAGTACTTGAAATTCTAACTAGAACAATTAGACAACAAAAGGGGGTCAAAGGGATAGAAATTGGAAAGGAAGAAATCAAAATATCACTATTTGCAAATGATATGATTGTGCACTTAATTGACCCAAAAAACTCCACCACAATACTGCGACAGTTTACAAACAACTTCAGCAAAGTGGCCAGATACAAAATTAACTCAAACAAATCAGTAGCCTTCCTATATTCAAAAAATAAACAAGCTGAGAAAGAAGTTAGGGAAATGACATCCTTCACAATTGTCACAAACAATATTAAGTACCTTGGTGTGGCTCTAACCAAACAAGTGAAAGATCTATATAAAAAGAATTTCAAGTCTCTGAAGAAAGAAATCAAAGAAGACCTCAGAAGATGGAAAGGTTTCCCATGATCATGGATTGGCAGGATTAATATAATAAAAATTTAGCTGTCTTGCTGAAAGAAATCTACAGATTCAATGCAATCCCCATCAAAATTCCAACTCAATTCTTCATAGACATAGAAAGAGCAATTTTTACATTCATTTGAAATAACAAAAAAACAGGATAGCAAAAACTATTCTCAACAATAAAAGAAATTCTGGGGACTCAGCCTCCCTGACCTCAGGCTGTACTACAGAGAAGTAGTGATAAAACTGCATGGTATTGGTACAGTGACAGGCAGGTAGAGCAATGGAATACAATTGAAGACCCAGAAATGAACCAACACACCTATGGTCACTTGATCTTTGACAAAAAAGCTGAAACCTTCCAGTGGAAAAAAGACAGCATTTTCAACAAATGGTGCTGGCTCAATTGGAGGTCAACATGCAGAAGAATTAAAATTGATCCATTCCTATCTCCCTGTACAAAGCTCAAGTCCAAGTGGATCTAGTACCTCCACATAAAACCAGATACACTGAATCTAATAGAAGAGAAAGTGGGGAAAAGTCTCGAACACATGGGCACAGGGGAAAAGTTCTTGAACAGAACACCAATGGCTTCTGCTCTAAGATCAAGAATCAACAGATGGGACCTCATAAAATTACAAAGCTTCTGTAAGGCAAAGGACACTGACAATAGGACAAAACAGCAACCAATAGATTGGGAAAAGATCTTTACCAATATTACATCCAATAGAGTCCTAATATTCTATATACACAAAGAACTCAAGAAGTTAGTCTCCAGAGAACCAAATAACCCTATCAAAAAATGAGGAACAGAGCTAAACAGAGAATTCTCACCTGAGGAAACTTGAAGGGCTGAGAACCACCTAAAGAAATGTTTAACATCCTTAGTCATCAGGGAAATGCAAGTCCAAACAACCCAGAGATTCCACCTCAAAACAGAATGGCTAACATCAAAAACTCAGGTGACAGCAAATGTTGGCGAGGATTTGGAGAAAGAGCAACACTCCTTCATTGCTGATGGGATTGCAAGCTGGTACAACCACTCTGGAAATCATTTTGGCAGACCCTCAGAAAATTGGACATAATACTATCTGAGGACCCACCTCTACCACTCCTGGGCATATACTCAGAAGATTCTCCAACAGGTAATAAAGACACATGTTCTACTATGTTCATAGCAGCCATATTTATAATATCCAGAAGCTGGAAACAACCCAGATGTCCCTCAACAGAGGAATGGATACAGAAAATGTGGTACATTTACACAATGGAATACCACTCAGCTGTTAAAAACAATGACTTTATGAAATTCACAGGCATATGGATGGAACTTGAAAATATCATCCTGAGTGAGGTAACTCCGTCACAAAGGAACAAACATGGTATGCACTCACTGATAAGCAGATATAAGCCCAAATGTTCAGAACACCCATGATTCAATTCACAGCAACTGTTGGTCTGTGTGTGGGATCCCAGATGGACAAGTTGGAACAGGGACTGAAGGACCTGAGGGAGTTTGCACCCCCATGGGGAAGGAGCAACAGAGTCAACTGGTAAGGGCCTCTGGTGCTCCCAGAGACTGGACCACCAACCATAGAATGCATATGGAGGGACCCATGGTGTTAGATCCCCCAGTATAGGAGAATGCCAAGGAGGGAAGATGAGAGTGGGTGGGTGGTTGGTTGGGGGAATACCCTCATAGAGGCAGGGGAGGGGGAGAGGGAATTGGGAGGTTCCAAAGGGGAGACCTGGAAAGGGGAAAACATTTGAAATGTAAATAAAGTATAAAAAGAAAGAATAAAAAGAAAGTAAATATCAAATAAAACCATTCTACCATATGTATAATCTAACTATATAATCACAAATTCTTGTCCCTTCTGACCCACAAAAAGGCTCATCTTAAAGAATGTTCATGTTGTTAACTCATGTTTTTATCTAGTTTGTAAACAGGAAACCCACTCAGATCTACCTCTCACGGACCAAATAGTACACCCAGAAAAGTACATGTGCCTAAAGTTTCTACTCACTGCCTATTCCAGAGTGTGAGACTCCTCTGGGTTTCAAATCTACATCTTAAGAAAAAAAAAGTCTTTCTCTAAAACATGCTTAATCTTATTCTTTACCTATAACACACATATGTTGTGTTTCAGCATTTTGTCAAGTCTAGGTGTTTGCTATATATAGGACAACTCCAGAGAAGCAACCTACAGATGCTCCAACCTTCTCTCACAGACACAGATGCTTTTACTGGACTTGTTCCTTCTGATCTATCCAAAGATGGTTTCATAAACTCTGGACAGTAAGGAAACAGCCAACTCTTCTATGACTGGACAAATATCTCCATTCCCATTCTTCTAGATTTCCTAGACACATCACCCCCAAAGCCAGCAGTAAATATTCAGAGATCATGATGACCCTATTCCTGCTTCACCATCATGACCTTCCAATTTTTTCTTTTTTATTTAAACCAAAAAGCAGTAATGTTAGCATTCAGTCTAAGCTCCACCCCACAGTTACCTGGCAACAGCCAGGTATGCCTAACTCACTATAAAAGGGGCTGCTTGCCCCCTCCTCACTCTATTGCTCTTTTGCTCCTCTCTTGCTCTTACTTTCCTGTTCTCACTCTCTCCTCATTCCCTTCCCCCCTCTATCTCCACATGCTCATGGCTGGCCTGCCTCTACATTTCCACACTCTCTCTCTCTGCCTTTTTCTGACTCTAATAATGCTCTTTTTTTCCTTCATTTTTTATTGGATATTTTCTTTGTTTACATTTCAAATGTTATCCACTTTCCTGGTTCCCTCACTACCAGAAACCCTCTACCCCCTCCTCCTCCCACTACTTCTATGAGGGTGTTCCTCCACCCACCCACCCACCCATTCCCACCTCACCTGCTCAATCCTACACTGGGGCATCTATCAAGCCTTCATACAACCAAAGACTTCTCCTCCAATTGATGCCTGACAAGGCCATCCTCTGCTACATATACAGCTGGAGACATGTGTACTCTTTTGGTTGGTGTCTTAGTCCCAGGGATCTAACGGGGGTTGGGGGGTCTGGTTGGTTGGTATTGTAGTTCTTCTTGTGCGGTAGCAAACCTCTTCAGCTCCTTCAGTCTTTTCTCTAACTCCTCCATTGGGGACCCTGTGCTCAGATCAAAGGTTGGCTATCAGCATCTGCCTCTGTATTTGTAGAGATCTGGCAGGGCCTCTCAGGAGAAAGCAATATCAGGCTCCTTACAGCAAGCATTTCTTAGTAGTCATAATAGTGTCGGGGTTTAGTGGCTGTATATGGGATAAATATCCACATGGGGCAGTCTCTGGATGGCCTTTCCTTCAGTCTCTGCTTCACACATAGTCTCAATATTTCCTCCTGTGAGTAATTTCTTCGCTCTTCTAAGAAACACTGAAGCATCCACATTTTGTTCTTAATTCTTCACAGGCTTCTTATGGTATGTGAATTGAATCTTGGGTATACAGAACTTGGGCTAATATCTACTTATCAGTGAGTATATACAGTGTTTGATATTTTGTGACTGAGTTACCACACTCAGGATGATATTTTCAAGTTCCATCCATTTGCCTGTGAATTTCATTAAATCCTTGTTTTTAATAGCTGAGTAGTATTCCATTGTGTAAATGTACTATATTTTCTGTAACCATTCCTCTGTTGAGGGACATTGGGGTTGTTTCCAGCTTCTGTATATTATAAATATGGCTACTATAAATACAGTGGACCATGTGTCCTTATAACATGTTAGAGGGTCTTCTATATATATGCCCAAGAGTTGTATAGCTGGGTCCTCAGGTAATACTATGTCCAATTTTCTGAGGATCCACCAAAGTGATTTCCAGAGTAGTTTTATCAGCTGGCAAAGCCACCAAAAATGGAGGCAAGTGCCTCTTTCTCCACATCCTCACCAGCATCTGCTGTCCCCTGAGTTTTTGATGTTAGCCATTCTGTTTTGAGGTGGAATCTCTGGGTTGTTTTGATTTGCATTTCCCTGTTGACTAAAGATATTAAATATTTCTTTAGGTGCTTCTTAGCCCTTCAAGTTTCCTCAGGTGAGAATTCTCTGTTTAGCTCTGTTCCTCATTTTTTGATAGGGTTATTTGGTTCTCTGGAGTCTAACTTCTTGAGTTCTTTGTATATACAAGATATTAGGACTCTATTGGATTTAGGATTGGTAGAGCTGTTTACCCATTCTGTTGGTTGCAGTTTTGTTCTATTGACAGTGTCCTTTGGCGTACCGAAGCTTTGCAATTTTATGAAGTTCTATTTGTTGATTCTTGATCTTAGAACATAAGCCTTTGGTGATCTGTTCAAGAAGTTTCCCCCTGTGACCATGTGTTCAAGAATTTTCACAACTTTATCCTCTATTAGATTCAGTGTATCTGCTTTTATGTGGAGGTCTGTGATCCACTTGGACTTGAGCTTTGTACAGGGAGATAGGAATGGATCAATTTGCAATCTTCTATATGTAGACCGCCGGTTGAACCAGCACCATTTGTTGAAGATGCTGTCTTTTTTCCACTGGATGGTTTTAGCTCCTTTGTCAAAGATCAAGTGACAGTAAGTGCGTGGGATCATTTCTGGTTCTTCAATTCTATTCCAAATATCTACCTGCCTTACACTCTACAAATACCATGTAGTTTTTTTTTATCAATATTGCTTTGTAGTACAGCTTGATGTCAGGGATGCTGATTCCCCCAGAAGTTCTTTTATTGTTGAGAATAGTTTTTGTTATTCTTTGTTTTTTGTTGTTCCAAATGAATTTGAGAATTGCTCTTCCTAACTCTAGGAAGAACTGAGTAGGAATTTTGATGGGGATTGCATTGAATCTGTAGATTGCTTTCGACAAGTTGCCATTTTTACTATATTAATTCTACCAATACATGAGCATGGGAAATCTTTCCATCTTCTGAGGTCGTTGTTGATTTCTTTCTTCAGAGACTTGAAGTTCTTGTCATACAGATCATGCACTTGTTTGATTAAAGTCACAGCAAGATACTTTATATTGTTTGTGACTATTGTGAAGGGTATCATTTCCTTAATTTCATTCTCAGCATATTTATGCTTTGAGTATAGGAAAGCTACTGATTTGTTTGAGTTCATTTAATCCAGCCACTTTCCTGAAGTTGTTTATCAGCTCTAGGAATTCTCTGGTAGAGTTTTTCGAGTCACTTAAGTCTACCATCATATCATCTGAAAATAGTGATATTTTGATTTTTTTCCCCTTCCAATTAGTATCCCTTTGACCTCCTTTTGTTGTCTAATTGCTCGAGCTAGAACTTCAAGTACTGTGTTGAATGGATAGGGAAAGAGAGGGAAACCTTGTCTAGTCCCTGATTTTAGTGGGACTGCTTCAAGTTTCTCTCCATTTAGTTTGATGATAGCTACTGGTTTGCTGTATATTGCTTTTACTATGTTTAGGTATGGGCCTTGAATTCCTGATTTCTCTAAGACTTTTATCCTGAAGAGATGTTGAATTTTTTCAAGTGCTTTTTCAGCATCTAATGAAATGATCATGTGGTTTGTTTTTTTTTTTTTTTTTTTTTTTGAGTTTGTTATTTATTTTACATTGATAGATTTCTATGTACGGAACCATCCATGAATCCCTGGGATGAAGTCTGCTTGGTCATAATGAATGATCATTTTGATGTGTTCTTGTATTCGGTTTGCAAGAATATTATTGAGTATGTTTGCATCAATATACATAAGGGAAATTGGTCTGAAGTTTTCTTTTTTGTTGTGTCTTTGTGAGGTTGAGGTATCAGTGTAACTGTGGCCTCAGAATGAATTGGGTAGTGTTCCTTCTGTTAATATTTCATGGAATAGTTTGAAGCATATAAGTGTTAGATCTTCTTTGAAAGACTGATAGAATTCTACACTAAACCCATCTGGTCCTGGGCTTTTTTTTTTTTTTTGGTTGGGAGACTTTTAATGACTATTTCTATTTCTTTGGGGGTTATGGGACAGTTTTGTTGGTTTATCTGATCCTGACGTAACTTTGGTATTTGGTATTTGTCTAGAAACTTGTTCATTTCATCCAGATTTTTCTTTTTTTTTTTTCATATTTTATTTACATTTCAAATGTTTCAGATCTCCCTTTTGGAACCTCCCAATTCCCTCTGCCTTCCCCCTGCCGATATGGGGATATTCTCCAACCCACCCTCCCACCCACTCATCCACTCTCGTCTTTCCTCCTTGTCATTCTCCTATACTGGGGGATCTAACACCCTCAGGCCCAAGGGCCTCTCCTCCCCCTGATGGATAACAAGACCCTCCTCTGCCACATTTTTGGCCAGCACCATGGGTCTCTCCATGTGTATACTTTAGTTGGTGGATCAGTCTCCAGAAGTATCGGGGGTCAGGCCAGCTGCCACTTTTGCTACCTCCCTGGGGCTGCACACTCCCTCAGCTCCTTCAGTCCTTTCTCCAAGCACTCCATTTGGGACATCACACTCAGAACTACTGTTGCTGCGAAGTGACTCTTGGGTATTTCAAACTTTTGGGCTAATAACCTCTTAACTGTGAGTACATACCATGTTCATTCTTTTGTGACTGCGGTAACTTGCTCAGGATTATATTTTCAAGATACATCCATTTGTCTGCGAATTTCATGAAGTCATTATTTTTAATAGCTGAGTAGTATTCCATTGTGTAAATGTACCACATTTTCTGTATCCATTCCTCTGTGGAGGGACATCTGGGTTGTTACCAGCTTCTGGCTATTATAAATATGGCTGCTACAAACATAGTGGAACATGTGTCCTTATTACTTGCTGGAGCATCTTCTGGGTATATGCCCAGGAGTGGAATAGATGGGTCCACAGGTAGTATTATGTTCATTTTTCTGAGGGTCCACCAAACTGATTTCCAGAGAGGTTGTATCATCTTGCATTCCCACCAGCAATGGAGGAGTGTTCCTCTTTCTCCACATCCTCGCCAACATCTGCTATCACCTGAGTTTTTGATCTTAGCCATTCTGACTGGTGTGAGGTGAAATCTCATGGTTGTTTTGATTTGCATTTCCCTGATGACTAAGGATGCTGAACATTTCTTTAGGTGCTTCTCGGCCATTCAAGTTTCCTCAGTTGAGAATTCTCTGTTTAGCTCACTTCCCCATTTTTTGATAGGGTTATTTGGATCTCTGGCGTGTAGCTTCTTGAGTACTTTGTATACTTTGGATATTAGCCCTCTATCCGATGGAGGATTGGTAAAGATCTTTTCCCAATCTGTAGGTTGCCATTTTGCACTATTCACACTGTCCTTTGCCTTACAAAAGCTTTGTAATTTTATGAGGTCCCATCTGTCAATTCTTGATCTGAGAGCACAAGCCATTGGTGTTCTGTTCAGGAACAATTCCCCTGTGCCCATGTGTTCGAGATTCTTCCCCACTTACTCTTCTGTGAGATTCAGTGTATCTGGTTTTATGTGAAGGTCCTTGATCCACTTGGACTTGAGCTTTGTACAGGGAGATAGGAATGGATTAATTGGCAATCATGTACATCTATACCGCCAGTTGATCCAGCACCATTTGTTGAAGATGATGGGTTTTTTTCACTGTATGGTGTTAGCTCCTTTGTAGAAGATCAAGTGACCATATGTGATTGGGTTCATTTCTGGGTCTTCAATTCTATTCCATTGATCTACCTGCCTGTCATTGTACCAATACCATGCAGTTTTTATCACTACTGCCCTGTAGTACAGGTTGAGGTCAGGGAGACTGATTCCCCCAGAAGACCTTTTATTGTTGAGGATAGTTTTTGCTATCCTGGGTTTTTTGTTATTCCATATGAATTTGAGAATTGCTCTTTCTAGGTCTGTGAAGAATTGAGTTGGGATTTTGATGGGGATAGCATTGAATCTGTAGATTGCTTTCGGCAGGATGGCCATTTTAACTATGTTAATCCTGCCAATCCATGAGCATGGGAGATCTTTCCATCTTCTGAGGTCTTCTTCGATTTCTTTCTTCAGGGACGTGAAGTTCTTGTCATACAGATCTTTCACTTGTTCGGTTAGAATCACACCAAGATATTTTATATTGTTTGTGACAATTGTGAAGGGTGTCATTTCCCTAATTTCATTCTCAGCTTGTTTATCCTTCGAGTATAGGAATGTTACTGATTTTCTTGAATTAATTTTGTATCCAGCCACTTTGCTGAAGTTGTTTGTCAGCTGTAGCAGGTCTCTGGTGGAGTTTTTCGGGTCACTTAAGTATACCATCATATCATCTGCAAATAGTGATATTTTGATTTCTTCCTTTCCAATTTGTATCCCTTTGATTTCCTTTTGTTGCCTGATTGCTCTACCTAGAACTTCAAGTACTATATTGAATAGGAAGAGAGAGAGAGGGCAGCCTTGTCTATTCCCTGATTTTAGTGGGATTGTTTCGAGTTTCTCTCCATTTAGTTTGATGTTGGCCACTGGTTTGCAGTATATTGCTTTTACTAAGTTTTGGTATGCTCCTTGAATTCCTGATCTTTCCAAGACTTTTATCATGAAGGGATATTGAACTTTGTCAAATGTTTTTTCAGCATCTAACGAAATGACCATGTGGTTTTTTTCTTTGAGCTTGTTTAGGTAGTGTATTACATTGATGGATTTCTGGGTATTGAACCATCCCTGCATCCCTGGGATGAAGCCTACTTGATCATGGTGAATGATCATTTTGATGTGTTCTTGGATTCGGTTTGCAAGAATTTTTTGAGTATTTTTGCATCAATATTCATAAGGGAAATTGGTGTGAAGTTTTCTTTCTTTCTTGGGTCTTTGTGGGGCTTTGGTAACAGTGTGACTGTGGCCTCATAGAATGAATTGGGTAGTGTTCATTCTGTTTCTATTTTATGGAATAGCTTGAAGAGTATTGGTATTAGGTCTTATTTGAAGGTCTGATAGAATTCTGCAATGAACCCATCTGGTCCTGGGCTTTTTTTGGTTGGGAGATTTAATGACTGCTTCTAATTCTTTAGGGGTTATGGAACTGTTTAGATGGTTTGTCTGATCCTGATTTAACTTTGGTAATTGGTATCTGTCTAGAAACTTTTCCATTTCCTCCAGATTTTCCGATTCTGTTGCATATAGGCTTTTGTAGTAGGATCTGATGATTTTTTTTAATTTCCTCTGAGTCTGTTGTTATATCTCCGTTTTCATTCCTAATTTTGTTAATTTGGGTACTGTCTCTGATCCGTCTGGTTAGTGTGGCTAAGGGTTTATTTATCCTGTTGATTTTCTCAAATAACCAGGTCTTGGTTTTGTTGATTCTTTGTATAGTTCTTTTAGTTTCCACTTGGTTGATTTCAGCCCTTAATTTGATTATTTCCTGCCTTCTACTCCTCTTAGGTGTATTAGCTTCTTTTTGTTCCAGAACTTTCAGATGTGCTGTTAAGCTGTTAGTATATGCTCTCTCCAGTTTCTTTTTGGAAGCATTCAGAGCTATGACTCTTCCTCTTAACACTGCTTTCATTGTGTCCCATGGGATTGGGTAAGTTGTATTTTCATTTTCATTGAATTCTAGGAAGT
This sequence comes from Rhynchomys soricoides, assembly GCA_019843965.1. Lineage (NCBI taxonomy): Eukaryota > Metazoa > Chordata > Mammalia > Rodentia > Muridae > Rhynchomys > Rhynchomys soricoides. The sequence continues at coordinate 1,719,134 of JADRCH010007462.1, forward strand.
CTTTAATTTCCTTCTTTATTTCTTCCTTGACCAAGTTATCATTAAGCAGACTGTTGTTCAGCTTTCATGTATATGTGGGCTTTCTGTTGTTGTTTTTGCCATAGAAGACCAACCTTAATCCGTGGTGATCTGAGAGGAGGCATGGGATAATTTCAATCTTCTTATATCTGTTGAGGTTTGTTTTGTGACCAATTATATGATCAATTTTGGAGAAGGTACCATGAGGTGCTGAGAAGAAGGTATATTATTTTGATGCAGGATGAAATGTTCTATAGATATCTGTTAAACCCATTTGGTTCATAGTATCTGTTAGTTTCACTGTGTCTCTGTATAGTTTATGTTTCCAAGATCTGTCCATTGTTGATAGTGGGGTATTGAAGTCTCCAACTATTATTGTGTCAGGTGCAATGTGTGCTTTGAGCTTTAGTAGAGTTTCCTTAATGAAAGTGGGAGCTCTTGCATTCAGGGCATAGATGTTCAGAATTGAGAGTTCTTCTTGGTAGATTTTTCCTTTGATGAGTAAGAAGTGTCCTTCCTCATCTTTTTTGATGAATTTTGGTTGAAAGACAATTTTATCAAATATTAGAATGGCTCATCCAGCCTGTTTCTTGGGGCCATTTGCTTGGAAAATTGTTTTCCAGCCCTTTACTGAGGTAGTGTTTGTCTTTAACACAGAGGTGCATTTTCTGGATGCAGCAAAATGCTGGGTCCTGTTTATGGATCCAGTCTGTCAGTCTATTTCTTTCTATTGGGGAGTTGAGACCATTGATGTTAAGAGATATTAAAGAATACTGATTGTTATTTCCTGTTATTTTTTATGTTGTTTATTTGTTTGTCTGGTTATCTTCTTTTGAGGTTGTTGAAAGATTACTTTCTTCTTTTTTCTTGAGTGTAGTTTCCCTCCTTCAGTTGGTGTTTTCCATGTATTATTCTTTGTAGGGCTGGGTTTGTGGAAAGATACTGTGCAAATTTGGATATGTCGTAGAATATTTTGGTTTCACCATCTATGATTATTGAGAGTTTTGCTGGGTATAGCATCCTAGGCTGGCATTTGTGTTCTTTTAGAGTCTGTATGTGATGTGCCCAGAATCTTCTAGCTTTCATAGTCTCTGGTGAAAAGTCTGGTATAATTCTGATAGGTCTGCCCTTATATGTAACTTGCCCCTTTTCCCTTACTGCTTTTAATATTCTTTCCTTGTTTTGTGTATTTGGTAATTTGACTATAATGTGACGGGAAGAATTTCTTCCCTGGTCCAGTCTATTTGGCATTCTGAAGGCTTCTTGTATATTTATGTTCATCTCTTTCTTTAGGTTAGGGAAGTTTTCTTCTATAATTTTATTGAAGATATTTACTGGTCCTTTAAGTTGGGAGTCTTCACTCTCTTCTATGCCTATTATTCTCAGGTTCTGTCTTCTCATTGCATCCTGGATATCTTGGATGTTTTGGGTTAGGAGCTTTTTGCATTTTGTGTTTTCTTTGATTGTTGTGTCCATGTTTTCTATGGTATCTTCTACATCTGAGATTCTCTCTTCCATCTCTTGTATTTTGTTGGTGATGTTTGCATCTATGACTCCTGATTTCTTTCGTATGTTCTCAAACTCTAGGTTTGTCTCCCTTTGTGATTTCTTTATTGTTTCTATTTCTGTTTTTAATTCCTGAATGGTTTTGTTCATTTGTTTGATTGTGTTTTCCTGTATTTCTGCCCGTTTGATTGTGTTTTCCTGTAATTCTTCAAGGGATATTTGTGTGTCCTCTTTAAGGGTTTCCAGTTGTTTACCTGTGTTCTCTTGTATTTCTTTAAGGGAGTTATTTATTTCCTTCTTAAAATCTTCTATCATCCTCTTCATAAGTGATTTTAAGTCTGAGTCTTCCTTTTCTGGTGTGTTGGGGTATCCAGGCCTGGCTGTGGTGGGAAAGCGGGGTTCTGATGAAGCCAAGTAGTCTTGGTTTCTGTTCCTTGTGTTCTTGCCCTTGCCCTTCGCCATCTGGTTATCTCTGGTGTTAGCTGGTCTTTCTCTCTCTGACTGTGGCTTGTCTTTCCTTCAAGCTCAGATGCCAATAATCCTGGGAGACCAGGTCTCTCTTCCAGCTGATCTTCAGACCCTGGGTCTGGAGCCCTCCTCCAGCTGGCTCCTCAGCATAAGTGGGCAGGTAGCTTTCTCTCTGCACTGCTTGTATATGGAGGCTTCCTGGGTCAGGCAGGTGTCTCTGGCCACAGGTGGAAGCAGGCAGGCTCTTACCTCCCGGCTTTTCCTCAGTCCCTGCATCTGGAGCTCGCCTCCTGCTGGCTCCTCAGCACAAGTGGGCAGGTAGCTTTCTCTCTGCACAGCTTGTGTATGGAGGCCTGGTGGGCCAGGCAGGGTTTCTGGCCACAGGTGGAGGCAGGCAGGCTCTTACCTTCTGGCTTTTCCTCAGTCCCTGCATCTGGAGCCCGCCTCCCGCTGGCTCCTCAGCACAAGTGGGCAGGTAGCTTTCTCTCTGCACTGATTGTATATGGAGGTTTCCTGGGTCAGGCGGGTGTCTCTGGCCACAGGTGGAAGCAGGCAGGCTCTTACCTCCTGGCTTTTCCTCAGTCCCTTTGTCTGGAGCCCATCTCCCGCTGGCTCCTCAGCATAAGTGGGCAGGTCATCCAGATTTTTCAATTTTGTTGAGTAGAGTCTTTTGTAGTAAGATCTGATGATTTTCTGAATTTCCTCAGAAATCTGTTGTTATATCTCCCTTTTCAATTCTAATTTTTTTTTTTTAATTTGAGTACCATATCTGTGCCCTCTGGTTAGTCTGGATAAGAGTTTATGTATCTTGTGGATTTTCTCAAAGAACCAGCTCTTCTTTTTATTGCTCCTTTGTATACTTCTTTTTCTTTCTTCTTGGTTGATTTCAGCCCTGAGTTTGATGATTTCCTGCCATCTACTCCTCTTGGGTGTATTAGCTTATTTTTATTCTAGAGCATTCAGGTGTACTGTTAGGCAGCAAGTGTATGCTATCTCCAGCTTCTTTTTGGAGGCACTCAGAGCCATGCATTTTCATGTAGCACTGCTTTCACTGTGTCCCATAAGTTTGTGTATGTTGTACCTTAATTTTTATTAAATGCTAGGGAGTTGAGGACTCCAGACGAAGGGACTGAGGAACAGTTGGGAGAGAAAACTGGTTTCCAAGGAATATTGACACCTGGGCTTGAAGGAAAGACAAGGCACCATCAGAGAGAGAAAGAACAGCTAACACCAGAGATAACCAGATAGTGAAAGGCAAGGGCAAGAACACAAGGAACATAAACCAAGGCTACTTGGCTTCATCAGAACCCAGCTCTCCCACCACAGCAAGCCCTGGATGCCCCAACACACCAGAAAAGGAAGACTCAGACATAAAATCACATATCAAGAGGATGATAAAGATTTTAAGAAGGAAATAAATAACTCCCTTAATGATATACAAAACAACACAGGTAAACAACTGGAAAACCCTTAAAGAGGACACACAAAACTCCCTTAAAGAATTACGGGAAAACACAATCAAACAAATGAAAAAAAAAAACTTTCAGGAATTAAAAACAGAAATAGAAACAATAAAGAAATCACAAAGGGAGACAACGCTGGAGTTAGAGAAAATAGGAAAGAAATCAGGAGTTATAGATGCAAGCATCACCAACAGAATACAAGAGGTGGAAGAGAGAATCTCAGGTGCTGAAGATACCATAGAAAACATGGACACAACAGTCAAAGAAAACACAAAATCCAAAAAGCCACTAACCTAAAACATCCAATGTATCCAGGATGAAATGAGAAGACAGAACCTGAGGATAATAGGTATAGAAGAGAGTGAAGATTCCCAACTTAAAGGACCATTAAATATCTTCAACAAAATTATAGAAGAAAACTTCCCTAACCTAAAGAGATGAACATAAATATACAAGAAGCCTACAGAATGCCAAATAGACTGGACCAGAAAAGAAATTCCTCCCGTCACATTATAGTCAAAACGCCAAATACACAAAATAAGGAAAGAATATTTAAACAAGTAAGGTATAAAGGGCAAGTAACATATAAAGGCAGACCAATCAGAATTACACCAGACTTCTCACCGAAGACTATGAAAGCTAGAAGATTCTGGGCAGATCTCATACAGACTCTAAGAGAACACAAGTGCCAGCCCAGGCTGCTATACCCAGCAAAACACTCAATAATCATAGATGGTGAAACCAAAATATTCTACGACATATCCAAATTTGCACAGTATCTTTCCACAAACCCAGCCCTATAATGAATAATACATGGAAAACGCCAACTGAAGGAGGGAAACTACACTCAAGAAAAAGGAAGAAAGTAATCTTTCAACAAATCCAAAAGAAGATAGCCACACAAACATATAAAAAACATCAAAAATAATAGGAAACATCAATCACTATTCTTTAATATCTCTTAACATCAATGATTTCAACTCTCCAATAGAAAGACATAGACTGACAGACTGGATCCATAAACAGGACCCAGCATTTTGCTACATCCAGGAAACACACCTCTGTGTTAAAGACAAACACTACCTCAGAGTAAAGGGCTGGAAAACAATTTTCCAAGCAAATGGCCCGAAGAAACAGGCTGGAGTAGCCATTCTATTATCAGATAAAATTGACTTTCAACCAAAAGTCAGCAAAAAAGATAAGGAAGGACACTTCATACTCATCTAAGGAAAAATCTACCAAGAAGAGCATCATCAATTCTCAATTCTGAACATCTATGCCCCGAATGCAAGAGCTCCCACATTCATAAAAGAAACTCTCCTAAAGCACAAAGCACACATTGCACCTCACAAAATAATAGTGGGAGATTTCAACACCCCACCCTCATCAATGGACAGATGATGGAATCACAAACTAAACATAGACAGAGTGAAACTAACAGAAGTAATGAACCAAATGGGTTTAACTGATATCTATAGAACATTTCATCCTACATCAAAAGAATATACCTTCTTCTCAGCACCTCATGGTATTCTCTCCAAAATTGATCATATAATTGGTCACAAAACAATCCTCAACAGATATAAGAAGATAGAAATAATCCCATGCCTCGTATCAGATCACTACGGATTAAGGTCGGTGTTCAATGACAACAACAACAACAACAGAAAGCCCACATACACATGGAAGCTGAACAATGCTCTGCTCAATGATAACTTGGCCAAGGAAGAAATAAGGAAAGAAATTAAAGACTTCCTAGAATTTGATGAAAATGAAACTATAACATACCCAAACCAATGGGACACAATGAAAGCAGTGTTAAGAGGAAAATTCATAGCTCTGAATGCCTCCAAAAAGAAACTGGAGAGAGCATATACTAACATCTTAGCAGATCACCTGAAAGTTCTAGAACAAAAAGAAGCTAATACACCCAAGAGGAGTAGAAGGCAGGGAATAATCAAATTAAGGGCTGAAATCAACCAATTGGAAACAAAAAGAACTATACAAAGAATCAACAAAACCAGGAGCTGGTTCTTTGAGAAAATCATCAAAATAGATACACCCTTAGCCAGACTAACCAGAGAGCACAGAGACAGTATGCATATTAATAAAATTAGAGATGAAAAGAGACATATAACAACAGACTCTGAGGAAATTTAAAAAATCATCAGATCATACTACAAAAGCCTATATGCAACAAAATTGGAAAATCTGGAGGAAATGGAAAAGTTTCTAGACAGACACCAATTACCAAAGTTAAATCAGGATCAGATAAACCATCTAAACAGTACCATAATCCCTAAAGAAATAGAAGCAGTCATTAAAATCTCCCAACCAAAAAAAGCCCAGGACCAGATGGGTTCAGTGCAGAATTCTATCAGACCTTCAAAGAAGACCTAATACCAATATGCTTCAAGCTATTCCACAAAATAGAAACGGAAGGAACAATACCCAATTCGTTCTATGAGGCCACAGTTACACTGATACCAAAACCCCACAAACACCCAACAATAAAAGAAAACTTCAGACCAATTTCCCTTATGAATATCAATGCAAATATACTCAATAAAATTCTTGCAAACCGAATCCAAGAACACATCACAACAATCATTTACCATGATCAAGTAGGCTTCATCCCAGGGATGCAGGGATGTTTCAATACCTGGAAATCCATCAATGTAATCCACTACATAAACAAACTCAAAGAAAATACCACCTGGTCATTTCGTTAGATGCTGAAAAAGCATTTGACAAAGTTCAACATCCCTTCATGATAAAAGTCTTGGAAGATCAGTAATTCAAGGAGCATACCTAAACAGAGTAAAAGCAATATACAGTAAACCAGTAGCCAACATCAATCTAAATGGAGAGAAACTCGAAGCAATCCCACTAAAATCAGGGACTAGGCAAGGCTGCCCTCTTTCTCCCTATCTATTCAATATAGTACCTGAAGTTCTAGATAAAGCAATCAGACAACAAAAGGATGTCAAAGGGATACAAATTGGAAAGGAAGAAATCAAAATATCACTATTTGCAGATAATATGATGGTATACTTAAGTGACCCAAAAAACTCCACCAGAGATCTGCTACAGCTGACGAACAACTTCAGCAAAGTGGCTGGATACAAAATTAACTCAAGCCAATCAGTAGCCTTCCTATACTCGGAGGATAAACAGGCTGAGAAATAAATTAGGGAAATAACACCCTTCACAACTGTCAAAAACAATATAAAATATCGTGGTGAGACTCTAAACAAGTGAAAGATCTGTATGACAAGAACTTCAAGTCTCTGAAGAAAGAAATTAAAGAAGACCTCAGAAGATGAAAACATCTCCCATGCTCATGGATCAGCAGGATTAATATAGTTAAAATGGCCATTCTGCCAAAAGCAATCTACAGATTCAATGCAATTCCCCATCAAAATCTCAACTCAATTCTTCATAGACTTAGAAAGAGCAATTCTCAAATTCATATGGAATAACAAAAACCCAGGATAGCAAAAACTATTCTCAACTATTAATGTACTTGTGGGGGAATCAGCATCCCTGACCTCAAGCTGTACTACAGAACAGTAATGTAAAAAACTGCATGGTATTGGTACAGTGACAGGCAGGTAGATCAATGGAATAGAATCGAAGACCCAGAAATGAACTCACACACTTATGGTCACTTGATCTTTGACAAAGGAGCTAAAACCATCCAGTGGAAAAAAGACAGCATTTTCAGCAAATGGTGCTGGTTCAACTGGCGGTCTACATGTAGAAGACTGCGAATTGATCCATTCCTATCTCCCTGTACAAAGCTCAAGTCCAAGTGGATCAAGGACCTCTACATAAAACCAGATACACTGAATCTGATAGAAGTGAATGTGGGGAAAACACATGGACACAGGGGAAAAGTTCCTGAACAGACCACCAATGGCTTGTGCTCTGAGATCAAGAATTGACAGATAGGACCTCATAAAATTACAAAACTTTTGTAAGGCAAAGGACACTGTAAATAGGACAAAACGGCAACCTACAAATTGGGAAAAGATCTTTACCAATCCTACATCTGATACAGGGCTAATATCCAATGTGTCCAAAGAACTCAAGAAGCTAGACTCCAGAGATTCAAATAACCCTATCAAAAAATGGGGAAGAGAGCTAAACAAAGAATTCTCAACTAAAGAAACACCTTAAGAAATGTTCAACATCCTTAGTCATCAGGGAAATGCAAATCAAAACAACCCTGAGATTCCACCTCACACCAGTCAGAATGGCTAAGATCAAAAACTCAGGTGACAGCAGGTGTTGGCAAGGATGTGTCGAAAGAGGAACACTCCTCCATTGCTGGTGGGAATGCAAGTTGATACAACCTCTCTGCAAACCAGTTTGCTGGACCCTCAGAAAAATGATCATAATGCTACTTGAGGACCCAGCTATTCCCCTCCTGAGCATATACCCAGAAGATGCTCCAACATGTAATAAAGACACATGTTCCACTATGTTTGTAGTAGCCATATTTATAGTAACCAGAAGCTGGAAACAACCCAGATGTTCCTCCACAGAAGAATGGATAAAGAAAATGTGGTACGTTTACACCATGGAATACTACTCAGCTATTAAGAACAATGACTTCATGAAATTCACAGCCAAAATGGATGGATCTTGAAAATATCATCCTGAGCAAGGTAACACAGTCACAAAAGAATGAACATGGTATGTACTCACTGATAAGTGGTTATTATCCCAAAAGTTTGAAATACTCAAGAGTCACTTCACAGCAACAGTAAGGTGGAGTGTGAGGTCCCAGATGGAGGACTTGGAGAAGGGACTGAAGGAGCTGAAGGATTTTGCATCCCCAGGGATGCAGCAACAGTGGCAACTAGACTGACCCCCGATACACCTGGAGACTGATACACCAACCAAAAATACACATGGAGGGACCCATGGTGCTGGCCACATATGAGGCAGAGGAGTGTCTTTTTAGCCATCAGGGGGAGGGGAGGCCCTTGGTCCTGAGTGTGTTAGATCTCCCAGTAGAGGAGAATGCCAAGGAGGGAAGATGATAGTGGGTGGGTGGGTGGGTGGGAGAATACCCCCATAGTTTCAGGGGGAACGGGGAGGAAATGGGGAGGTTCCAAAGGGGAGATCTGGTAAGGGGGAAATATTTGAAATGTAAATAAAGTAGGAAAAATTTTAAAAAATTAAAAAAAGAAAAGAAATTAAGAATGTTTTTCGAGGAGGATCAAGAGTCCCTCATCTGAAACTAATTTGTTGTCCAAAATTGTACTGCAGACATTGTTGGAGGATGCAGAATAAGTTGTGTGCCTAATAATACAGCCAACTCTTCTGATTATCCACACTCATGGATAATCCAAAACCAACAGATACTTGAAAGCAAAAAAAAAAAAAAAAAAAAAAAAAATGCGAGGAAGTCTTTAATTTCTTTCTTTATTTCTTCCATGACCTAGTTATCATTGAGTACAGCATTGTACAGCTTCCATGTGTATGTGTGCTTTCTGTTGTTTTTGTTGCTATTGAAGATCATCCTTTATCCATAGTGATCTGATAGGACTCATAGGATTATTTCAATCTCCTTTTATCTGAGAAAGTTTGTTTTCTGACCGATTATATGGTCAATATTTGGGAAGGTACCATGAGGTGCTGAGAAAAAGTTATATTCTATTAATTTAGGACAAAATGTTCTATAGATATGTGTCAAATACATATGGTCCATAACTTCTGTTACTTTCACTGTATCTCTGTTTACTTTGTGTTTCCAAGATCTGTCCATTGATGAGAGTGGGGTATTTAAGTCTCCCACTATTATTTTGTGAGGTACAATGTGTGCTTTGAGCTTTAGTAAAGTTTCTTTTATGAATGTGGGTGGCCTTATATTTGGAGCACAGATGTTCAGAATTGAGAGTTCTTCCTGGTAGATTTTTCCTTTCATGACTATTATCTTTTTTTGAAGACTTTTGGTTGAAAGTAGATTTTATCGGGGGCTGGAGAGATGGCTCAATGGTTAAGAGCACTGACTGCTCTTCCAGAGGTCCTGAGTTCAATTCCCAGCAACCACATGGTGGCTCACAACCATCTGTAATGGCATCCGATGCCTTCTTCTGGTATGTCTGAAGACAGCTAGAGTGTACTCATATACATGAAATAAATAAATAAATGTTTTTTTTTTTAAAAAAAAAAAGAAAGTAGATTTTATCAATATTAGAATGGCTACTCTCACTTGTTTTGTGAGATTATTTGCTTGGAAAATTGTTCTCCAGCCCTGTACTCTGAGGTAGTGTTTCCTGTATGAAACAAAATGTGTCCTGTTTATGTTTCCAGTCTGTTAGTCTGTGTCTTTTTATTGGTGAATTGAGACCATTGAGGTTAAGAGATATTAAGAAACAGTGATTTTTGCTTCCTGTTATTTTTGATGTTTTTGTTATGTTTGTGTGGCTATCTTCTTTTTGGTTTGTTGAAAGATTACTTTCTTGCTTTTTCTAGGGTGTAGTTTCCCTCCTTGTGTTGGTGTTTTCTATGGATTATCATTTGTAGGGCAAATGATATTGTGTAAATATCAAGATATTGTGGCAAGATATTGTGTAAATTTAGTTTTGTCATGAAATATTTTGGTTTTACCATCTATGGTATTTGAGAGTTTTGTTGTATGTAGCAGCCTGGGCTGACAGTTGTGTTATCTTAGGGTCTGTATGACATCTTCCCAGGATCTTCTAGCTTTCATAGTCTCTGATGAGAATTCTGCTATAATTCTGATAGGTCTGCTTTTATATGTTACATAACCTTTTCCCCTTACTGCTTTTAGTATTCTTTCCTCGTTTTGTGCATTTGGTGTTTTGACTATTATGTGACAGGCAGAATTTCTTTTCTGGTCCAATCTATTTGGAGTTCTGTAGGCTTCTTGAATGTTTATGTTCATCTCTTTCTTTAGGTTAGGGAAGTTTTCTTCTACAATTTTGTTGAAGATATTTACTGGCCCTTTAAGTTGGAAATCTTTACTCTCTGCTATACCTATTATCCTTAGGTTTGTTCTTCTCACTGTGCCCTGGATTTTCTGTGTGTTTTGGGTTAGGAGCTTTTTGCATTTTGCATTGTGCATTTTCTTTGACTGTTATGTCAATGTCTTCTATGGTATCTTCTGCAACTTATATTCTCTCATCTATCTCTTGTATTCTCTTGGTGATGATTGCATCTATGACTCCTGATCTCTTTCCTAGGGTTTCTATCTTCAGGGTTGTCTCCCTTTGTGATTTCTTTATTGTTTCTATTTCCCTTTTTAGATCCTGGACGGTTTTGTTCATTTCCTTTGCCTGTTTAATTGTGTTTTCCTGTATTTCCTCTTTAAGGGCTTCTAGCTGTTTACCTGTGTTCTCTTGTATTTCTTTAAGGGAGTTATTTCTTTCCTTCTTAAAGTCTTCTATCATCATCATGTGAAGTTATTTTAAATTTGAGTCTTGCTTTTCTGGTGTGTTGGGTTCTCCAGGGCTCGCTGTGGTGGGAGAACTGGGTTCTGATGATGCCAAGTAGTCTTAGTTTCTGTTCCTTACATTCTTGCCCTTTCCTTTTGCGATCTGGTTATCTCTGGTGTTAGCTGGTCTTGCTCTCTCTGACTGTGGCTTGTCCCTCCTGCAAGTCTTTACATCAGTACTCCTTGGAGACCAGCTCTCTCTGAGAGGAATTAGGGTTTGGAGAGCTGTGGTACAGGGTCAGCTCTGGGGTGCAGACAGAAACCAGAAGGATCCTGTCCACAGCTGTTCCTTGGTTCCTGTGTCCTGATGGCTCTGTGAGGATCCCTCTTGATCCAGGCATTTGAACAGAAGTTGTGGTCTTCCTGTACTCGAAGGTGTATCAGCACTCTTGGGAGACCAGCTCTCTCCTGGCACTTAGTATGGAGCCCTGTTTCACAGGATCAGCTCCCAGGCCTCAGAAGGAAACCTGAAGGTCTCTCCTCAGTCCCTGTGTCCTGAGGGTTCTGGGCGGATCTCTCTGAGCAGAGGTACAGGCCTTACCCCTGATCACAGGCTTGTCCACACTCCTGGGAGGAGCTCTTTCCCTGTGCTATTTGTGTATGGAGCCTCATGGCACAGACCACAGGCATAAATTGGGAGGCTCCTGTCCCAGGCTGTTCCTAGGTCCCTGTGTCCTGAAGATTCCAGGCTGGTCCCCCTGAGCAGTGGTGCTAGTCTTACCTCCACTCATGGGCTTGTCTGCACTCCTGGTATGCTAGCTTTCTCTTGGTGCTATTTGGTTATATAGCTCTGTGGCACAGACTGGGGTCCCTGGCTGCAGAAGGAAACCAGAAGGCTCCTGTCCCAGGCTGCCTGTAGGTCCCTGTGTCCTGGAGGTTCTTGGCAGGTCCCTGTGAGCAGAAGTACTGGCCTTACCCCCAATCACAGGCTTGTCCAAACTCCTGGGAGGGTACCTCTTTCCCTATGCTATTTCTGTATGGAGCAGCGTGGCACAGACCACAGGTGTAAACCAGAAGGCTCCTCTTCCATATTATTCTTGGGACTGAAAATCTTGCCAAATAAATAGAGATATTCTTGCTTGGAGTGACTCTATGATATTGACACATTAAATTCAATAGTACTCAGATGTAAATAATATTTTTCAAAAGCTAGAGCTTGCATAGCACACACAACTTTCCAGGAACTATTTAAGTACTTGAGTACCATATAAGCTAAATTAATTCAGATTTTACAATGAAAACACTGGTAGAAACATTGACATTAAATGACTTCCAGTGGTTGTAGAGATAACATATTGTACAGCCAAGAATAAAATCCAGAATGGTTCAAGAGTTTATATAATAAAACACTTCTTTTTTCAGATTTTTTTATTAGTTATTATATTTATTTACATTTCAAATGTTGTCCCCCTTCCCAGTTTCCCTTCCACAAGCCCCCTCTCCTCTCCTCCCTCATCCTTAGCTCTATGAGGGTGCCCCCCACTGACCCACTCCTGCTTCAGCAGCCTAGCATTTCCCTATCTTGTGTCACCAAGTCTCCACAGGACCAAGAGACTCCCCTCCCAGTGATGCCAGATAAGGAAATCCTCTGCTACATATTCAGCTGGAGTCATGAGTACCCCTTGTGTACTCTTTGGTTGGTGGTTAGTGCCTGGGAGCTTCGGGGGTTCTGGTTTGTTGATATTGTTGTTCTTTCTATGAGGTTGCAAACCTTTTCAGCTCCTACAGTCCTTGCCCTAACATCCCCATTGGGGTCCCCACACTATACACTTTTCTTTTTTAGATAATCCACTCTATACTAGTGTACATATAGCCTTAAAGAAACATACCACTAAAATTTGTATGGAAATGAGACAAGAGCATCAAATGGAAGTACACATATCCTATAACCCAACGTTTTACTAAGCAGTTAAATAAATTGTGTTTTATCCTCCTAATTTGGTTTTTTAAAATACTCTCAGAAGAAGCTTCAAGTCAAGATTCACAGGATTCCTTGACTTCTCAGAGTTCTTTACAAAAATGCAATCATGCAAAAGAAGTCACACTATCTCTCTTCCTTGTCCCACTCTGGTTCTATCTTGCATCATTGTATATTTATTATGTGTATGGGCAGATACTCTAAGTGTGAAAGATCCATACACATTCCCCACAGTAGCCACTTTTGGGCTCAGTGCCTATTGCTGGGCATCTGTCTTTAAGAGAACAGACCCCAGAAAGAGACCTGAGAAAGCCCTACAAGTAGCTTCTAAGCCATTTGAAAGAGAAAGAAAGAGAGAAAACTCACACATAGGAATATATATATATATATATATATATATATATATATATATAAAATCTTAGCTATGATTACTCATCTCATGTAAATATAGGAATTAATATGACCATATGTGCAAAAGAGACAGATGCCTATCCCTTAAAGTGGCATGACAGCTCTGATTGCCCATGCACAGAAATCCAACATATTTTGGCAAGACCAGCTTCCTGAGGTGTGGAAACACAATCTTCTAGTCCAGAGCTCATCAGTTTTCATGTGTGAATTCAAACAGATAGAGAAATAAATGTGCAACATCATGTTGTAAGCAAATTCTTTAACTCTTGGTAAAGAAGATTAAGGAGAGAAAATGAAGTGAGAGGGTGCCACAAGCACATTCTCATGAAATAGACACAGCTGAGAGGAGGATTAGTTTTTCTTCCATCAGATAAAAACATGTTGAGTTGAAAAGAAGATATGTATTGTGTAAAAATCAAATTAATAAAGTATAGGTCTTCTGAAATAGTATAGAAACAGAAAGCAGAAATGTGCCCTACTCATTATTGTTGCCAGTACAGAAAAATTTCCCTGGCTATAACACATTTCTTTGAATTATGGGTTCATATTTTCTAGGAGCAATACTTTGAAATGTAATTATGAGTTTGGAGGCTATGTATTAACCCCTTTTCACTCAATAATAAGTGATTAGTAATAATCTCATCACCAGATGACCAAGAACTGGAAGGCATAGTCTTAAAGGTATGAGTCTTCCCTGGATTGCAAGAGTTAACCTTAACCCCACCCCTATGTTTTGAGCATCAGAGTCAGAAAACCAGAACATACAGAAATTTCTGAAATTCAACAATTATATCATTAAAAGTAAATAGCCAACATATAAACACATATTTTAAGTGGGTGAAAATTTTTAATCAACATTTTTATAGGGAAAATGTATATATAGACAATAGACACATGAATAGATGCCTTACATCACTAGTTCATTAGGGATAAGAAATAAAATCACAATACGATGCCACCAAAAACCCATCAGAGAAGCTAATAATAAAACAAACAAGCATGGTGATTTATTAACAAGAAGTATATATCGAATTACAAGATAATCCACCTCTTAGTCTACAATCAAGACCATATATACTATGTACTCAGATATCTTTACATCTGTTCATAGAAGTATTGTACATAACAATTAAATGCTAAAGTAACTCATGTCCTTCAATAGGTAAATGGATAAGCAAAATATGGTGTACATACATAATAGAATATTATTCAGTTTTTAAAGGAGGAACATTTAGGCAATGCAATAACATGGTTGAATCTTGAAAACTCATACCTAAGAAATAAGTCATTTATAAAAGGAATATATTGTCCAATTACATGTATAGGCAATCTTTAAATTGGGGTAGAGATCTAAAGAGAATTATGTAAAGAGAAACCAAATGGATGAAAAGTGCATAAGCATATCTTCAACATCATTAGTAATCACCAAAATTCAAATTAAAACTACTTTAGACTTCATCTTACACCAGTCAGAATGGCTAAGATCAATAAAACAAATGCTGGCTCATGGTAGAAAGGCTGTGGAGTAAGGGGAATACCCATACATTGTTGGTGTGACTGAAAACTTATACAGCCACTATGGAAATCAGTGTGGTAGTTCCTCAGAAAGATGGGAATTGCTCTACCTCAAGATCCAACTATACCACTCTTGAACATATACCCAAAGGATGCTCCGTCCTCCTACAAGGTTATTTGTTCAACCATGTTCATAGGGGCTTTATTCATAAAAGCCAGAAGCTATAAACCACCTAGATGTTCCTAAACAGAAGAATAGGCAAAGAAAATGTGGCTCATTTACACAATGGAGTATTACTCAGTCACACACACAAAAAAATGACATCATGAAATTTGCAGGTAAATGGATGGAGCTAGAAAAAAAGTCATCCTGAGTACAGAAACACATATCTGAAAGACAAAAGTTATGTCTATTTCTTCATATATGGGGCTAGCTTTTGAGTCTTCAGTAAGTAAGCTATAATCATTTAACAACAAAGATAAGGTATAGAGTAAGGGACAAGAAAGGATGGATAGCTTTCCTTAGAAATTGGAAACAACAGATAGTTATGGATGGACAAGGGAGATTGGAATCCGAGGCTCAAATAGAGTCAGGGAGGAAGGAAGGAAATGAGTGAGGGAACATTGTGAGGGGCAGATAAATCTAAGGGTCATTTTAGGGGTAGTATGGAATCCTAGACAGTAGAAGCTTCCAATGATATATACATGTATGAAGGAGAGTTAAATGAAATCTTCAAACAAAGCCCCAACTGGGGATAGCTCATAACCAAATGAAGCTTCCAATACTAGAAATGGGATATGTTGAATCGAGTTGTTGAATAACAAGGGTCCCATAAGAACCCCCAAACTACTTAGGCTATTGCCAAGGTTATTAGTTGCCCTTCACAAACTGCTGATAACACCTACACAACTTATTGAACATGGAGAATTCAAGTGGTGCCTACCTAAAGCTTTCAACCCCTACTGACTAGTGTTCATGGTACTAGAAAGTACTCTGCATCCTACCAGAGGAGAAAGTTAAATACCAACTCAACTACAAACCCTTCAGTTCATAATGACTTGCCTGAAAGATTACCTAGTGCTATAGAGGCACAAAACTTGTAGAAGTAACCAACCAATACCTAATTGGATTTAAGACTCTCTCTATGAGATGGAATCTATCTCCAACACTGTTTGTGTGGCTAGGAACATGAGACCAGATAGGCCAGAGATCTAGGGGAATACGGTTCTGCCAGTGGAACACAGCAGTTAAATGATGCCAAATAACATACTATTAAACTCAAAGATCAGTCAGTGCCTTGCTCAGCCATCATCAGAGAAGCTTCTTCCTACAACAGATGGGAACAAATACAGAGACTCACAGCCAGACATTATGCAGAGTGAGAAGCCTTGGAACACTTAATTATAAATGGAATGTCTCCATCAAATCTACCCTCTGGGGCTCAGAGAACCTTGTAGAAGAGGAAGTGGAAAGAGTAAGAGTCAGGGGGTAGTGGAAATCAGGGGAACAAGGTCTTTTAAACATAGCAGGACTTATGCACATATGAACTCACAGAGACAGTGGAAGCATGCACACAGGGCCTTCACAGGTCTGGGCCATATGGAAACCCAGTACTGAAAGAAGATGAAACATGCTACAATCCTTAACCCAGAAGCTATATCCAGTTGATAACCACTTGTAACTGAAAACGTAGTTTTCTCCAGCAGAGTCTCATTGGAGATACAAACCACTCTTTAAGGCAGGCCCCATGCCCAGCAGTAGTTGAACAACACAAAAAGAACTCAATGGCAGTTTTGAAGGTTCTTCGTCTATAATATTCTATAATATTTGTTAGGGTAGCTTTTAAAATTACAGGTCATTAGGTTATATATTATGGCTTCTAGTTTTATAGGAGTCACACGTGTGTAAAAAACTGTATGTCTCTGTGTCTAGATGTGATTCTTGTGCCTTTTCTTTGGCTCATTTTCTTTTGTTTGTTTATTTTGTCCTGCTCTAGTTTGTTTTTGTTGCATCTTATTTCACTTTTTTTCCCTTTTTTATTGGACATTTACTTTATATACATTTCAGCTGTTTACCCCTTTCCAGGTCTCCCTTTTGGAAACCTCCTATAACATCCCCCTTCCCCTTGCCTCATTGACAGTGTTCCCACAAACACCCACCCACTTCTATATTCCCTCGCTAGCGTTCCCCTGCACTGGGACATCAAACACCCTCAGACCCAAGGGCATCTCTTTCCACTGATGGCCAAAAGGGCTCTCCTCTACCACTTATGGGGCCAACACCATGGGTCTCTCCATGTGTATTCCTTGGTTAGTGGTCCAGTCTCTGGGAGCACCTGGGAGTCTAACTAGTTGACACTGTTGCTTCCTCTGTGGGGCTGCAAAACCCCTCAGCTCCTTCAGTCCTTTCTCCAACTCCTCCATCTGGGACCCCACTCTCAGTCCAATGGTTGGCTGTGAGCATCCAACTCTGAATTTGTAAGGATAAGTCTGAGCTTCTCAGAAGACAGCTTAACATGCTTTCATCAGCAAGCACTTCATAGCATCCAAAATAATGTCCTGGTTTGATGGCTGTATATGGGATGTTTCCACAGGTGGGGCAGTCTCTGGATGGCCTTTTCTTAAGGATCTGCTCCACACTTTGTCTCCATATTTCCTCCTGTGAGTATTTTGTTCACCTATTTAAGAAACAATGAAGGATCCACATTTTGGTCTGCCTTCTTCTTAGGCTTCATGTGGTCTGTAAATTGAATCTTGGGCATTGCAAACTTTTGGATGAATATTTATTTATCAGTAAGGACAGATTGCATGTGTTCTTTTGTGACTGAGTTATCTCACTCAGGATGAAATATTCAAGCTGCATCCATTTGCCTGCAAATTTCATGAACTCATTTTTTATTTAATATCTGAGTAGTATTCCATTGTGTAAATGTACCACATTTTCTGTATCCATTCCTCTGTGGAGGGACATCTGAGTTGTTTCCAGCTTCTGGCTATTATAAAAATGGCTGCTATGAACATAGTGGAACATGTGTCTTTATTACCTGTTGGAGCCTCTTCTGGGTATATGTCCAGGAGTGGTATAGCTGGGTCCTCAGGAAGTACTATGTCCAATTTTCTAAGGAATTGCCAGACTGATTTACAGAGTAGTTGTACCAGCTTGGAATCCCACCAGCAATGGAGGAGTGTTCCTCTTTCTCTATAGCCTTGCCAGCATCTGCTCTCGCCTGAGATTTTGATCTTAGCCATTCTGACTGGTGTGAGGTGGAATCTCGGTGTTGTTTTGATTTGCATTTCCCTGATGACTAAGGATGTTGAACATTTCTTTAGGTGCTTTTCACCCATTTGAGTTTCCTCAGTTGAGAATTCTCTGTTTAGCACTGTTCCCATTTTTTAATAGGGTTATTTGGTTCTCTGGAGTTTAACTTCTTGAGTTCTTTTTTATATATTGGATATTAGCCCTCTATTTGATGTAGGTTTCATAAAGATCTTTTCCTGATCTGTTGGTTGCAGTTTTGTCCTATTATCAGTGCTCTTTGCCTTACAGAAGATTTGCAATTTTATGAGGTCCTATTTGTCAATTATTGATCTTAGAGCATAAGCTATTGATATTCTGTTCAGGAACTTAATCCCAGTGCCCATGTGTTAGAGAATTTTTCCCACTTTCTCTTCTATTAGATTCAGTGTATCTGGTTTTTTGTGGAGGTCCTTGGTCCACTTGGTTTTGAGCTTTGTACAGGGAGATAGGAATGGATCAATTTAAATCTTTTTACATGCTGACCACAAGTTGGACAGCACCATGTGTTGAAAATGCTGTCTTTTTTCCACTGGATAGTTTTAGCTCCTTTGTCAAATATCAATTGACTGTAAGGTGCGTGGGTTCATTTCTGGGTCTTCAATTCCATTCTATTGATCTACCTGCCTGTCACTGTACCAATACCATGCAGGTTTTATCATTATTGCTCTATATAACAGCTTAAGGTCAAGGATGCTGATTCCCCCAGAGGTTCTTTTATTGTTCAGAATAGTTTGTGCTATCCTAGGTTTTTTTGTTATTCCAAATGAACTTGAGAATTGCTCTTTCAAACTCTGTGAAGAATTGGTTGAAATACTTTTAATTAGTGCTTCTATTTCTATAGGGGTTATGAGAGTGTTCAGATCCATTTTTTGATTCTGACTTGACTTTGGTACTTGGTATCTGTATAGAAAAATGTCCATTTCATCCAGATTTTCAATTTTGTTGAGTATAGGTTTTTGTAGTAGGATCTGATGATTTTTTTGTATTTCCTAAGTTCCTGTTGTTATACCTCCCTTTTCATTTCTGATTTTGGTAATTTGGATACTGTCTCTATGCCCTCTTGTTAGTCTGGCTAAGGGTTTATGTATCTTGTAGATTTTTTCAAAAACCCATAATTTTGGGTATGTTGTACTTCCTCTTTCATTAAACCCTAAAAGTTCTTTAATTTCATTCTTAACCAAGTTATCTTTGAGTAAAGCATTGTTTAGCTTCAATGTGGATGTAGGCTTTCTGTTGTTTATGTTGCTATTGAAGACCAGCCTTAATGAGTAGTGATCTGGTAGGAGGCATGGGGTTATTTTAATCTTCCCATTTCTGTAGAGGTCTGTTTTGTGACAGAATATATGGTCAATTTTGGAGAAGGTACCATGAGGTGCTGAGAAGAAGGTATATTCTTTTGATTTAGGATGAAATGTTCTTACATATCTGTTAAATCCATTTGGTTCATTACTTCTGTTAGTTTCACTGTGTCTATGTTTAGTGTGTGATTCCATCATCTGTCCATTGATGAGAGTGGGGTGTTGAAGTCTCCCACTATTATTGTGTGAGGTGCAATGTGTGCTTTGAGCTTTAGTAAAGTTTCTTTTATGAATGTCTGTGCCCTTGCATTTGGAGCATAGATGTTCAGAATTGAGAATTATAGACTTTTCCTTTGATGAGTATGAAGTATCCTTCTTATCTTTTTGATGATTTTTGGTTGGAAGTTGACCATGTCTGATATTAGAATGGCTGGCTACCCCAGCTTGTTTCTTGGGACCATTTGCTTGAAGAATTGTTTTCCAGCCCTTCACTCTGAGGTAATGTTTGTCTTTGTCACTGAAGTGCCTTTCCTGTGTGCAGCAAAATGCTGGGTCCTGTTTATCTATCCAGTCTGTTAGTCTATGTGTTTTTATTGGGGAATTGAATCCATTGATATTAAGAGATATTAAGGAATACTGATTGTTACTTCCTATTATTTTCGATGTTATTTTTATGTTTGTGTGGCTATCTTCTTTTGAGTTTGTTGAATGATTATTTTCTTGCCTTTTCTAGGGTATAGTTGCCCTCCTTGTGTTGGTGTTTTCCATCTATTATCCTTTGTAGGGATGGATTTGTGGTAAGATATTATATAAATTTGGTTTTGTCATGGAATATCTTGCTTTCACCATCTATGGTAATTGAGAGTTTTTCTTGGTATAGCAGCCTGGCCTAGCATTTGTTTTCTCTTAGGGTCTGTCTGAGTTCTGGCCATGATCATCTAGCTTTTATAGTCTCTGGTGAGAAGTCTGATGTAATTCTGATAGGTCTGCCTTTATATGTTTCATAACCTTTTTCCTTACTGCTTTTAATATTCTTTCTTTTTTTGTGTGCATTTGGTGTTTTGACCATTATCCGATGGAAGGAATTTCTTTTATGGTCCAATCTTTTCAGAGTTCTGTAGGCTTTTTCTAAGTTTATGGCCATCTCTTTTCTTAGGTTAGGGAAATTTTCTTCTATAATTTTGTTGAAGATATTTACTGGCCCTCTAATTTAGGAATCTTCACTCTCTTCTATAACTATTATCCTTAGGTTGGTCTTCTCATTGTGTCCTGTATTTCCTGGATGGTTTGGGTTAGGAGCTTTTGGATTTCGCATTTTCTTTGACTGTTGTGTCCATATTTTCTATGGTATCTTCCACACCTGAGTATCTCTCTTCTATCTCTTGTATTCTTTTGGTGATGCTTGCATCTATTACTCCTAATCTCTTCTTTATGTTTTCTATCTTCAGCGTTGTCTCTGTTTGTTATTTCTTTATTGTTTCTATTTCTATTTTTAGATCCTTGTAGGTTTTGTTGAATTTCTTCACCTGTTTGGTTGTGTTTTCCTCTATTTCTTTAAGTGATTTATGTGTTTACTCTTTTTTTTTTTTTTTCAGTTTTTCGAGACAGGGTTTCTCTGTGTAGCCTTGGCTGTCCTGGAACTCACTCTGTAGACCAGGCTGGCCTCAAACTCAGAAATTCACCTGCCTTTGCCTCCCAAGTGCTGGGATTAAAGGTGTGTGCCACCACTGCCCGGCTATGTGTTTACTCTTTAAGAGCTTCTAGCTTTTTACCTGTGTTCTCTTGTATTTCTTTAGGGGAATTATTTATGTCCTCCTTATTATCCTCCATCATCATTATTAGATGTGATTTTAAATCTGAGTCTTGCTTTTCTGGTGTGTTGGGGTATCCAGGGCTCGCTGTGGTAGGAGAACTGGGTTCTGATGATGCCAAGTTGCCTAGGTTTCTGTTCCTTATATTCTTGCCCTTGCCTTTCGCCATCTGGTTGTCTGTCTCTGATGTTACCTGATCTTGCTCTCTCTGACTGTGGTTTGTCCCTCCTGCATGCCTCTATGTCAGTATTCTTAGGAGACCATTTCTTTCTGGGAGGAATTTGGGTTTGGAGAGCTGTGATACAGGGTCAGCTCTAGGGTGCAGAGAGAAGAAGAAACCAGAAGGATCCTGTCCCCAGCTTTTCCTTGGTTCCTGTGTCCTGGTGGCTCTTGGAGGGACCTCTTGGGCCAGGAATTTGAACAAATGTGATAGTCTTGCCTGTGCTCGAAGGTGTGTTGGCATTCCTGGGAGACTGGCTCTCTCCTGGAACTCTTTGAGTATGGAGCCCTGTGGCATAGCATCAGCTCCCTGGCTGCAGACAGAAACAGGAAGGCCGCTACTTCGTCCCTGTGTCCTGAAGGTTCTGGGTAGTCCCTCTGAGCAGAGGTGCTGGTCTTACCCCCTGCTCACAGGCTTTTCCACACTCCTGGGTAGCTAGCTCACTCCTCACGCTATTTCGCTATTTCGGTATGAAGCCCTGTGGCACAGACTCAGGTCCCCAGCCACAGATGGAAACCAGATGGCTCTTGTCCCAGGCTGCTCCATGGGCACTTTGTCCTGAGGTTTCTGGGTAGGTCCCTCTGAGCAGAGGTGCTGGTCTTACCCCCAGTCACAGATTTGTCCACACTCCTCCTTATTTCACTTTTTAAATAATTATTCTTTATACGCCTCTTTGTTTTCTACAAGGATGAGGATTCTGGAGGAAGGCAAAGTGGGGAAGAGCTCAGAGGAGTTTGTGGAGAGGAGACTTTAATTAGAATATATTGTATGAAAAAACCCTTTATAACTCAGTAAAAGAAAATAGAGAAAACGTTCTACTTTGTGAGGATGAAACAGTTCTGGAGATGGATATTGTTGAAGATTTCCCACTTATGTAAATATATTAATGCCATTGAACTATTTATCTAAAGACTGTTTAAAATGTTAAATTTTGTTATATATACTCAATTAAAATAAAATATTAATTGTATACATTCTTATTAACAACACACTTGTAACTCTCATTAAAACTAGTATGTCTCAGCATTTTTAAGTAATAGAACCAGTTGATTGCCTCTTCCATGAATAGGACTATTTGTCTTCCTCTTGGCATTCTTTAGTTACCTGTAGCTCTTTGTCTAATCCTGGGCCCCATAAGATGAACCCATTCCATGTTAGCATGTCTATTAGTGCCATCCTAATTCAGATCTTGTTTAGGCAGCCATATTGATGAGCTTTCATGGGGGTCCTCTTGAACTGAGAACCCTTCTATACCCCTCTCCTGCAGTGTTCTTTCAGACTCGGGAATTGTATGAAAAGGTATCAAGTGCATTATATGGAATAAGGAAGTTTTATTTCTATATTTAAATATATATAGCACAACAGAGAAAACTTTTACAAGAACAGAGAAAAATATTACAAGAAATAGAAAGGAGGTGCATGAAAAGTACTAGGGGATAGGAAAGGGAAGGGGGAAATGATGTAACTGTATTTTAATTTAATGTGTGTGTGTGTGTGTGTGTTAAAAGTAATATAAAAATCATTGTCTTTCTCTCTATCTTAAGGAAAAGCACACATGCATTTTGCATTTATATTGGCCAGCTAATCTTAAGCATGACTTCAGCTCCTGGACTCCAGTTGGTAGACCAATGGTGTCACTCCATTGAAGAAAACTGTTTTTCCCTTTCCCAGCAGGTAGCAGTTGCAAATAGCTTTTATGTTAAGGATGCGACTTTATGCCCACTTCCCCGCCTCTATGTTCTCCTCCAGATTTTGTCTGGCTTTAACTGTACAGTCTTATACACAGTGCACAGACTCTGTGAGTTCATACATATACACATCAAGTCTTTTGTGTCTGCAAAACGCTATTTCCTTGGAGTCATCTACCAACTCTGGATCTTATAACCTTTCTATCTTCTTTACTCCATAGACCCCGGAGCCTTGTGAAGAGGGAAAAAGAACATGAGGTTGGGTGACTATGGAGCAGGGATTGGAAGAATATAACTATGGAAGGAGTTGGGGAAGGAAAAGAATATGATCAAACTATATATTTGAACATTTAGGGGAAATAAAAGATATCTTTAAAAAAAATTTAAAACATTACTTTTATCATACTTAAACTTTTGAAGATTATTGTATATTTTAGGCAATATTTGCTTCTTAATAATCAAGTTACTTCAAATTTAAGCCTTTGATGAACTGTTTCTTTTTTATCCTTTAGAATACATAAACATGTACCCTATAAATTCATGTATTTTAAATTAAAAGTGAATAGAAATTCAAAATATAAAATAGCATAACCTTTCATATGTTTTAGATTATAGATATAATGAATTCATATTTATTTTAGTGTTTTAAAAGGAATTTCAAAATCTGGGAATAAATGTGATGCTCTAGGTATATATTTGTCCTGAGGCTATAAAACAGGTCAAACTGTCCTTTGATTTGGGCAATTTGAAAACTGAAAGCATAGCACAGAGTTTCTCAGCCATGGGACTATTGATATTTGGGAGCCAATAATTATTGCTGAAATGCTATCCAATGCACTGCAAAGTGTTAGCATTTGGGACCCATTGGCCCTATACATTACATAGCAGTGCCAAGAAAAGTGGACTGAAGCCCTGTGAAAGACTGAGTTTGAAAAGCAAAAACTGGCATTCCTTGGACAGAGAGCATGATTATAAGGATACAACATTTGACTACAGGAAAAAAGTTATTGAAATGTTGGGTGGAAGTAGAGAGATATGTTTACTGAAAATGTTCAAATGATTGGTACCTTGTTAACACTGATTATTCTCAAGGTTAACAAAAGGGTTACTTACTGTTGACTTATTCTAATGACAGAAATTACTTCTTTTGGGTCTGTTCTGTACTGTTGCTAGATATATCATGTATAAAAGAGGGTTATTATGAGGAATTGGCTCATGCTATTATAGATACAGAGAACTCCATTATATGCCATATGTATGCTAAAGATGTTGGAAAGCCAGCAATATAATAATATAATTTCTGTCTGTCTTAGGGAATTCATGGTGTAATGCTAGTGCAAGAGTAATGTATAGTAAAGTAGAGATGGATTTTTCCTATTTCTGTTTTTGTTTTTTATTCAGTTCCTTAACAGGTTGAGTGATGCCTGCCTATATAAGAAAGGGCAAACTAATTACTAGATCCAATAATTAAAATGTTAATATCATCTGGAACCATTCTCAAAGACGACGATGATGATGATGATGATGATGGTGATGATGATGATGATGATGTTTAATTCGAGTACTTCTGAATCAAGTTAACATAGGAAATTAACCATCATGCTGCACTTGGTTATCTAGAGGTAGGAAGGATATCAAAGGATCTTTATGTTGATTGAACATACAAAGTACTCAACTGTAGAAACAGAGGTGTATCTCAGTGGTTAAGAATCTAGAATAGGTTTTGCTATCCTGGGTTTTCTGTTATTTCAAATGAATTTGAGAATTGCTCTTTCTAAGTCTATGAAGAATTGAGTTGGAATTTTTATGGGAATTTCATTGAATCTGTAGATTGCTTTCGGCAGGATGGCCATTTTAACTATATCAATCCTGCCAATCCATGAGCATGGGAGATCTTTCCATCTTCTGAAGTCTTCTTCAATTTCTTTCTTCAGAGACTTGAAGTTCTTGTCATACAGATCTTTCACTTGTTTGGTTATAGTCACACCAAGATACTTTATATTGCTTGTGACATTCACTTCACAGCAACTGTTGGACTGAGCATGAGGTCCCAGATGGAGGAGTTGGAGAAGGGACTGAAGGAGCTGAGAGAGTTTGCAGCCCCATGGAGGGAGCAACAGTGTCAACTGGCCTGACCCCCTGGTGCTCCCGGAGACTGGACCATCAACCAAAGAATACACATGGAGGGACCCATGGTGCTGGCTACATACGTGGCAGAGGAGAGGGCCTTGTTGGCCATCAGTGGGAAGAGAGGCCCTTGGGCCTGAGGGTGTTAGGTGCCCGAGTATAGGGGAATGCCAGGGAGGGAAGACAGGAGTGGGTGGGTGAGTAGGTGGGGGAATACTCTCATATAGGCAGGGGGAGGGGAGGGGATAGGGAGGTTCCAAAGGGGAGATCTGGAAAGAGGAAAACATTTGAAATGTAAATAAAGTATCAAAAAATAAAAAAATAGAACCCAAATATCAAAAAAAAAAAAAGGAAAAAAAAAAGAATCTAGAATAGCCAAGAAACACTTAAAGAAATGTTCAATATCCTTTGTCATCGGGGAAATCAAAACAACCTGAGATTCTACCTTACGCAAATCAGTTTGGCTAAAATAAAATAACTCAAACAACAGCACATGCTGGCGAGGATGTGGAAAAAGAGGAACACTCCTCCATTGCTGGTGGGATTGCAAGCTGATACAACCACTCTGGAAATCAGTCTGGCGGTTCCTCAGAAAATTGGAAATAGTCCTACCTAAAGACCCAGCTATACCACTCCTGGGCATATACCCAAAAGGTGTTCCACCATACCACAAGGCCACATGCTCCACCATATTCATAGCACCCATACTGTTAATACCCAGAAACTGGAAACAACCCAGATATCCTTCAACCAAAGAATGGATATAGAAAATGTGGTTCATTTACACAATGGAATACTACTCGGCTATTAAAAATAAAAGCATCATGAATTTTGCCGACAAATGGATACAACTAGAATATGATCCTGATTGGGAATATCATCCTGAGTGAGGTAACACAGACCCAAAAGGGCATGTATTGTATGTACTCACTGATAAGTGAATATTATCCAAAAGGTACAGAATGTCCATGATATACCCCACAGACCCTAAGAAGTTAAACCAGAAGGAAGGCCCAACTGAGGATGCCTCAATCCCACTTAGAAGGGGGGACAAAATAATCATGGGAGGCAGATGGAAGGAGGAAGGGACCTAGGTTGGAGAGGGAAGTGGAAGGAGAAAGGGGGCAGGATCCCGTGTGAGAAGAGACAGGAGAAAGGCCCAGAGGGCCAGGAGAATGAACGGAAATATGCGGCTGCTTGGGGTAGGGGTGGGGGAATCTCTAGTCCCTGAGGCCTGGGATGGGTGAGTCTTCCATAAGGCCATGCAAGTAACCTTAGCCAAGATGCCTAACAGTAGGGACATGGAACCTGAGCAGACCACCTCCTGTAAACAGGCAGGGCCCCTAATGGAAGGATAAGGACATCTACCCACCCACAAAACATTTGAGCCAAATTTGTCCTGTCTAAAAAAGACAGGGGCAAAGATGGAGCAGAGATTGAAGGAATGGCCGACCAGTGGCTAGCCCAACTTGGGATCCATCCCATGTGCAGGCATCAAACCCTGACACTATTACTAATGCCATGTTGTACTTGCAGACAGGACCCTGACATGGCTGTCACTATTATTGATACTCAGTTATGCTTACAGACAGGAGCTTAGCATAACTGTTCTCTGAGAGGCTCTACCCAGCAGCTGACTGAAAAAGATGCAGATATCCACAGCAAAACATTGTACAGAGGTCAGGGACCCACATGGAAGAGTTGGGAGAAAGTTTGAAGGCCCTGAAGGCTTAGTTAACCATCAGTGTCATCTAACCGTGATCCCTGGGAGCTCTCAGAGACTGAGCCATCAACCAAAGAGCATACACTACCTGGACTCACTTTTAGTTCTGATCTTCTGAGGTGGGAAATTAAAGGTGGGACCTTTAATTTCAGCCACACCTTCTGCTGTAGCCTATATAAAGGACATTCAGCACTTCAGAGTATACTGAAGACCAGCTGAAGCATCCAGCCTCATGAACTGAGCAACTGCTGGATTCTTGGATCTTCTGTTGGTAAACAGCCATTGTTGGACTAGCTGGACCACAGCCTGTAAGCCATTCTGATAAATACTCAATATATACATAAATATGATATAAATATGAATATATACTATATCATATATGAATATATATTCATTTTGTAAGTTCTGTTCATCTAAAGAAGCCTAATACACTGTATAAAACAAATCATTTTGATGGCTTAGTAAAAATATTCAGTTTGTCCTTCAGGATAATTTCAAGCTGTGGTTTCATCTAAGTCTCCAAATAAAACATGCTATTTTGTTTTCCCTTTCCAAGTTTCATGTCACTATTAGGTCAAAGCTTTGTATGAAATAAATTAATGCTTTGTGAATTTACTTTTTATTTTCATAATACTTTATTTTTCATCAATTAGTATCTTTTATTAGCAATTTTAATATGCTTATTGGCAGTTTGTATTTCATTCTAGGGATGCAAGGATAGTTCAACATATAACAACATTCATAAACATGGTGAATTACATTAAAAAGAATCAAGAACAGATACTACATGTTTAGATCCATAGACACAGGAAAAGCTGCTGTAAATCATCTTTCCATTAGGAATGCTTTCATCTTTCCATTAGGAATGTTGTGAAGAAACTAGGAATAGAAACAACAAATTTCCATAGAGTAAAGGCTACCCATGATAAACCTATAGACAACATTATAACAATAGGGGAAGAATTGAAAATGGTTTCAATAAATCTGGAATAATAAAAGGGTGTCTATTCTTTCTGTTAGTTATTATGTGCAGTATTAGCTAGAACCCTAAGACAACAGGAAGGAAGAAAAGGATACAAATAGGAAATGACAAACTCAAATGATCTCTATTTGAAGATAATATGATATAATATGCAGGGGACTCTATACACTCCATTCAAAAATTACTAGAACCAATAAGCACCTTCAGCAAAGCGGCAGGCTGCAAATTCAATATGGTCAAATCATTAGATTTATTATGTATCAATAGCAAACACACTAGAAAAATCAGGAAACCAGTTCCCTTCATAATAATTTCAAAACTACCTTGAATTTTGCCTAACCAAGGAAATGAAGATCTTCTGAGGTCTTCTTCTCCATCTATTGTAATTGAGAGTTTTGCTGGGTATAGTAGCCTCAACTGGCATCTGTGGTCTGTTAAAGTCTGCATTACATCTGTCTAAGATCTTTTGGGTTTTAGCATCTCTCTTGAGAAGTCAGGTGTAATTCTGATAGGTCTGCCTTTATATGTTACTTGGCCTTTTCCCCTTCCATCTTTTATTATTCTTTCTTTGTTCTGTACAATTAGTGTTTTGATTACTATATGGTCAGAGGACTTTCTTTTCTATTGCAATCTGTTTGGGGTTCTGTAGGCTTCTTGTATGTTTATGGCCATCTCTTTCTTTAGGTTAGGGAAGTATTCTACGATTTTGTTGAAGATATTTTCTGTCCCTTTGACCTGGGAATTTGTATCCTCTTCTATCCATATAATTCTTAGGTTGGATCTTTTCATTGTGTCCCAGATTTCCTGGATGTCGTGGGTTAGGAACCTTTTATACTTTGCATTTTCTTTGACCAATGTATCAGTATCTTCTATGATATCGTCTATGCCTGAGATTCCTCCATCTCCTGCATTCTGTTGGTGATGCTTGAATCTGTAGTTCCAATTCTCTTTCCTAGGTTTTCTATCTCTATAGTTGGCTCCATTTGTGATTTCTTTATTGTTTTTATTTCCACTTTTAGGTCTTGGACCATTTTGTTTAATCTTTCACCTGTTTGATTATATCTTTCTGTATTTCTTTAAGGGATTTATTTGTTTCCTCTTTACGGGCTTCTACTTGTTTACCTGTTTTTTCCTGTATTTCTTTAAGGGACTTATTTATACGCCCCCCTTAAAGGCCTCTATCATCTTCATGAGATGGGATTTTAGATCAGAATCTTGCTCTTTGCATGTGTTAGGGTATCCTGGGCTTTCTGTGGTAGGAGAATGGGGTTCTGGTAGTACCAAATTACATTGGCTTCTGTTGCTTGTGTCCCTGAACTTGTCTTTCTCCATCTAGTTATCTCTGGTGCTAACTGGCCTGGGTGTCTCTGATTGGAGCATGCTTCCTGAGAAGCAAGTAGAGTTGTGTGACCTGAGTTAGAACAGACCTCCTGGGAGGAAATCAGCACTGTCTCTAGTTGGAGAAGGCCTCCTGTGTCCCTGGTTAGAGCAGTCCTCCCATGTCCCTGGTTAGGGCAGAACTCCTGGGCAGGCTATGGGGTCAGGGAGCAGGCATGCCAATCTGCCACAAGTGCAGGTGGATGTGCAGACCAGCAGGATTATGGGGTTTGGGCAGAGCCGGATAAATCCCAAGTCTGCTGGGCAGGGATCTCACCTCTGTTCCTTGTTAGGGCAGACTTCCTGGGAGACAGGCAGGCTATGGAGTTGGGATGGGGTGGTGCACTGGCATGTTCATGAGCCATTGGTACAGGAGGTGGTCCAGATTGGAAGGGCCTTGATGCTTTGTGTAAATGAAAGCACCTACTGTGCTTTCATTATGCTTTTTATCACATTATGTTAATGTCTCTCTATCTAAAGTTTGGCAATTATATTGCCTATAAATTGGACATTAACTCATGTTGATTAATCAATAATATAGCATTTTGGGTAGGATTTTATATATTCTTGTCAGATAAAAATAAATGCCTACGTTACCACCATCAACATGGCATATTTTTCAATAAGGCTGAGCTTAGAACAGAATCCAAATATGATACAGCATGTTTATAACCCTAACACTTGGGAGGCTGAGTCAGGAAGATTGTCAGAAGTTGAAGGTCAGCTTGGGCTGTATAGGCACTATCAAATCAATCAGTGCTACTATATAGCAAGACCTTTTTTCTGAGGGAAAAATAGTTTAGAATAGAAGGGAAATTGTGTGGGTGGATGCACATGCATATGTGTATGTGAAATTTTGGGTAAAATTAGATCATGGTGAATTGCATGTCTAAGTTTTGACCTACATAGCTGCAAAATACATGATGAAAATTGCAAGAGGATTCACAGCACAGAATAATTTAACAGGAGCAACTTAACAGGATCAGGGAGGTTAGCACTAAAGGCCTAAGTGCACATAAAGGACTGAAGAAAAAAAAAAAGAGTGTCTGGGGGGAAAAGGAGGAAAAAAGCAATGGAGACATAGAAAGAACTTTATGTAATGTTAGGTGCCACCAGGAACCTGTAGTTGCTGACTGGTGAGTAAGTCTCATTTACCGTTGGCCCTTACCTAAGGTATAGTGCTAATCAAACTGATAAATAGAATCCTCACCCCAAAATGGTCATATTGAATTCAGGGTCAAGAAGGCTACATGGTATTTGGGCAAAACATATGATTATGCAAAGCCTACTGCTGTTTATTTTTCTAATGCATGTGTTACAAAGGAGAATAATGAGTAAATGGGTGATGTGTACTTGGAAATAGTTGAGTGAAAAGTTCTGTGTGCCCATTTTAATGAGTATGTTGTTACTAAACTTAATAAAAAGGTCACACTTTCAACTTCTTCATAATGAAAGTAAATACAGAATGGGACTGATTCAAATTGCAACAGGCTTGATCCTCTCCAATATTTTCAATTAACTCTATTAAATTATGTTGTAAAATGGGTTGATTAGCAATACATTAACTCATTAACTTTGAGAGTCTAACCACCTTGTGCTCTCCAAGAATGGCATCTGAGTACCCTCATTTATATGCATTGGATTCACTCATAAAGGCTTTCCAGAAAGAAAAATAAAACTCATACTAAAAAATAAAGTGCTAGTAACACAATAGCACAATAATTCTAAGGAACAATACCACAATTATGCCTTCCAATTCTGAAAGCATAAATCCAAACCTACTTTAGGCAGGAACTTGTAAAAATAACAGGCAGATGGTATGTAAAAATTCATGCAGCTTTTTTTATAAAAGCAATAATATCGTCCTTTGCATCAGGCAAGCTTCTTCCTTGAAAGGAACTCAGGTTTCAATCCATAAGCTCTGTCCCTTTAGTGCTTTTCTTTGTCCCTTTAGTGTGCTTTCTGAGTTACTTATAAGTCTGGGTGCAGATAGCCATGCTGTAGGAAGGCTTCTAGAGTCATGTACCTCATCCCGTTCTATACTGTGGAAAACAAATGAGTCTCCAGAGACAACTAGTACCTTCTGATCTGCTCTAGATGCTGTGGTGGCCACAGAAGTGAGACTGAAACTCATCATTTATATATATATTGATTCATTTAATCAGTCCTAACAGAATACAGACGTTTATTCACTTAGTAAAGAATTTTACTAAAGTTCTGGCCCCATTTTCAACACTTCTGACTTCTCATGTACAGTTAGTAATAATAATAATAATAATAATAATAATAATAATAATAATCATATATTAAGCATGGAGCTAATATATTTAGCTTGATAACACATTTATTGTGATGAAATTCACATGTTCTACAATTCGTTCACCAAAAGCATGGAGTTCCATGTTTTTAATATATCTACAAAGTTATGCAACCATTGGCACAATTAATTTTAGAGCCTTTTCATCCCCAAAATATATTCAGACCTAAGATAATCCAAAATCTCACTCATAGCATATATTCTTAGGCAACTCACCTAACCTTTGTTAACACACCCAAAATATATTACGTGAAATTTTAGGCAAATGGATGGAACTGAAAAATATCATCCTGATCAAGGTAAGCCAGTCACAAAAGAACACACATGGTATGCACTCACTGATAAGTGGATATTAGCCCAAAAGCTCAGAATACCCAAGATACAATTCACAGACCATATGAAGCTCAAGAAGAAAGAAGACCAAAGTGTAGATTCTTCAGCCCTTCTTAGAAGGGGGAACAAAATACTCACAGGAGGAAATATGGAAACAAAGTGTGGAGCAGATCTTGAAGGAAAGGCCATCCAGAGACTGCCCCACCTGGGGATCCATCCCATATACATTCACCAAACTCATACACTATTGTGGATGCCAAGAAGTGCTTGCTGACAGGAGCCTGATATAGCTGTCTCCTGAGAGGCTCTGCCAGAGCCTGACAAGTATAGAGGCAGATGTTTGCAGCCAACCATTGGAGTGAGCATGGGGAACCCATTAGAGGAGTTAGAGAAAGTACTGAAGGAGCTGAAGGAGTTTGCGACCCCATAGAAAGAACAACAATATCAACCAACCAGACTCCCCAGAGCTCCCCGGGACTAAACCACCAACCAAAGAGTACACATGGAGAGACCCATGGCTCCAGCTGCATATGTAGCAAAGGATGGCCTCGTTGGACATCAATGTGAGGAGAGGCCCTTGGTCCTGTGAAGGCTCAATGCCCCAATGTAGGGGAATGCCAGGGTGGGAAGGGTGGGTGGATGGGGGAGCACCCTCATAGAACCAGGGTAAGGGGGGATTGAATAGGGGTTTTCCAGGGGGGAACTGGGAAAGATGATAACATTTGAAATGTAAATAAATAAAATATCCAATGAAAAAGGAAAAAGTTAATAAAAAAACATATTTAAAAAGGGAACTCAGAGGCCCTGCATTCAATCCTAAGTACTAGTTGGAAAAGGAAAAAGACATAAAAACAAATAGCATCCTAATTTTCACATCCACTTCAGGCTTAGAAACATGTTAAACTACTTTCTTTTTATATTTGTAAAAACATGTCTCTTATGGCTACTTTATATAACCAGGGTCTTATGTGGTATTTTGAGTCTGGTTTCCCTCATTGACTATAGTGTTTTTTAAGGTTCATCAATACTACAGCATTAGTTAGTACTTTATTCAGTTTTATAGCCAAATGAAACTCTCTGGTATGCTCATATGAAGATTCATTTTTACTCATCAATTGATGGATATTCGTGTCATTTGTTATTTGGCTATTATACATGAATAAAATGAATGCATATATACAAACTTTTGTGTGGATCCATATGTTCAACTTGCTTGGCTATATATCTAGGAATGAAATTGTTCCAGATCAAATGGCAATTCAAAGTTTAAGGCTTGAAAGTCTACCATGCTCTTTTCCAAAGTAGCTGTACCAGTTTATAACCCCTTTAGTAATATACAAGTACTTCAATTTCTCAATATCCTCACTCAAACTAGTTATTATCTGACTTTTAAAAATAGTCACACTCTTGGGTATTAGTATTATATTTCATTTACTTTATGAATAATAGTATTGATAATTTTTAATGTGCTTGTTGGCCATCTGTGTATGTTCATTGGTGGATTACCTTTCAGTTTCTTTACTTTAATTGATCTCTAATCAGTAAATTATCGATGTTATTTACATATCATGCATATGTGTTCTTTATCAGGCATGTAATTCAAAAGAATTTATCCTATTCTATGAGTAGTCTTTTAGTCATTTTTTTTAAAATACAGAGTCTTGCTATATTGCCCTGGCTGGCCTGGAACCTTCTTTCTAAATAAAGCTGGCTTCAAATTCAGAGATTCACTGGCCCCTGTCCCTGTCCCTGCTCCTTCCTCTGTTCCCCTGCCCCTGTATCTCTGACCTTTCCCCTGCATCTCTGCCACTGCTCCTACCCCTGCCCCTGTTCCTGCTTCCTAATTGCTTGGATTAAAGGCATATACCACTCTACCCTATTTTCTCATTACCTTCATGTTTTTTGTGAGTCTCAAAAGTTTGCATTGTTGAAGTCTAATTTATCTAATTGTTGTTGTTGTTGTTGTTGTTGCTGCTGCTGCTGCTGCTGCTGCTGCTGCTCATATTAAATAAAGTGTCATATCAAAGAATCCATTGACACAGTCAGAGTTTTGGAGATTTTCTAATTTGAGTTTGTACATCTATGTCTTTAATCCATTTTTCATAAAAGTTTGTATAGTATGTGAGATGAAGATCCAACTTTCTCTTTTCCATATGGTACTCCAGTTGTCTGGGCACCATTTATTGAACAAAGTGCACTTCATTCTCACTGAAATGTTTTGGCATAATATTGTCAAAACCTAGTTGGACAAGGTGACATGTGACTGTAATCTCAACACTTAGAAGGTAGAGGCAAAAGGAAGAGGAGTTCAAGGTCATTCTCAACTACAGACTTCAAAGCCGGGCAGGACCACATGAAACTGTTTCTCATCACTGATGCCATATTGTGCTTGAAGACAGGAGCCTGGCATAGCTGTCCTCTGAGAGGCTCTACCAGCAGCTGACTGAGACAGACACGGATACTTACAGTCAACCATTGGTCTGAAGTCAGGGACCCCTATGGAAGAGTTAGGGGAAGTTCTGAAGAAGGAGATGAGAGAGATTGCAACACCAAAGGAAGAACAACAGTGTCAACTACCCTGGAACCCTCAGAGCTCCAGAGACTAAGCCAAAAACCAAGGAGCATACATAGACTGCCCCAGGGCCCCAGGCATATGTGTAGCAGAGGACTGCTTTGTCTGGCCTTAGTGGAAGAGAATGAGCTTAATCCTGCGGAAACATGATGCCTCAGGGAAGAGGGATGCTGGTGGGGTGAGGTGGGCATGGGTGGGGGTGGGTGGGCAGGGGTGGAAGCACCCTCTCTGAGGTGGAGGGGAGGGTGATAGTGAAATGGCAACTTAAGAGTTCTTTGGAAGGTCAATTGGATGGTGTTTTTCTGGGGCAAGAACATGACTGAATATTTAGTTAAAGTGGATATAGGTGACAGACTAAGGCAGACTTGTGAAGGAATATTTCACTGAAGCAGACACAGGAGAGATGATGTTCTGCTAAAGCAAGGATATGAAAGGACAAGTGATGAGAGATTCTTCACTTACAAAACATGTATTGGCCTGCCGTACATTGCTTATGTGAGCTGGATTTGTCAGGACTCCATAGAGAGAAAGACACCAAAAAACCTCTGTTGACATGCTGGAGTTTCTTGCTGCTTCTGCAGACTTAGGCAGATTGGCAGAGTGATATCAGCTGAGACAGACACTTGCAAGGCAAGATCCATGGAGGACATGTGATGTTTGGAGGGATATAAAAAGGTCCCAATGGACAATGAGGGAGGCTGAGCTAGGCTTGTTTATAGAGCTATCTGGGCAACACTTGGTCTTGCATCTTTGTTTATCTTTGCTTTGCTGAAAGAGGCACAATGAGGAACTTCTCCCAGCATTCCTGTTGCCCCTGGTCCCTCCTCCTGACTTGTGCTGAGGCTGAGGCCTGGTTGTCTTTGCTAGGCAGTGCCACTGCTGGTGATTCATGTTTGCTATCCCAACTCTATCAAACTGGACCTGCTGGTGTATCCATGATGTGTTTGCCAGTATATAAAGCTGCTGCTGCTGACCTGTAAACTGAACTGTAGATTTCCAGACAACACAAATGGGAGTTGCTCCAAAGAACCTTTCTAAATAGGTCCACTTCCCCCAACCCCCATATCCTTTCTATTCCATTACCTCTGGTGGGTGGTAGACTAGAAGGGAGGTTAAAGTGTTCAAGAGCCATCACTAAAAATAGGTTTTGAAAAAAATGAAGTTACTGGATGGGGTGAATAACTCAGGGAGGGGGGACCAGGAAGGGGAATAACGTTTGGAATGTAAATAAATAAAATAATTTAATAAAAATATTTAATACAAAGCATAAAAGATAAAGAGACTGTGACTAGAAAGATGGTTCAGTAGTTAAGAGCACTTGTTTGGCCCAGGATCAATTCTGAGCACCCATATGGCAGCTCATAACCGTATATATCTACAGTTACATGATAACTGATGTCCTTTTATGGCCTTCATGGACACAAAGAACATGTGATGTGCAGATATACATGCAAGTAAGCACTCACACACACACAAAAACAAACAAGTATCAAAATAACTTTTAAAATAAAAATAAATGAATGGAATAAACCAACTATAGATTTATCCAGGTTTATTTCTGAATTCAGCTCTATTCCACAGACGTTATGTTTGTAACACATTGTGTTTACCATTTTTATTAGTCAGGGTTTCTATCTCTGCACAAACATCATGACCATGATGCAAGTTGAGGAGGAAAGGGTTTATTGAGCTTACACTTCCATGCTGCTGTTCATCACCAAAGGAAGTCAGTACTGAAACTCAAGCAGGTCGGGAAGATGGTACAGAGGCCATGGAGGGATGTAACTTACTGACTTGCTTGGTTCTCCTGGCTTACTCAGCTGAATTTCTTATAGAACCCAAGACTACCAGCCCACAGATGGTACCACTCACAAGGGGCCCTCCCCATTGATCACTAATTGAGAAAATGCCTTACTGCTGGATCTCATGGAGGCATTTTCTCAACTGAAACATCTTTCTCTGTGATAACTCCAGATTGTGTCAAGTTGACACAAAACCAGCCAGTACACCATTTTAACATTGTAGTAAATCCTACAATTTGAACTGTGGGTCTTCTACTTGGATCTTACTTTTCAAGATCATTTTGGCTATTCAGAGCAAATCAAGCCATGTAATTTTTTATGAATTTTATAATTATCATTTGAGTTTCTACAAAGATGCTGGCTCAAATTCTAGCAGTATAGCATCCCTCATTCATTTATCCATTATAAAAAGTCCAATAAACATTTATCAGTTACTGTTGATGTACTAACTGTGTAACTATGTAACATGTAACCACAAAATGCAACACAGTATACATCTTTGGATAATCTATTGTTTTTTAATTACTAAGGATTATTTAAAAGAGAACTGAGATATTAAACATATTTTTCTCAATACATAGCTTCACATGGGCTGCTGCTCAGTTCTCTCCCAAAAATCAGCAGGAGAAAAAAAATAAAGATGTAATAGGTGAATAGTAGACATGTTACAGAAGCACCACCAGTTTCAATAGAACAAATGGTCCTGATCAGTGCTTACCTCACATAATATACACAAAATTTATGTGCCCTTATAAATATTTAATACTTGCATCTTTTTACTCTATTAAGTAAAATGGTGCATACCAAGAATAAAGAACAGGCAGAAAAAAGAAAAGAATAAAGAAAATATATTTTGAGTTCATATTATGTATCAGACACTGTGCAGTATGAAGCCATATGCCTTGGCTTACTTTCATAAAATATAAGAAGAGCTTCCTGTTCGTGAAGCACCACCTGTATTCTAGTTAGAGAGAGAAATATGGAACACTGTGATAAAACACATGCCCTCCATGATGATTGATGTTATCAACTTTGTAGGCTCTGGATTCACAGAAAGCACAACATCTAGATGTGTCTGTGATGGATTATTCAGATTAATTGAGAGGGAAAGATCTACCATAAGTATAAGAGCTAGGTACCATCCTGAGGTACTGAACAAAATAAAAAGGAGAAATTGAGCTGATCATAAGCACTCATCCTCTGTTTCTTGAGCTTCAATACAATGTGACCAGTTTCCTCACTCTCCTGATGCTGTGAGTCCTTCCAGCTCCACATGATGGATCGGATCCTTAAACTGTAAGCCAAAATTCAATTTTCCTTCCTTAAGTTGATGATCTTCCTTAAGTTCCGTAACTTCTAAAGTTCCTTCCTCATTGATTAAACAATAAGACAACTAATATCTCATACCATTAATCAAGTTTCGAAACAATGTTGGGACTATTAAAGACTATAGGGACATTTGAGGTCATTTTATGTCATGAAGTTGCTATATTTGGAGAGTTTGAGGTATCTTTAGAAAGTGGTTCCTTGTTGGAAAAAGTGTAACATTAAGGGCAGGCTTTGAGGTTTTAAAGCCCAGCCCTGCTTCCTGTCCTCTTTCTGTTTCCTATTAGTAGAGGGTGACAGGCTAGCTTTATGAGCCAGCTGTCATAATTTCCCTGTCATGCTGGACTAAATCCCTAGGGAACTGTAAGCCAAAATAAACCCTTCCACCCTTAAATTGCTTTTTCCAGGTTGTTTTACCACCACAATGAGAAATTAACTAAGATAATCATTCTATTTACAAACCATGTAATTGTCTAGTCTAGATTCTAGGTGTGAGAGCCCAAAAAAGAAAAAAGTGAATAAAACCAGAAGATGGGAAAGTGGCTCTGGGACAGTGACTGTGGTTATGTGAATTCACATTCAATATACAGAGCTCTAGTTGCAGATGAACGGGTCTTCTAGGTGGCAAAGAGTCAGCAGTAAACATGAGCTCTAAATGGTACCATTAAATAAGAGTGATCTCATACTAAACCATCTCTTACAAGCTAGGCATTGTTAGAAAGAAAAGGTCTGTTTTGTACTCCATCTACTTTATAGTCAATTGCTTCAAGGCTTGGTTAGGACATTTGAAAGTAACAATCAAATTAGACCACTTTCCCTTTGAAATCCACATAGGAAGCTCAGGCACAGAGAGAATGCTTAGGAAGACAATCCACATTTCCAAGCTATATTAATACCTACCATTGTTAGGAAGTCTGAATAATAAGCTATAAAGAAATATACTTTAACCAGGGACTGAGAAGCTGCATTCCGATTTCTATCTGTGGCCTGGGACCTAAGCATGTGCCGCAGGGCTCCATACCAAAATAGCACAGAAAGAGGGCTAGCCTCCCAGGAGTGTGGACAAGCCTGTGAGCAGGGATAAGATCAGCACCTCTCCTCAGAGGGACTCACCCAAAACACTCAGGACACAGGGACCAAGGAGCAGACTTCCGGTTTCCTTCTGGAGCCAGGGAGCTGATCCTATGCCACAAGGCTCCATACCCAAATAGCACTAGGAGAGCACTGGTCTCCCAGGAGTGCCAACACACTTTCAAGCATAGATAAGACCACCATTTCTGCTCAAATTCTTGGCCCAAGAGGGACCCTCACAGAGCCATCAGGACACAGGAACCAAAGAACAGCAGGGGACAGCATTCTTCTGGTTTCTATTTGCACCCGAGAGCTGACCCTGTACTACAGATCTACAAACCCAAATTCTTCTCAGAGAGAGCTGGTCTCCAAGGAGTACTGACACGGAGGCTTGCAGGAGGAAAAAGCCACAGTCAAAGAGAGCAAGACAAGCTAACATCAGAGATAACCAGATGGCAAAAGGCAAAGGCAAGAACATAAGAAACAGAAACAAAGGCTACTTGGCAGCATCAGAATGCACTACTCCCACCACAGTGAGCCCTGGATACCCCAACACACTAGAAAAGCAAGATGTAGATATAAAAGCTCATTTCATAATGATGATAGAGGACTTTAAAAAGGATACAAATAACTTCCTTAAAGAAATAGAAGAGAAGATTTAGTGCCAAAATCTATCAGACCTTAAAGACCCAATACCAATACTCTTCAAACTATTCCACAAAATAGAAACAGAAGGAACACTACCCAATTCCTTCTATGAAGCCACAGTTACACTGACACCAAACCATCACAGAGACTCAACAAGGAAAGAGAACTTCAGATCAATTTCCCTTATGAATATCAATGCAAAAAATGCTCAATAATATTCTGCCAAGCCGAATCTAAGAACAAATCAAAACAATCATTCACCATGATCAAGTAGACTTCATCCCAGGGATGCAGGGATGGTTAAAAACCCAGAAATCCATCGATGTAATCCACTACACACACACACACACACACACACACACACACACACACACACAAACTCAAAGAAAAATACCTGAAGATCATTTCATTAAATGCTGAAAAGGCAGTTGACAAAATTCGACATCACTTCATGGTAAACGTCTTGGAAAAATCAGGAATTCAAGGACCATACCTAAACATCTTAAAAGCAATATACACCAAACCAGTAGCCAACATCAAAATAAATGGAGAGAAACTTGAAGTAATCCCACTAACTAGACAAGGCTGCCCACTCTCTCCCTATCTAGTTAATATAGTACTTGAAGTTCTAGCTAGAGTAATTAGACAACAAAAGGAGGTCAAAGGGATACAAATTGGAAAGGAAGAAATCAAATTATCACTATTTTCAGATGATATGATGGTATACTTATGTGACCCAAAAAACTGCACCAGAGAACTCCTACAGTGGATAAACAACTTCGGCAAAGTGGCTAGATAAGAAATTAACTCAAACAAATCAGTAGCCTTCCTATACTCAAAGGATAAACAGGCTGAGAAAGAAATTAGGGAAATGATAACCTTCACAGGAGTCACAAACAATATACAGTATCTTGCTGTGACTCTAACCAAACAAATGAAAGATCTGTATAAAAGAACTTCAAATCTCTGAAGGAAGAAATCAAAGAAGGCATCAGAAGATGGAAAGATCCTCCATGCTCATGGATTGGCAGGATTAATATAGTAAAAATTGCCATTGTGCCAAAAACAATCTACAGATTCAATGAAATCCCCATCGTAATTCCAACTCAATTCTTCATAGACTTAGAAAAAGCAATTCTCAAATTCATTTGGAATAACAAAACACCCAAGATAGCAAAAACTATTCTCAACAATAAAAGAATTTCTTTGGGAA
Source organism: Rhynchomys soricoides (assembly GCA_019843965.1). NCBI lineage: Eukaryota > Metazoa > Chordata > Mammalia > Rodentia > Muridae > Rhynchomys > Rhynchomys soricoides. The sequence continues at coordinate 1,759,710 of JADRCH010007462.1, forward strand.
TCAGCATCCCTGACCTCAAGCTGTACTACAGAGCAATAGTGATAAAAACTGCATGGTGTTGGTATTGTGACAGGCAGGTAGATCAATGCAATACAATTGAAGACCCAGAAATGAACCCACACACCTACGGTCACTTGATCTTTGACCAAGGAGCTAAAACCATCCAGTGGAAAAAAGACAGCATTTTCAACAAATGGTGCTGGTTCAACTGGTGGTCAACATGTAGAAGAATAGAAATTGACCCATTCTTCTCTCCCTGTACAAAGCTCAAGTCCAAGTGGATCAAGGACCTCCACATAAATCCAGATACACTGAATCTGAAAGAAGAAAACATGGGGAAAATTTTTGAACACATGGGCACATGGGAAAAGTTCCTGTACAGAACACCAATGACTTATGCTCTAAGATCAAGAATCGAAAAATAGGACCTCATAAAATTGCAAACTTCTGTAAGGCAAAGGACACTGTCAATAGGACAAAATGGCAACCAACAGATTGGGAAAAGATCTTTACCAATCCTACATCTGATAGAGGGCTAATATCCAATATATACAAAGAACTCAAGAAGTTAGACTTCAGAGAATCAAATAACCCTATTTAAAATGGGGAACAGAGCTAAACAGAGAATTCTCAACTGAGGAAACTTGAAGGGCTGAGAAGCACTTAAAGAAATGTTAAACATCCTTAATCATCAGGGAAATGCAAATTAAAACAACCCTGAGATTCCACCTCATACAAGTCAGAATGGCTAACATCAAAAATTCAGGTGACAGCAGATGGTGGCAAGGATGAGGAGAAAGAGGAACACTCCTCCATTGCTGGTGGTATTGCAAGCTTGTACAACCACTTGAGAAATGAGTTTGGTGAACTCTCAGAAAATTGTACATAGTACTACCTGATCACCCAGCTATACCACTCCTGGGCATATACCCAGAAGATGCTCCAACATGTAATAAGGACACATTCTCCACTATGTTCATAGCAGCCATATTTATAATAACCAGAAACTGGAAACAACCCAGATGTTCTTCAACAGAGGAATGGATACAGAAACTGTAGTACATTTACACAATGGAATACTACTCAGCTATTAAGAACAGTGACTTCATGAAATTCGCAGGCAAATGGATGGTTCTTGAAAATATCATCCTGAGCGAGGTAACAAAAGAACAAACAGTCACAAAAGAACAAACAGGGTTATGCATACACTGATAAGTGGATATTAGACCAAAAGTTCAGAATACCCAAGATTCCATTCACTGACCATATGAAGCTTAAGAAGGAAGAACAAAATGTGGATGCTTCAGTGTTTCTTAGAAGGGTAAACAAAAGAGTCACACGAGAAAATATGGAGACAAATTGTGGAGCAGAGACTGAAGGAAAGGCCATTGTCTTAATCACAGTTTCTATTCCTGCACAGACATTATGACCAAGAAGGAAGTTGTGGAGAAAAGGTTTGACTCAGCTTACATTTCCTCATTGCTGTTCATCACTAAAGGAAGTCAGGACTGGAACTCAAGCAGGTCAGGAAGCAGGAGCTGATGCAGAGGCCATGGAGGGATGTTACTTACTGGCTTGCTTCCCCTGGCTTGCTCAGCTTGTTCTCTTATAGAACCCATGAGTACCAACCCAGGTATGGTACCACCCACATGGGGCCCTCCCCCCTTGATCACTAATTGAGAAAATGCCTTACACCTGGATCTCATGGAGGCATTTTCTCAACTGAAGTTCCTTTCTCTGTGATAACTCCAGCTTGTGTCAAGTTTACACATTAAACCAGCCAGTACAGCCATCCACATGGGGATACATCCCATATACAACCACCAAACCAGGATGTTATTGTGGAAGCTGGGAAGTGCTTGCTGATTGAAGCATGATAAGCTGTCTCCTGAGAGGCTCAGGCAGAGCCTGACAAATACAGAGGAGGATGCTCACAGCCAACCATTGGACTGAGCATGGGGTCCAGGATGGAGGAGTTGGAGAAGGGACTGAAGGAACTGAGGGGTTTTGCAGCCCCAAGGAGGGAGCAACAGTGTCAACTGACTTGATCTCCTGATGCTCCCGGAGATTGGATCACCAACCAAAAATACACATGGAGGGACCCATAGTGCTGGCTACATATGTGGCAGAGGAGGGCCTTATTGGACATCAGTGGGAGGAGAGACCCTTGGGCCTGAGGGTGTTTGATGCCCCAGTGAAGGGGAATGCCATAGAGGGAGGATGGGAGTGGGTGGGTGGGTGTGGGAGCACCCTCACAGAGGCAGGGGTAAGGGGATGGGATAGGGGGTTTCCAAAGGGGAAACCTGGAAAGGGCAAAACATTTGAAATGTAAATAAAGTAAATATCCAATTAAAAAATGAGAAATATACTTTAATTTATATTTTGAAAGGTAACCTAGCAAATGAGTTTAAGACCACAAACTCTAGGATCTGAGTTTGAATCCTAGTTCTTTCTTAGCTGTATGGATCTTAAACATATTGTTTTACTTCTTGTTGACTCTGTCATTTCTCTTGTGCAATTTAGTGGGATGGTATGGAAGTTAAATGTACTAATGAACATACATTATTCACTACAGCTTCTGGCATGTTGAAAACAGTATGTTCGTTTTACCATTGTCATTGAAGAGATTCTGCTTGTGAATCTCTATAAGTAAGAGATGGAATGTGTTGCACAAAGTGACATTCATTCTTGTGGACATTTTAAAAGATGTTCTTGCTCAGTGACAGTATAAATTTACGCAGTGAAAGTTGAGATTGGGTAAGAAAAGTAATTAGTACTCACTACAGAAATATAATTCAATCTCTAATCAATGAGTGGCTTCATTGTTCTTCTTAGTTCACATAGTAAGTAGATCCAGGCAGTCCATTTTTTTACTTAGATAGAATCTAGAAATATTAATCAGTCTTCAACTATTGGCACTTGAATTAGAAACTATTTTACATTACATGGATAACCTATTGTTTTCCAAACTGGTATTCCCTTTATTATTAAAAAAATGAATATACTTTATAGTTCAGGTAATAGAAAGGATTTATTTTGTGCACTCTTGTTATTCATATTTCATTGGGCATTTTTCTTATCTTCTTGTAACTTTGCATGTCACAGTAACACTCAGAGACATCAAAATATAAATCTTTTGATTAAATGAATTTGTATCTATGTGGTTTCCTTCAAAAACTTGATGAACTTAGTTTCATATATCTCCAATGCATTCCTGTTGTTGGTTTAAAAAAAAATTGTGGTAAAGATGTTTGAATGATTCTTAGATGTCACATTTATAAACAGAGGTAATGTTAGTAATAGACCAACAGTTTTTTGAGTACCTAATCTTATGCCTGGCTCAGAACTACATGCATATTTCATTTGATGCTCACAATAACCCCATGAGATAGATAATATGATCTCTACTTGGCATATGTGCAAACTGAAGCATAAAGAGGTTAAGCAAATTTGCCAAGGTCACAGAGCTAGCAAGTAGTAAAGATTGAAGCCCAGCATCTTCCTATGCTGCATTTTACCAACACTATTCTTCCCTTCTATTTCTGTGGATCCTACATAGGTATACTCTATCTCTTTAGTAGAAAGATGGGGAAAGTATGACAGAGGCAGTATTTATCTTCATCCTTTTAACAAAAAAGAGAAACATAGCTAGTCTTTTCCTGCTGAATTGTTCACTTCTTCAGTCAGATATGTATCAAGAGCTGAAATACTCCCTGTACTAAATCCCCTATTTCAAATGTCCTCCTTTCTGCTAAACTCTCCTTTGTCCTTCACAGTTCATTTCAAGACCCCTCTCTGAATAAGGGATACTGAGCCTAATTCAGCTCTCTAAGCTCTGACCACTGTCTGCTGTACGTGCTCTCAGTACTCCACCAGTACTTTCCCCAGCACTCTACCAAAGTAGCATAAAGGAACATGTATATAGTCAGAATATACTAAATGTATGTGAATATTTCGATCCTAAGTAAAGAGGGAGGAGTTCATTGTCAATTCTAGGCAGAAACACTAAGCACAAATAGAGGAAAGAACCACCACTAGAGAAGGGTTGTAGTTAAGTCCATGAAAGTTTGCTTTGATACGGTTTATCTGTGTAAGTAAGGACAAGTGACTTCTTGTAATCACATTTGTCATATGAGGAAGTGAACAACAGCACTTAAACAATGCCTGTATGAGAGTTCTATGAATTAGATATAAATTACTTGGCACAGAATTTGACATATTAAAATGCTCAATTAGAAACAACCTTGACCTTGAAATCATCTAATGTAGTGCCTATGAATCCTTCTCAGGAGCATACTTAGCCTTGAGGAAGGCACAACATAGAAAAGGAAACAGCACTTGGTTGGGTACAGATGCCATCCCCTGGTCCGAACATGACCAAAAGGAAGCTAAGGGTTCCAGAACTCTACAGATCACCAACTCCCACGATAGCTAGAAAGGGTCCCTAGGCTTTGCACAGGTACAGCTCTTAAGCTCCTACTACCTCCAAAAGACAGAGAAAGATGACAAACCTCAGAATACCTCCTTCTAATAGTAAAGCCAGTTCCCTGAGAAAGCTGCTATCTCAGCACTTTTGCACTATGGCTACCACTGAATAGACATGCAAAGCACCAAACAGACCCTGAGTATCTTCCTGAGTGTTGTATCCCATAGAAACCTCCTCTCTCCTTTACACATAGGCTAGGTACTTTCTCATTCCTTGTTTAGTGTTTAGTTTAGAGGAAAAGGACTACTATTCTGACCCTCACCCTTTAAAGACCATGATAAGCATTCTACTTTTAACTGTTAATTTTCACTGTGGTATTAATTATTTTTTTTTCCTATGGTAAATCCTGGAAGCATGAAATTTCTTTTATGCCAAATACATAAAGCAAATCAGAGGAGATTTAAGTTACAAAAATGTGATGGTCTCTAGCAAAACAGGACCCCATCCAAGAGTCTGGGCACTGCTAATGCTGTCTAGAGGAGTTTGTCCTACTTCAAGTACACTTGAAATGACAATTGTTTCACCATGAGCAGCTGCTGTATGTCATTTGCACCACACGTTCAAATAATAAGAAAACCACTCACCTGTTTCTCTGCTGTAAAGGCTGACTCGTCTGAACACTCCGGATGGCAGAAGCCTCAGGGATCCTGGAGAGAAGCAGTTGTTTACTGATTGGCATTTCATCTAAGTACTAAAGACATCCACTAAAGAAAAGATGCTAGATTTTACTTCAACTGGCAAGCAAACAAAGCTCTCTCAAGGTTGAAGCTTTTACATAGCTGTCCCCCGTCCTCTTGCCTTCTGCCCTTTAGCCTGTAACTCACCAAAGAACACAGGCCTAGCTTTTATGCTGCAAAGAATAACTTCCTGCAGACACACTCCATGTTTTCAGCTCAAAGGTAAGTTGTCTCCTTAATGAGGTAGTTGTGACTTAAAGCTCCCTTCCAAACCCATCATCTCCCTACCATTCTGCCTCTACATCTGCTTCATCCCTTAATGGCAGGATAAACCAAGATAAATTTGTTTCTTCTCTTGTCAGTTCTTTAATCCCCTAACACAACTCGTCCCTTAAGCAACACTCATTTGCTCATCTACCTTGTAAGTTCTTCAAGCCTGGATAATATTCCCTTACAAATGTTATCACCCCTACTTCTCAATGAGCCAAACCTACCTTCTACTGGCCCCTAATATGTGATAAGAATCAATAAGACAGTATGCACACTGTGATTAACAGAGGAAAAATAATCTAATAATCTTCACTTGAATGTTACCAGTTAATACTTGGAACTTAATGGAGTCCTTCAATATCCTTAGGAACAGAATTGAAAGATTAATACATTTAGAGTTAGGTCATGTGATATGGTAAGTGTCCTAGAATCATTTCTGTTGCTGTGATAAAATACCCTGCCAAAAAGCAACACAGGGGAAAGAGGGTTTATTTTGGCTCACTACTCCAGGTGTTGTCCGTCACTGTGTTGAGGGGCCAATGCACCATAGTCAAGAGCAGAGAGAAATTAATGTGTATGTGCTTACTACTCACCTATCTTTATCTACTATTTTAGAATTTAGAGCCCAAACACAGGGAATGGTGCAACCCACTTTCAGGCTGGGATTTACCATATCAATTAAGGCAATCAAGACAATCCTCCTCAAACATGCCCACAGGCCAAATGAATATCAATACAATCTCTCATTGAGACCCTCTTCCCAGGTGATGCTTGAAATTAGCCAATAAATACTCCCTATTTTAACTTAAAGTAAATTTTTAAAAAAAAAAAAGTTTAGCTTTTCCTAGTGATTGATAGTCACATGTGTCTCATGCCTACTGAACTGGAGAATACAGATAAGAATGTTTTCATCACACAAATATATACTGAATGAAATTATTGTGAGGATGACATTAACATTGGTTTTCAGGCCCTGGGATGGGGTATGAGTGGTAACAGATATGTGTAAAGTAAACAGATCATTATGAACCCTTTTTAAGATGTCTTCTGCTTGTACATAATTTTTTCAGTATTGTTACTGCCCATAGAGACTCAGGCTTTGGCAACAAGGCATTTTATGACACTCTGCTCAAACTCAGGTGTTGCATAACATTTAGAAATAGTGGAAACAGCCTTCAATTAAGTTCCTACTCTAATTATATGAAAAATCACAACATCACTACCATGGTTCTGCCCGTGGTTTACAAAAAATGATGGAAAGCAGTGTCTGTAAGAGCCTAAACATATGGCTAGAAATCTTGAGAACCCTTGCAACACTAGGAAACCACCCAGTCACTGCAGTCAGTTAGACCACCCATCCTTAAACAGATCACTTTTGCCTTGAAGGATCCTTTGTCTCTATGGAAGTATGGAAGACTTGCGGGCAGCCACTAAAGCTTATTTACCAAGGAGTAAAGTGGCTATGAACATTTAAGAAAGATTTCCAACCAAAAGAAATGAAATCAATAAGGTGTTCTAGTCAACCCTTGGCTGAGTGACTAGGAAATTACGTTCAGTGAAATACCTCATATAGGACCATCAAGGATCTTCAGAGTGTCTCCAAAAGGTTAGCATCACCTCAAGTTTCAACCATTTCTGTATCTTATTTAGGAACCTCTTATAAGTCTCTAAGCTTATCTTATTTCCATTATCTCTTACAAGAGAGTAAACCACACTAATTAAAACTGCAAAAAATATATGCTTACTATGGTACAGGCACTATTTTAGGTATGTAAAATAGATAGCACAAATGCAATATATCCTTAGCATACAGTAATTAATTAATTCTCATTAAATATTTGGTGAATCAAGAATAGATAATTCTGCTAATTATGTTATCCTGCTTAATCCTCAAACTAATATTAGTACTATTATTATAATACTGTTACCATCCCCAAATTTCAAACTTAGGGAAACTGAGACATAACAATGCTATGACACTTGAAGAAGATCACACAACTAGAGAATGAAATAGAAAGAATTTAAGCTTAAATCTATTCCCACATTTGAACAAATAAATGGATAAATTCTTGAAGAATATATACTCTACCTGTCATGTACTATTATTTGCTCTATCAAGTGTGGGCTACCTCTTATTCTTCATGAGTCTTACCTCAAGGTGTTTGTGAGTTCCTGGAGACAGGATCCACACTTCACTTCTCCTGCTTCCCACAAGCTTATTTCCCATCGTTGAGCACAGGCTCAGTATTCAATAAGCACTTGTTAATTGATTCAGTGCCCTAGTGAGGAAGGAAGAAAGCCAGTAACATAGTAAACCTGCGTATTGGTTTCTTATTGACTTCTCACCTTATACAGCATCTCTTGCTCCACCTAAAGGTAAGGTAAGAAGGAGGCTGTATACAGACACTGGTGGTGGCAGTTTTTCACTCCTATGTGGAGAATTCTTTTATTTCTATTGTTTAAAATTGCTAAGAAATCAGAGCAAAACTGCAAAAGATCAGAGAACAACTTGTGGGAGTTGGTTCTCTCCTTCTACCACGTGGGTCACAAAGATGGAATTTAGGTAAGCACCTTTTTCCACAAAGTCATCTCCCTGTCCTTCCCTAGTACATATTTAATTTATTAACAGCAATGGCAAGAAGTTCAAAGACAGAAAGAAGAGTGCTAGGAGATAGTTTTCCCTGAAGAGTCCTTGACAAGGTTGGAAAACTGACGCAAATGTTTCAGTTATCTTCCTGTACATCACAACTGACAAGACTGCTCTGCTGAAATTAGGTCCAAAGAAGCCCAATGTACTGTCACATTAGAAAACATTCCCAAGGCTTACCATCAATGACTAATGCAGAGATGCATCAAGAGGCCTTTGTTTAGTTCTAATGTAATGAAGATATTTCAATGAAAACTGACATCTCAAAATTTAATGCTGTTCCACAAATGGGTGAGAGTTCATCACAGTTATGTTTCTCCTTTACATTCCACAGACAATTGCCTCAGAAGAAGGCTCCAGAAGAACACGATGTATCTTAGAAAGAACTATTAACACTTAATAGCATATTTATGCCAAAGTGCATTTTAACGTATAGAGCCCAGCCTGTTAAATCATGGAGAAGAAAAATGAGACACAGAGAAGTTAACTGAAGAATCCAAATTCACTGTAGATAGGACTAAAACAGTCTTCTGATACACATGATACACAAGTGTCCTTTTAGGACCATAAACTTAGATAGATAGATAGATAGATAGATAGATGATAGACTTATAGAGTTACAGGAAAATACTTTCGTATTTTTGTTGTTTCTGTTGTTGTTCACATGAATCCTAGTATCTGATGTTATTTCTCCTACAGAGCAGTGATGGATGATTAAGATAAATTTTGATTACCAGCTTCCTCCTATGAATTATGTTGAGACCTTTAGCAGTTTGTAGATTTTGTAATTTATAAAAGACTGTGGCTAAATCTAAAGCTAAAAAAATTCTGTTCTTGGCCAGAAATTCCTCTAGATAAAAGCAACACATAATAATCATCTGAGGAACTCCCACAAAATATCAATGAACAAGCATGACCTGAGATTATCTCATTCAAAACTAGGATATAGTGCCTAAAATCAGGATTTCTTGAAGACTCACTGGGTGACCCTGATGTGAAACCACAGCCAAGAACTTCTGGTCTAGGGTAAATGTTGGCCATTTGTTTTTATTTACCCCATAATATAATAATGGGTTTGAACAGTCTGAAATGTTTGGAAAAAAGCATAAGAAGAACAAATCATAACACATAAAAAATATAAAATATATAAAATTCAAATCCACATGTCCATAAATAAAGGTTATTGTAGCATAGCCATGCATATTCATTTACATATTGTCTCTGGCTTCATTCATACTATGATGGCAGAGCTGAGTGACTGTGACATAGACCAAAATACTTTCTAGATGATACTTAACAGACAAAAAATTGCTAATCATTGGTCTAGGTCATCTTTTTTTTTTTTTTTTACAAGATCCAATTGCACAGTATCTCTACTGTTGACTAGAGCAGGAATAATCACTTTGTTTCTGAGATTCCAAATCAGGGTGGCATCATTGGTTGGGTTCATGATGTAATATGTGTATGAATGAAATTTTGAATGGGTTTTTATTTCTTTTCTGAAGGAGGTGTCCATACTGGGGTCATTTTTTCACAAATATCTCCAAATAATTAACAAGTCATATTCCCAAGGTAGAAGACAGAAAGTAATGTGGATAGGTGGGAAATGAACAACAATTAAAGTAAGATAAAAAAAAATCCTTTCAAGTTCTAGTTGGATTCCAGAAGAACTCAATTCCAAAAGAGTGATAATCTTTTCACTGAAAATAGAAACACCTCAAAGCCTAGGCACCCGCTTAGGTGCTACTAAATATTATCATCTAGGAGAAGGAAATGATCAATTCCAATCTGATGAATGTATGGCCCAGTTAGGACTATACATGAGTAACTGCCCGGTAAATCAATACAATTTGCTATTTCCTATTTAAAATTAATTTCTCTTAATTACAAAAGAAAATTGTTTTCCATTAAGAACACAAACAAGTAGGAAAGAGGAGAGCAGAAGAGGAGGAGCCTTAAGAAGTAAAACATTAGGACTGTGGTATTATATACATGGGTCAGTTTTTTCCAAACATCTAGAAATTTCTATATGAAATATACAGGCATCATCAGTGCAAAGTCAACACATTTCTGGAAATTTCAGTGAAGTGGGAAGTTCTGGTTTCTTTTAGAAAGCCAGTTATGTCAAATGATGTTTTCCTGGGGTACACAAGTGAAAGAATCTCTCTCTCTCTCTCTCTCTCTCTATATATATATATATATATATATATATACATATGTACACTTTATTTACATTTCAAATGTTTTCCCCTTTGTAAACTCACTATCCCATCCCCCTCCCCTGCCTCTATGAGGGTGTTCCCCACCCACCCACACACTCCCATCTTCCCTCCCTAGGATTCCCTACACTGGGGCATCGAACACCCTCAGACCCAAGGGCCTCTCCTCCCACTGATGGCCAACAAGGCCCTCCTCTGCCACATATGTGGGCAGCACCATGGGTCCCTCCATGTGTATGCTTTGGTTGGTGGTCCAGTCTCCGGGAGCTCCGGGGCATCTGGCCAGTTGAAACTGTTGCTCCCTCCATGGCTCTGCAAAACCCTTCAGCTCCTTCAGACCCTCTCCAACTCCTCCATCTAGGATCCCATACTTATTCCAATGGTTTGCTGTGAGCATTCACCTCCGTATTTGTCAAGCTCTGCCTGAACCTCTCTGGAGACAGCTTATCATGCTTCCATCAGCAAGCACTTGCCAGCATCCAAGTTGGTGGCTCTATATGAGATGTAACTCCAGGTGGAGCAGTCTCTGAATGGTCTTTCCTTGAATCACTGCTCCACACTTTGAATCAATATTTCCCCCTGTGAGTATTTTGGCCACCCTTCTAAGAAACACTGAAGCATCCACATATTGGTCGTCCTTCTAAGGCTTCATATGGTCAGTGAATTGAATCATGGGGATTCTGAACTTTTGGGCTTATATCTGCTTATCAGTGTGTACATACCATGTTTGTTCTTTTGTGACCTTGCTCAGGATGATATTTTCAAGTTCAATTCATTTGCCTGTGAATTTCACAAAGTCATTGTTTTTAACAGTTGAGTAGTAATGCAATTGTGTAAATGTACCACAGTTTCTGTACCCATTCCTCTATTGAGGGACATCTGGGTTGTCTCCAGCTTCTGGCTATTATAAATATGGCTTCTATGAACATAGTGGAGCATGTGTCCTTATTACATGTTAGAGCATCTTCTCAGTATATGCCCAGGAGTGATATAGCTGGGTCCTCAGGTAGTACTATGTCCAATAGGAAAGGTGGTTGTACCAGGTTGCAATCCCACCAGCAATGGAGGAGTGTTCCTCTTTCACCACATCCTCCCCAACATCTGCTGTCACCTGAGTTTTTGATCTTAGCCATTCTGACTGGTGTGAGGTGGAATCTCAGGGTTGTTTTGATTTGCATTTCCCTGATGATTAAGGATGTTTAACATTTCTTTAAGTGCTTCTCAACCCTTTCAGTTTCCTCAGTTGGGGATTCTCTGTTTAGCTCTGTTCCCCATTTTTAATAGGGTTATTTGGTTCTCTGGCTTTTAACTTCTTGAGTTCTTTGAATATATTGTGGATTAGCCTTCTATCAGATGTAGTATTGGTAAAGATCTTTTCCCAATTTGGTGGTTGCCATTTTGACCTACTGACAGTGTCCTTTGCCTTACAGAAGCTTGGCAATTTTATGGTGTCCTATTTGTCAATTCTTGATCTTAGAGCATAAACCATTGGTGTTCTGTTCAGGAACATTTCCCCTGTGCCCATGTGTTCAAGAATTTTCCCCAATTTCTCTTCTATTAGATTCAGTGTATCTGGTTTGATGTGGAGGTCCTTGATCCACTTGGACTTGAACTTTGTACAGGGAGATAGGAATACGTCAATTTCTATTCTTCTACATGTTGACTACCAGTTGAGCCAGCACCATTTGTTGAAAATGCTGTCTTTTTTCCACTGGATGGTTTTAGCTCCTTGGTGAAATATCAAGTGACGATAGGTGTATGGGTTAATTTCTGAGTCTTCAATTGTATTCCATTGATCTACCTGTCTGTCACTGTACCAATACCATACAGTTTTATCACTACTGCTCTGTAGTACATCTTGAGGCCAAGGATGATGATTCACCCAGAAGTCCTTTTTTTGTTGAGAATAGTTTTTGCTACCCTGTGTTTTTTGTTATTCCAAATGAATTTGACAACTGCTCTTTCTAAGTCTATGAAAACTTAAGTTTGACATTTGATGGTGATACAATGATTCTGTAGATTGCTTTCAACAAGATGGCCATTTTTACTATATTAATCCTGCCAATTCATGAGCATGGGAGATCTTTCCACCTTCTGAGGTCTTCTTCAATTTCTTTTTTCAGAGACTTGAAGTTCATGTCATACAGATCTTTTACTTGTTTGATTAGAGTCACTGTTTGTGACTATTGTGAAGGGTGTCATTTCCCTAATTTCTTACTCAACTATTTATCCTTTGAGTATAGGAAGGCTACTGATTTGTTTGAGTTAATTTTATATCTGGCCACTTTGCTGAAGTTGTTCATTAGCTGTAGCAGTTCTCTGGTGAACATTTTCAGGTCACTTAAGGATACAACCATATCATCTGCAAATAGTGATCTTTTGATTTCTTCATTTCCAATTTGTATCCATTTGACCTCCTTTTGTTATCTGATTGCTCTAGCTAGAACTTCAAGTACTATATTGAATAGATAGGGAGAGAGAGGGCAGCCTTGTCTAGTCCTTGATTTTAATGGGATGGCTTCAAGTTTCTCTCCATTTATTTTGATGTTGGCTACTGGTTTACTGTATATTGCTTTTACTATGTTTAGGTGTAGGCCTTGAATTCCTGATCTTTCCAAGACTTTTATCATGAAGGGATGTTGAATTTTATCAAATTCTTTATCAGCATCTAGTGAAATGACCATATGTTTTTATTTCCTTGAGTTTGTTTATGTAGTGGATTACATTGATAGATTTCTGGGTATTGAACCATCCCTGCATCCCTGGGATGAAGCCTACTTGATCGTGGTGAATGATCATTTTAATGTGTTCTTGGATTTGGTTTTTGAGAATTTTATTGAGTATTTTTGCATCGATATTCAAAAGGGAAATTGGTCTGAAGTTTTCTTTCTTTGTTGGCTCTTTCTGAGGTTTTAGTATCAGTGTAACTGTGGCCTCATAGAATGCATTGGATAGTGTTCCTTCTGTTTCTATTTTGTGGAATAGTTTGAAGAGTATTGGTATTATGTCTTCTTTGAAGGTCTGATAGAATTCTGCACTAAACCCATCTGATCCTGGGATTTTTTTCGTTGGGAGACTTTTAATAACTGCTTCTTTTTCTTTAGGGGTTATGGGAGTGTTTAGATCATTTATCTGATCCTGACATAATTTTGATATTTGGTATCTGTCTAGAAATTTGTCCATTTCATCCAGATTTTCCAATTTTGTTAAGTATAGGCTTTTGTAGTAGAATCTGATGATTTTTTGAATTTCCTCAGTTCCTGTTGTCATATCTCCCTTTTCATTTCATATTTCGTTAATTTGGATACTGTCTCTGTGCCCTCTGGTTAGTCTAGCTAAGGGTTTATCTATCTTGTGGATTTTCACAAAGAACCATCTCCTAGTTTTGTTGATTCTTTGCATAGTTCTTTTTGTTTCTACTTGGTTGATTTAAGCCCTGAGTTTGATTATTTCTTGCCTTCTACTCCTATTGGGTGTATTAGCTTCTATTTGTTCTAGAGCTTTCAGGTGTGCTGTTAAGCTGCTAGTGTTAGCTCTCTCCAGTTTCTTTTTACAGGCACTCAGAGCTATGATTTTTCCTCTTAGCACGCTTTCATTGTGTCCCATAAGTTTGGGTATGTTGTAGTATCATTTTCATTAAATTCTAGGAAGTCTTTAATTTCTTTATTTCTTGCTTTACCAAGTTATCATTGAGTAGATCATTGTTCATCTTCCATGAGTATATGGGCTTTCTGTTGTTTTTTGTTTCTATTGAAGACCAGCCTTAATCCATAGTCATCTGATAGGAGACATGGGATTATTTTAATCTTCTTACATCTAGTGAGGTTTGTTTTGTGAACGATTATATGGTCAGTTCTGGAGAAGGTACCATAAGGTACTGAGAAGAAGGTATATTGTTGTGATTTAGTACGAAATGTTCTATACAGATGTTAAATCCATTTGGTCCATAACTTCTGTTAGTTTCACTGCATCACTGTTTAGTTTGTGTTCCAAGATCTGTCCATTGCTGAGAGTGGGGTGTTGAAGTCTCCCACTATTATTGTGTGAGGTACAATGTGTACATTAAGCTTTAGTTAAGATTCTTGTATGAATGTGGGTGCCATTGAATTTACAGCATAGATGTTCAGAATTGACATTTCTTCTTGGTAGATTTTTTCTTTAATGAGTATCAAGTGACCTTTCTTAACTTGTTGATGACTATTGGTTGAAAGTCGATTTTATATGATATTAGAATGGCTACTCCAGCTTGTTTCTTGGGACCATTTGCTTGGAAATTGTTTTCTAGCCCTTTACTGAGAGTTAGTGTTTGTCTTTAACACTGATGTGTGTTTCCTGTATGCAGCAAAATGCTGGGTCCTGTTTATGTATCCAGACTGTTAGTCTATGTCTTTTTATTGGGGAATTGAGTCCATTGATGTTACGAGATATTAAGGAATACTGATTGTTGCTTCCTGTTGTTTTCGATGTTATTTTTATGTTTGTGAGGCTACCTTCTTTTGGGTTTGTTGAAAGAAGATTACTTTCTTGCTTTTTCTAGGTTGTAGTTTCCCTCCTTGAGTTGGCATTTTCCATCTATTATCTTTTGTAGGGCTGGGTTTGTGGAAAGATATTGTGTAAATTTGTTTTTGTCATAGAATATCTTGGTTTCACCATCTATGGTAATTGAGAGTTTTGCTGGATATAGCAGCCTGGGCTGACAGTTGTGTTATCTTAGGGTCTGTATGAGATCTGACTAGTAACTTCTAGCTTTCATAGTCTCTGGTGAGAAATCTGGTATAATTCTGATAGGTCTGCCTTTCCATGTCACTTGACCTTTTTCCCTTACTGCTTTTAATATTCTTTCCTTGTTTTGTGCATTTGGTGTTTTGACTATAATGTGATGGGAGGAATTTCTTTTCTGGTCCAATCTATTTAGAGTTCTGTAGGCCTCTTGAATGTTTATGTTTATCTCATTCTTTAGGTTAGGGAAGTTTTCTTCTATAATTTTGTTGATATTTACTGGCCCTTTATGTTGGGAATCTTCACTCTCTTCTATACCTATCATCATTAGGTGAGGTCTTCTCATTGAGTCCTGGATTTCCTGGATATTTTGGGTTAGGAGATTTTTGCATTTTGCATTTTCTTTGACTGTTGTGTCAATATTTTCTATGGTATCTTCTGCACCTAAAATTCTCTCTTCTATCTCTTGTATTCTGTTGGTGATGCTTGCATCTATGACTCCTGATCTTTTTCCTAGGTTTTCTATCTCCAGGATGGTCTCTGTTTGTGATTTCTTCATTGTTTCTATATCCGTTTTTAGATCCTGGATGGTTTTGTTCATTTCCTTAGACTGTTTTGTTGTCTTTTCCTGTAATTATTTAAGAGATTTTTGTGCTTCCTTTTTAAGGGCTTCCAGCTGTTTACCTGTGTTCTCTTGTATTTCTTTAAGGGAGTTATTTATTTCCTTTTTAAAGTCTTCTATCATCATCATGAGGTGTGATTTTAAATCTGAGTCTTGCTTTTCTGGTGTGTTAGGGTATCTCTGGCCCACTGTGGTGGGAGAACTGGGTTCTGATGATGCCAAGTAGTCTTGGTTTCTGTTGCTTATGTTCTTACCCTTGCCTTTCACCATCTGGTTATCTCTCATTATATCTTGTCTTGCTCTCTCTGACTCTGGCTTGTCCCTCTTGCAAACCTCTGTGTCAGTACTCCTTGGATACCAGCTCTGAGAGGAATTTGGATTTGGAGAGCTGTGGTGCAGAGTCAACTCTGGGGTGCAGACAGAAACCAGATTGATCCTGTCCCCAGCTATTTTTTGGTTCCTATGTCCTGATGGCTCTGTGAGGGTCCCTTTTGAGCCAGGAATTTGAACAGAAGTAGTGGTCTTGCCTGTGCTCGAAGGTGTGTTGGCACTCCTGGGAGACCAGCTCTCTTGTGGCACTATTTGGAGCCCTGTGGCACAGGATCAGTTCCATGGCCACAGAAGGAAACCGGAAGGCTTCTCCTTTGTTCCTTTGCCCTGAGGGTTCTGGGTGGGTCCCTCTGAGCAGAGGTGCTAGTTTCACCCCTGCTCACAGGTCTGTCCACAATCCTGGGAGGCTAGTTCTTTCCCTGTGCTATTTGGGTATGGAGTCCTGTGGCACAGGCCACAGGCGAAAACATGAAGACTCCTGTCTCAGGCTTCTTCTAGGTCCCTTTGTCCTGAGGGTTCCTGGAGAGTTCCCTCTGAGCAGAAGTGCTGGTCTTACCTCTGCTCACAGGCTTGTCCACACTCCTGGGAGGCTATCTCTGTCCCTGCACTATTTGAGTCTGGAACCCTGTGGCATTGGATTAGCTCCCTGACTACAGACGGAATCCAGAAGGTTGAAAGGATGTCTTGATAAAGCAGACATGTGAAGCAATGTTTCACTGAAGCAGACATAGGTGAAAGGACATTTTAGTAAAGCAAACACATGAAATGAAGTATGATATTTAGAAAAACAATATAAATATGACCCCACAGAGAGTGAGAGGATGAGCATTGGTTTACCTTGTTCCACCTTACTAGTCTTCAGTGACAACACACATGTATTGGTTCACCTTCCATTGGGTTGCTGAGCTTCACTTGTGGTGAGTTCATAGAAAGAAAATCACTATGAACTTCTCATGAGGTTCTTGAGGCTTCTTGCTGCTTCCACGGACTTGGGTCAGTTGGACTTGAGCCTTTCTGTTTCTTCTGGATTGAACTGCCCTTTCTGATTCATGTGTGGTGTCTGCTGAGTGGACCAGACTCCAGCTGCTAATTCCTGTGTAGTATCTGCTGAGTAGAGTAGACTGCAGCTTCTGGTTTGTGTTTGGTATTAGCTAGTGGACTCAACTGAGAATAATGAAGATTAGAACTAGAAAGAAACTAGAATAAATAACTATTTCTAAAAAGGTATACTTTCCTTATATCCTAATAACCTTTCTTTTCCACTCCCTCTGGTGGGTGGTGGACTAGAAGAGAGGTTGAACCCTTATTAAAGTAGGTTGAACAAAATATATGGCTATATTTCAGAATCAAATTTTATCATAGTTTTGAATATTTAAACATTCATGTTAAATTCTTACTTTTGAAAGTATGTTCTCTCCAACACTACACACACACACACACACACACACACACACAAACACACCAAAATACAAGAAATACATAATCAGACAAGTGATTATCTATCTAAGGAAAACTGGCATTCTGCTCTCAGGAAAAATTTCTAATCTGTTCGGCATAGCCAATTTCCTTTCAAAAATAGTATTGTATTTAGATTTCTTTGTATATTAACAATTTATGATTTGGTTGATTTCATAGATTATGTGTGGAATGAAAAATTGTGGATGTCAATTCAAAAGTGCTTCTAAAATATAAATACTATCATGTATACGTGATACTCTTGGCTTATTATACCTCATCTTCTGGAACTGTGAACTTCCCAGAGAATCTAAGGGTCATAGTAACCCCAGTTCAATGAAAAGAGCTTTGTGAGCCAGGCTCCTATACATACATATGACTATGATCTACTTACATTAATGTTTCAAGCTCCTGGACCCACATTGTGAACTCCAGTTGAAGTTTGACCCTCCCATTTTCCAACAGTTAGACTATCTTTCCTCGAAGTAATTCACTCATTCCCATAAACAAAGTCCGAATGAAAATCTACGACAAGTGCAAATTTAAAGGCCCACTTGTTAAGTTCTTGGAAGATTTATGGTATGCATATGCTAAACTTTGTTGCTGCTGAAGACAAGCAAAATCAGCACATGGCTCATTAACAAAAACCAAATGCTATATATTGTTAGCATTTTTAGTTGTGGGTGGGATTTCAGACTTGACAAAATTGTCTTGTATACAATACAAGGTGAATTTATGCAGAAGCCCCATTAATTGATTCTCCTAGCTCCTTGATTCACACCTGAGGAGGGCAAGAATTAAAAGTGGAAGGTATATTTCCTGAGCAGATTTGGGAGTGGAACTTATTACTTTATACTCACCACATACATACTGGGTCATTGAGGAAAAAACAATAAGCACGAAGCCCTTGTGAAGCCCATACCATTTTCTATTCTGATAGACAGCAAATGTTCTCTCCCAAAGGCACAGGAAGGACACATGGAGTGCAACTTGGCTACAACATATGGTGCTGAAACAGAAAGCTGATAAGTCTTTAGCAGTACTTGACAGTGGTAAGAGATCAACTATTGTCACATAAATATTAAAAAGCTCTGCTAGTACTCTGTTGCAATGAGATTATGTTTAACCATATAAATACTTTCCTGTGAATAGCAACTAAATTTGCCATCAGGTCAAGTCCAGGTAAATGCTCAGTTGGTTCAAAGTTATATTGCTGCTGTTGTTGCTGCTTCCATCTAGTGAAAGTGGGGTAGTCCTTA
This sequence comes from Rhynchomys soricoides, assembly GCA_019843965.1. Taxonomy (NCBI): domain Eukaryota; kingdom Metazoa; phylum Chordata; class Mammalia; order Rodentia; family Muridae; genus Rhynchomys; species Rhynchomys soricoides. The sequence continues at coordinate 1,778,394 of JADRCH010007462.1, forward strand.
TATTCCATGGGAACCATGATACATCCTATAGATAACAAGATTTTTTAGAGACTACCAATATGAGTTTTGCCTAGAAAATTCTAATCTATTGAATTCCTGGAACTTCTATAAAAACACTGGATCTGGCTCTAGATGCTGAAACACAATCTCATTTATTCTGAAAGTTCCTCTGCACCATATTTTAGCAACTCATCACAAGTAGCCATTGACGGAATGCCATCATGATAATAACTTATCTCTCTCTTCAAGTATATCTCTTCTTCTAGGTAAGATCATTAGAAAATTCAAACAAAAAAAACCAGTGATATCTAGGAGGTTGACAATTCTAAGATCCTTATACTTTTGTGATATCTTAAGGTTCTGTGTATGGTGTGAAGAACTTGGGTGTTTATTTATTGTTCAGATTATGGGTAACACCTTGCTATTTCTCTAAAGCTAGAATGGCAACTATAGTCCCTGAAATGAGTGTTTAGCTCCCCTGTGCATGTTGGGTATGTAACTCTGACGTTCCAAGCATACCAGCACCCACAGCTTAGTAAATCAAGTAGAAATATAATTTAATTTTTTAGAGTATTTCCATTTTTCCAATGTATAACCAGAAGTTTTAGGGTCAAGACTCCTACAACCCTTGATGCCCTACCAGGATAAATTCCTGATAAACCAATCAAAACAATGAGTAATGAGACAAAAGGAGATAGAAGAGATTTATTCAGTGTGTCCACAATGGGAAGAAAGATAGTGACTTCAAATCTATACTGACATGAAATTTAGATTCAAATAGGGGGATAATTGAGGCCACCAACAAAATGTGTACATCGATGAGACAGACCTTGTCAAGGTGCCATACACTCATAACCATCTCAGCTCTACTTCCCCAAGGTGGTCTCAAAGTGTTATTACTTGAAGTACAATTTAGTTTAAAAAAAAAAAATTCCTTCTGCACCAGGGTGTGCCCTCACTTACCTATAGTTACCCTTTGGAAGTGTTTGCTCTTTTCAAATTTTGCTCTTCCTGGAATTCTTGTTGACTGCGGGTATAGAACAAAGACCTCTCTGTGGCTTCAACCTTGAAGAGGGGAAAGTTCTTAGAAAGATACCCTTTGGGTGATAAACATATCAACCTGTACAAGTAAATGGGTGAACCAAAGTTTAGACACAAGATGACTGTAGAATTCTAGGCCTCAAGTAGATGCTCTATTTTGGCTGTCATGTTGTTTTACAGTGAACAGACACCAGATCTTCGTGAGAAATAAATAGTTATACACATGTGTAAGGAAGGTTATTGTAGGTGACAATGACCTTTGGATGCAAGTTCAAGAGAAAAAGAACTTTGTCTATGAACCAAACCAGAAAGAGCAAAGCAGTGTGTTATATGGTTATCAGGAAGTGCACTGAGCCAGCCCATCTGGGTTCAAATGCAGAATGTTTCTTATTTTGAGCACATTACCTGGTCTTCTTATGCCTTTGTTTCCTCATACAAAACTGGGTATAACAATATAGCACATAAGTTGCTTTATAAAATTATTTAAAATAATTTAGTTATTTTTAATTTTAGTTATTTTTATTTTTATAATTTAATTTTAATTTTAATTTTAAAAATTTAAATTGATTTTTAAAATCTTTAACTCTAGAATCTATACTTATGACATTTTTTTTCCTAACCATAGAGATGTTCCCACTACTGTGAAGTCTCTCTATGCTTTTTTTTTTTTTGTTATTGCTGTAGACAGAAAAGTTCAAAGACTAATAAGAAAGATTTACTGTTTGCTGAATTTGAGTCCTTTGTAACAGCAAACCTTCCTGCTTAAATTCAAATGACCTAGAGAGGTGGCTACAAATGAGGAGCCAGTATTTACAAAAGACTCACCTAATATTTTATTCAGGGAGTTTCATAGGGAGCTTTCCCAAGAACAGGTTCCCCTTGGGGTGGCATATAATTACAGGGAGATTACTAATTGTTTTGACACCTGCCTCTGGTGTCTGCCCCTTCTCTGGGAAATGACTTACTTGTTAGGGCTGGACTGCTACCTGTGACAAAAATGATTAGAAAGAGTGTCTGGGTAGAACCACTTTTGCTGGGTAGAAAGAGGGCCTGGGTAAAACCATCCTTACAAGACCACTGCAAGTGAACTGGAAATGAGGTTTTCTCCCTATCCCCACTACCCTACTCTTTTTTTAAAAAATGGGAAAAATGAAACCTGTCTTCAGATTCTCAACCCAGATGGTGTTTATTTCTTCTCCCTTGTTCTTCCCCCTCACCTCACTTAAGGGAAAAATGAAATTTAAAAAGCATGGTTTCTTCACAGTTCAATAATGTTTACTTCTGTGGCAAGGTCAAGAAGTTTGGTAGGAGCAAATAGAAGAAAAGAGGAGTCAGGGAGGCCTCCAGAATTGACCAATGACTGCTGGACTGAATGTAACCTCCCTGGCCTTTCCACCCATGTTTGGTCTCTAGTGGTTCCATATTTCATTTCTTTTTGAGTACAAGCCCCCCAGAGGTCATGGTTGTAGCTTTCAGTATAACTAGTTCCTAGCATAATTGTGTTAGTAATAACTCCTATTTGCTGAGTGTTGAAAATATGACAGGCTTAAACTTGGTACCTACCCAACTTAACTCCTTCAACATTTACCTAAGCCCTATAAGGATGTACTCAAGATCAGAAGCATACATTTAATCTCAGAGAGGTGGAATGAACTGCATGCAGCCATGCAGTGCATTGGGGGAGGGGGTCCCGAAGCACACAGGGGCAATCAGACTTGCCTGTTCAGATGTCATTAGGGCACATTTGAATTCATTGCAAGTGCAAGCCTTTAGAAGGAAGGGGCAAGCCACAGTTTATTAATCACTGGATAATGAGAAGTATAAACGTGAAGCCACAAAAGCTATTTGTTATTATGCCTGGGAACATCATCACTGTTCAGTAGACTTTCTTTCATGGGTTAGAAAGTCTGTGAATTCTGGGCATGGTATGCTCTTGCTGTATGCCTAACAATGGAGCGGTGGGTTCTGAGTCCTATGTGATCACTCTGAGGTAAAGAACAGCCCTTCCAGAAGACCATTCTTCATTTCTTTCAAACTAAAAGTAAAGAGAAGCATAATAGAGCAAAATTGAAAAGTGCTTTTTTTTTTAAAATGAATAAATTTAGTGCTCAGGAGAGTGAGGAGGAACTCAGCAGACTGATCTGGAGCAGACCACTGAGTTTCACAGCTCAGACTCTGCCAATCTCCTCCGCAAATACCCAGGCTATTCCAAGCCTGCTTCCTCTCTGGAGCAGATGTCACCAATCTCAGAACATCATGAAAGTAGAGGCAAAAGACCATGTGGTGACTCTGTTGCACATTCAGCTAGCACTATAAAGTATGCAAAACACCATCACCTACATGATCTCATTTGCCCTACTTACATTGAGAGCCAAATTAAGGTAGGAATGGTCATCAGTAGTAAACTCATCTTTCATATCAGGCTCTTGGGACTTCATAAAATGAATGGATATGCCCCTCCTGGTCCCACAGATACTAAAGGGTCAGGATTTGAAACCAGGTCAAGTGATTATAAATCCTTAAATTGACTAATAACAATCTTTAAGAACAATGAATTCAAGTTTTGTTTTCTGCACACTAAAAGACAGTTCACTTCCAATGAAAATATGAAAGATGTGCCTTATAATCTTTCTGAAAGGCATATACTCTACTATGTATAATAAGCACCTTTATGGGACAGGTATTACCCAGGCAAAATGCCCTTTAATCTCTATCTCTGGTTTCTTTTACTGTTCTAAACTCCTATAAAACAATTACAGAAGTTTCTCTGTTGGTGTAGCTTTGCAAATGTGCTGAACTCAATTTAATAGTCACACTGTGTCTTACCTGGTTTTTGATATTGTTTCACATAAAAGTATGATTTTATCAAATTAAAATTGTCATGTTTTTCCTAGTTTGTTTTTATATTGCTATGAAAAACTACTTATCAAACCAACTTGGGGGAAGAAAAAGTTTATTTGTCCTATACTTCACATCACAATTTACTAATGGAACTCTGAGTAGGGAGGAATTGAAGCAAAAACCACAGAGGAATGCTAGTCACTGACGTTTTACCCATGGCTTTCTCACTCTGACTTCCTATTCAACCCAGGACCACCTACCAAGTGGTGGTACTGTCCACAATGGGAAGGAGCCTCCCAGACAAATTATTAATCAAGAAATGGCTCCACATAGAAACCAATCTGATGAAGGCAATTCCTCAGTTGGGGTTTCCTCTATGGCTCTATTTTATGGCAAATTGAAAGGAAACTAACTGATGTGTTTTCTGTAGTTGGTATACATACATATGCCCACACTACAATTAACAGGGAAGTTATCCAAAGATGTTTAGGGGAGAATAGAGCAATATTACCTCCAATTTATTTTTTAAGAATTATTTATTTATTTTATGTATATGAGTACCCTGTTGCTCTCTTCAGACACACCAGATGAGGGCATCGGATCTCATTACAGATGGTTATGAGTCACCATGTGGTTGCTGGGAATTGAACTCAGGACCTCTGCAAGACCAGTCAGAGCTCTTAACCACTAAGCCATCTCTCCAACCCTGTAAGCTTCTTAAAAAAAATATATATTATGTAGCAGAGGACTGGCTTATTTGGCTTCAATGGAAGAGGATGCACCTAATCCTATAGAAACTTGATGCTCTAGGGAAGGGGGATGCTGATGAGGATGAGGTGGGGATGGGTGGGTGGACTGGAGGAGCACCCTCTCAGAAGCAAAGGAAGAGGAGACAGGGGGAAGAACTTGGGGAGGGAAGACCAGAAAGGAGGGCAACATTTCAAATGTAAATAAATATAATAATTTAAATAAATAAATTTATTATGTATACAGTGTTCTGTCTGCATATATGCCTGGCTGCTAGAAGAGGGCATCAGATCTCATTGTAGATGGTTATGAGCCACCATGTCGTTGCTGGAAATTGAACTCATGACCTATGGAAGAGCAGCCAATGAAAGTGCACTTAACCTCTGAGCCATCTCTCAGTCTCATGACCTCCAATTTACTAATATTTACTGAGCATAATATATTCCAGACACTGGGCAAAAAAAAAAATGTACATGCACCATTTTTGGTTAACCCTCCTAATTTTATAAGTTATTGTTATTGTTCCTAAACAGAAAAGGTAAAACCTGAAGCATTTCTATTTAATTCTTTTTGAAAATGTCCTAATTGGCCCCACAACTCTGCCAGTTTTTCTGGAGACCTGCCAGACCTAGGGACACCAGAAAGAAGCCTAGGATAACTGCCATCAGAGAGGCTTCAACCAGCAACTGATGGAAACAGATGCAGAAATGCACAGTCAAACATTAAGTGGAGCTTGGGGAATCCTGTGTCAGAAGCATAGGAAAGACTGTAGGAGCCAGAGTGGTCAAGGACACCACAAGAAAACCCTCAGGATCAACTAACCTGGGCCCATAGGGGCTCACAAAAACTGAACCACCAACCAGAAAGCATGCATGGGACTGATCTAGGCCCTCTGAACATGTATATCATTCATGCAGCTCAGTCTTCATGTGGGACTCCTAACAGTAGGAGCAGGAGCTGTCTCCAACTCTGTTGCCTGCCTTTATATTCCCTTCCCCTAAATGGGCTGCCTTATCTAGTCTCATTAAGAGAGAAAGTACCTAGTCTTACTGCAACTTCATATGGTAAGGCTGGTTGATATCCATGAGAGGCCTACCCTTTTCTGAGGAGAAAGGGAAGACAGGGCAGGAGGATGTGGGGAGGTGAGGTGAGAAGAAGGGACTGGGAGGAAGGGGGAAGCTACCATCAGGATATAAAGTAAATAAATTAATTTAAAAAGTAAAAAGATCTTAAAAAAATATATCAAAACCACCTTTATAAAAACCATGAAGTTTCTAAGAAACTTTTGTTTAGGTGGTAGATGTGTGTCTCAGTATTTTTAAATACTGAAAAAAATATAAGCACATATTTGGTTAACCACTGGTTTGATGACAGTCTCACTTACCCTGGAGTCTGTGGACCACTTCCCCATACATTCATGAAGGAATGAAAGTGACACTGGCAAATAAAATTTTATTACTACTATGAAAAATGTATGTTCCTCATGGACTTCTTTGAGTCCTCAGACCATACTTCAAAAACTTAGCCTAGCCTGGATGGCAAATTTCAAGCTAGAGAGAACTCCAGTCTCAAAAAATAAGGTAGATAGCTCCAGAGTAACAACTCCCAAGGTTGATTTCTGGCCTCAAAAGCACAGGAACATACATATGCCTCCTCCTGAACACAGAGGCACTCATATGCACAAACACACACCCAGATATACACATGTACGGGGAAAAAATCATATTGACCTGGAAATTTCAATGAATATGTAATATCACCCAAATGTGATCAGACTTGAACCACAGCAGTCTGAACCCAGAAGCCCTGCTATTTTACCTTATACATAAAAGCATGACAATTAAATACATTTAATTGGTACCTGTAGATTTAGTGCATTTCTCAACCATCCTCAGAGAACCTTATTTCTGCAGTAGATGTTGATTGATACAGAGATGTACAACTGGTCAGGATGCAAAGAATAAGAAGCCACAAAATTCTTAGCCCTGAATGGGATGTCTATCATTACTCCTCCTTCTCCCAAGGTTTAAGAATCATGGTGGAAGAGGAGTAGGTAGATTGTAACAAGCAGAGATCATACATGACTAAACAAAACAGTTTTTCTATATTACATGGTAGTTACCCATGTGAACCAATAGAAATTGTGGCAGCATGCACAAACTCAAAAAAAAAAAAAAATCCCAGCATGAACATGAACCGGGGGGTGGGGGGGTGGACAAGAAGTCCCAGCCCTGAATGAGCTATTGACAATTGAGAGAGATGGAAAGTCTATGTTTTTTTAAGGATGTGTTCCTTGGTATGTCAACCACACTACAGTTATGGACACCGTCCCAATAATGTATTGGCAGAGAAAAACTGATCTCAGCGTTTTTTGTCAGTTGGTGGATAGGAGTTAGAGGAGTTAGAGAAAGGTGAATAGCTCAAAATATATTTTATGTAACTCTAGATGAATAAATAAAATATTTCTAAAGAGGGGCCACATATCTCTCTTACACACATGCAAATGTTGTGCCAGGAAATGTTCGTGAACCCCAAAAAGACCACCAAGGAGTGGATTCCCATGCAGTCGAATTAGGGTCAAGTTCAAGTTCAAGCTTGAATTCCTTACCAACACTGCCACAGCAGAAAGGTGGAGCCCTGAGTCTAGCTTTAGGCAAGCATGTATAGAGGCAAGAAGGGGGTATCTAGCCTAATATACATCTGATTGAGGAGGGTCATTATGGCCTTTAACATAATTGGCTGGTGCTGGGAGCCAAACCATAAACTTAACTTCTGGTTTTCTCTTGATTGGTGGTTGTTAAGAAGTGAAGGGGCAGGGCAGGCTTGTAACTTGAGGGTCCAGATTTGTTTAACCTGGAGTTTAACCTGGAGGTGTAGATTTGTTGGGGAATAACCTGGAAACTGGTGTTAGATGCAGGTCTTGTTGGAGGTAACCTGGAAACTGCTGCTAGATGCCAGTTTCACACACACACACACACACACACCCACACCACAGGAGTATATTGTCTTCTAAAAGAAATTGCTTTTGTTCCTCTAGAATCAGGAAGAAAATAGAAGTTATGTGCTGTTTTGATCAATCATTATAATGAAGAATTGGGGATTAGAGGAGCCCAGTGACATGTCACATTCTTTGCCTACAAACAACAGCTGATTATTTAGGATACTTAGACTTCTGTTCTCAGTGTGCCCTGAGGACAGCAAGCACCATGCTTGTTGTTTTACTAAATTTCTATTCCCTATGACCATGCCTTCCTCTTCCATGCAGTACCAAAGAGCAGAAATGTTAGTAGTCACTGCATTTGTGAACTGGAACAAGAAGCTTCATCTCTCAGAGTATCAATTTTCTCACCTGTACAACAGAGATTAGAATACTAAGACCTAGCTCAGAGATTGTGAGCCTGGGGAGGAGGGGATATGATAACAGACATCACATTTAGGGTTAGGCATTCCACAGTTTGGTGTGATTGAGACCATTTAATAAGTTAATGTATAGGTATGTATAGTTAATAAATTGTGAAAGAAAATATAAGAAGGGAAACAAACACTACCATAAATACTAATAATTTCTTGACATTTACTATATATGACACAGTATGCTAATGTTGTACATATAATGCTTCATTTTATCCTCACAATACACTTTAAGGTTAGGATCATTTTGCCAATAACAAACCTGGAAGACAGAGACTGGGTGGAATATTAAAGATACCAAAGCTCGTGAATGATAGCTGTAGAACTCAAACACAAATTGTCTTACTACAGTTTCAGAACTTAGAACCATGGAGACCCCCCTCCACCCACTTGAACAAAAGTTAAAGATGCCTCCTCCAGAAGATTAAAAAAACCAGACTTTATTTAACAATTTTCAGACACAATGTGAGCATAAGAAAAACTTTTTCATTCACAGTACACCAACAATAAGAAGATAATAATATTCAACATCCCCAGGATAGCCATCACAGTTGTCAGTAGGTGGGTGGATTATAAGACACAAGATCCTCCTAAACATTACTTATTTATTTCAAAGCCTTGTAACCTCACTCAGTCTCTGAACCAAATAAATGAGAATCCCTCACTTCCTTCAGTTCTTCCTCATTAACTAACATAATGGCTAACATACTGAACCTTACCACCACCTTGCTGTCTCCCAGGCAACCTTGTGCAACCCAAAACCCCTCGTTGGTGATTTGCAGAGTAATTAGTAGCTGATGGGCCACTTATTTTCTTGTCACATGCAAGTGAAATGCACAAGACACATATCATTTTGCCACTTTGATACCTAAGCAGTCTGAGCGGCTACTGGATTATTGCTTTGTGCCCAAGTTTATTCCTCCTCCAGAAACATTAGTGACATTTGCAAGGCAGGAGCTTAGAAAACCCAAAGGATTCCTTTATCGCCTACCCCAGAGACATCAAATCAAATAGTAGAGTACAATAGAGAATGTGGAAGGGAGGGTAAAGAGTGGCCCCTTGGAGCGTGAATCAAAACAGGGCTGCATGTCTGCCTTTGGTGGCAGACAGCATAATTTGTATAAAATGCAGCCGCATGCAATTGCTCAGTGTGATCTGAAGTAAGGGAGTTAATAAGGCAATAGTTCACATTGATTGAATGCAGTAACTATGCCATTCATGGGCTTGACTCATTTAGCCCTCATAACAGGACTATGACAAAAACGCAACTATTCTCTCCTTTGTGTCTATGAGGCAGAGACCCTAAGTGGTCTTATTAGGGTTAAATAGAAATTAAATTGCAGAGGTGGGGTTTGAACTCAAGTAGTCAGCCTCCACAACAATATTCACGAGCCATTCCTCCCTTCTTGGCAGAAGAAATGATTCAGAATATTGTCATATGATATATCATTTATTTAAGAAGTGATTATTGAGTCTCTAACCTGTGTCAGGAATTATATTAATATGGAAGATCTTACAGGTAAGGAAGAATGTCCCTACCCTTGTGAAACTTCCAATCTAATGTGGGAGACAGATATTAGTCTAAAAAGAGAAAAAGTCACCAGTGAGCATAGAATCACTGTTGTGACAGGTAATACTAAGAACTTTGTGAGTCTCTGAAAACAGATAATAGGGGACTGTGACCTTGAAAGACTGGAGCAGATGTCTTTGAAGGTCTGTCAATTGAGTTGCAATCTCAAGAGGTAGGGGATGGGGGAGAGCATTACAGACAGAAGGAACAGCACATGAATACTATTTTTTTCTCTCTCTCTCTTTTTTCCATGCCTTTCTGACAGCTGCACTGGGTTTGTTCTCTAGTCTCAGTTTGAGTTAGATGGTTCACTTTATCACAGTGAGGCAAACATCACAAACCTAAAAATAATGGATTCCTTTAAAAAAAAAAAAAGTGTGCTGATTGCATAAAAAGAGTTAAAGCCCAGGGCTCACCGTGTTATCTCTTTTGCTCTTAATACCCAAAGATGAGCGGAGACTGTTAACAAAGACTAATTGCCCAAACTGCAATTTAATTTCTTCCCTCTTATGAACTGGTTCTGAAAGTTCTCCTTGAGGAAGGGAGAAGGGAGTTTCAGAGTTCTGAGTAGGCGAGGTGCTGAGGGAAGGTGTAGAGAAAGAAGAAAGCTCATGGAGGAGAGAGAAGGTGCTTCCTGCTGGACTATATCAAATCCCATAACCCACATCCCATACCTTGAAATACTCCCTGTAACCACTTTTAGTTACTCAAAACCTTCTTACTGCTCCCATTTACCTGACCCATAAACTCAAGAGCCTGAGAAGTAACCAGGGACATCTTGGGACTCATTCAGACTCAGTTTGGGCTGCTAGCCCCATAGAGGCTTCAAACCAGAGAATCAGACTGGCCTGCCAGTCAGGAAAGATTAACACAGTAGTGACAGAAAAACATCTAGCAACCACTTCCCTGTCAAGAAGGAAAGCCAAGGTACTTCCATCTCTTTGTTACCTAACAACAGAACCCCAGAAACATCCAGCACATTGGTTCTTTCACTATCCAAGAAGTCATGAACTAGTTTGCTTATTTATTTTAGCAACTAATAAAGGCTTCATTTTTACTATGTCTGTGGTTAGAATGGGCCCCCATAGCCTCATAAAGAGTGACACTATAAGGAGGTGCAACCTTGTTGGGGTAGGTGTGGTCTTAGAGGAAGTGGGTCACTGGAGAAGGACTTTGAGGTTTCAGAAGCTCAAGCCAGACCCAATGTCACTTGTTCTTCCTGTTACCTGCCAATCCAGATGTAGAACTCTCAGCTCCTTCTCTAGAACTATGTCTGCCTGCATACCACCATGCTTCCTACAATGATGACATTGGACTAAACCTCCACTGTAAGCCAGCCCCAATTAAATGTTTTCTTTTATAAGAGTTGCTTTGGTCATAGTGTCTCATCACAGCAATAGAAACCCTAACTAAGACAGTCTGCAATACAAATATTTAGGAGCAAGATGGACTTGGTCTAAATTTCCTATAAAGATAATTTTTAGTACAATGTCAATAACAATAGCCCTATTTTTAGGTAGTGATTCTGAACACATATTCAGACCATTGCAGATGCTAGCATTTTGAAAAACTGGATAAATCTTTAATAAAGGTATTTTCAAAATACAGATATCAGTGTTAAATAGGGATTATAATAGTATCCACTTAGATTAGTTACAAGGCTTCAATAAAAAAATATGTAAAAAAAAAGTATCAAATGGCCATTAAGTCTCAATACTTAACTATTATCTTAATCATTCTCTATAAACATATGTTTGATTTTATTAAAAGTATTTTTCTAGTGCTGGGGTTTGAAGGCAAAGCCTTATAAATGATAGGCAATTATTCTCCCTAAGACCTGTATCTTCAGCCACCTATTCTGGTTTCAATAACATTAGGATAATTAATTTTGTGAAAACCATACATGCGTATATCTATTGTTACCTGTAAATCCCTTTGTTTCTACAACTATGAGAGTATGTATGAAATAATAACGACATCCTATTCAGTGATTTTGACAATTTCTTCTATAAATAGACCATTCTGAATTTGTTTCATTTTTGAACATGAATTCCTCAAAAGATTTTTTTCCATTCTTTATGGTGAGCCTCTTAACCACCTCTCAAACTACTTTTTTTTTTGTAGTGAAAACATCCTTGCTATAAAAGGACATTTATTTATCATTTCATAGTAGTCATATTGCATGCATAGATATATTTAGACTTGAAGGTTGCAGTTCTTCTCATTTGTTCTAGATGCCAGATCAACGATAAAAAATCTGTGAAGGTTCATTGTTTTTCTTTTGTCTCCTGGATCAACCGTGACACTGATTTATAAGTTAATAGAGATTCCCTAGAGTACTTAATAACATATATTACACTCTAATAAATGTGTTTCCTACATATTTAACTGACTACCATGCTGATTTATTAGACTGGTATAATAACATAGGAACTTTCTTCTTGGTTACTTAGAAAATTTCTAAAATGGAAGTATTAGATTATTTTTCTAGTGTTTGATTCTTAATGCTTACCTAAGAAATGTAAATTTATAACTTGATATTTTCAAGATATGTTCACTGTATGTATTTTAAAGAGAAGACCCTTTTATTTAGCTAGCTTTAACTATTTGTTAAAATATTCAGGATCACTACAAGAATTAAGATGCTTAATACTCTTCAAACAGTTTTCTAATGTCAAGATTCCAATTTTTGAGGCTATGGATCTGAACAAACAGTTCTCAAAGGAAGAAACAAAAGTGTTCATCATCCTTAGCAATTAGAAAAATGCAAATCAAAACAATTCTGAGATTTCCCCTTACCTCAGCCAAAATGGCAAAAAAAATAAACAGAGCAACCAAGTTGGAGAGGACTTAGGGGAATGGGACTTTACTGTTGATGTGATTTCAACCTTCGGAGCTGGAGTTAGAGTTGGTTCTCAGTCACCCAACATGAGTACTGAGAACTGATGTCAAGTCTTCACTGTTAAGTGGATATTAGCCCAAAAGTTCAAAATACCCAGGAGTCACTTCACAGCAACAGGAGGGCTGAGTGTGAGGTCCCAGATGGAGGACTGGGAGAAGGGACTGAAGGAGCTGAAGGAGTTTGCATCCCCATCAAGGCAGCAATAGTGGCAAGTGTCCTGACCCCCCCCCCGATATTCCTGGAGACTGATCCACCAACCAAAGAATACACATGGAGGGACCCATGGTGCTGGCCCCATATGTGGCAGAGGAGGGTCTTGTTAGACATCAGGGGGAGGAGATGCCCTTGGGCATGAGGGTGTTAGATCCCCCAGTATAGGAGAATGCCAAGGAGGGAAGATGAGAGTGGGTGGGTGGGGGAATACCCCCATAGTGGCAGGGGAGGGGGGAGGGAATGGGGAGGTTCCAAAGGGGAGATCTGGAAAGGGGGAAACATTTGAAATGTAAATAAAGTATGAAAAAAAAATTTTTTAAAGTCCTATCCAGCTCTAATACCTACACACAATGACCAGAATGGCACCCACGGCTGCAAAATGGCACTTATGTCTCAAGGGTAACCAACAGATGTCTAAGTGGACTTAAGGGCCACTCAGTAGGATGGAATTTATGCCTGGTATTCTTAACCAATCAACTACCTCTAGCCAGTGAATTAATGGACCAAAGGGGAAAATTCACTATAGCCATATTCCTAAATCAGTATAATTTCCAATGCATTGCATTCTCATTCTCTCCCTTCTCCCCCCTCTCTCTCTCCACCTCATTCTCTCACCTCTCATCAAAAAAGCTTCCTTTTTCAGCAGATGAAGACCATTAGAGAAAGTCACAACTGGTCAAAATACATGGGAAGAGCTAACCATGGTGTGCCCAGCACCAGCTCGTGTATCTACAGCATGATCCCTATGCCTAAGGCTAAGGGAGCATCATGGAAGAGAGGGCAGAAAGATTGTAAGAGTCAGCAGACCCAGGGCATCTGCTACAAGATAGTATCTTCTGTATATGGTGTTCCACCCATGAACTCTTAAAAATATGATTGCCTAAGCAAGACCTGCACAATAACAACACAAGTTGACATGTCAGTAAGGATGGAAAACATATCACAAGGCACAAGCCCTACATGAATAACTACAACAAACTAATGGTTTCTAAGAGAGACAAGCATCAGTCCTCTCTAGGGATTATCTGATAGGTTATCTAAGCCTAAGTGGTCAACCCTAAACTCACATATACACAAGCAAAACTAGATGAACTCAACAGGTTGTATTTATATATTCATATATCTGTAAAATGATAATTGAGGAAGAGACTATTTAAAGTGGAGGAGTGGAGGGCACAGGATGAGTTAGAGGGAGAGCGTGTGGGATAGAAAAGGTGTAAAACAGTACTCACATATGAAATTTTCAAAAAGAAAAAAATAAATGTTTTAAGAAGATTACCATTTTGCATTTTATTTTCTTGTTCCTGAATCTGGGTCAAATCTGTATGCATCTCACATCCCTAAATATGCTTTATCCCTTTTTAAAAAACAAGCCTCAGGCCCTGTTGTGTGTTGATAGGTAAAAGAAAAATTTTAACATACAGATGCTTGCACTTTAGCATTCGTCTGTTACTCCATCATTAATGACTCCAATGTTGTCTAGCATGTTCAAATATCATACAGCTTGGCTAATGTTTTGATCAGCCCTCAACAGTGTCTTTAAGAGACTCTGTTATGGACAGCTAGAGGGTAGGAAATAATCACATTGAACGAAGAGTTCAAGTTCTTGCAACTTGTGGTTAAAAATTTTTTTCTGAATATTGATTCCCTTTGCTAATAAGCTCAAGAGTTCAAAGTAAGGACCGGAGGCCATGGCTCCCTGTTACCTCCTTTCAGACCAACTGCATTCCTCCTCCCTCTAAATGGACAGGATTATGAAACAGAATTTTTAAAGCTATGTTACCCCCTTGACCTCTTTTCAAGAGGCTTTGTTGTTAACACTAACTTAAATTCCCCCTGCCAGAACCAAGTCTTCAGATAAATTAAACCCTTTCCACTTCAAACTACTAGTAGTTTTTAAATGATACAATACAGATAAATTTTACCTCTTAGGGCAAAGCTTTTTCAGTTCATACACAGGTAAGTGTACATCACTCCCAAAGAATAGTGGACAAGTATGGAAACTGATTGCTAAGCCTTTAGAGGCTCTGGTGAAGATAACTCGAATACAAAAAGAATTGGAGTGTTTGCCCAGCTTTTGTTCATTTCACGGGAAAAATATTTTCACCAAATGCTAGAGAGTTGGAGGCAGCCACCTTGACACATAGTGCACATACAAAATTCTGTCTTATATAATCAATAAAAGAATGAATGCCTAGTTTAATTTCACTCACATTAAAGAAACATGGTCTACATATCCTATAAATTGAGTTTTCCTCAAAAACCAGACTGGGCCCTTTGGATTAGCCAGTGAATGAGAATATCAATGCATCTAGAAATACTTCCTTAATTAAACTAAATGTTTCAAAAGATGCCACAAGCTTGAATGTAGGAGGCCATTAGTGGGTTTTAAGAGATAAGTTCCAGTAGAGTGGCAAAGGCAGAAGCAAAGCAACAGTGCCAGGAAATACAAGCTACTCTTTCAGCAAAGGAAAGTATGGAGAGTTTAGTCAGGGGAGACCTATTGTCTCTGTCCCCCTCCACAACATAGAGAGGTGTTTTAGAGAAAGTATCTAGTTTGTTTGAACTGTTAAATTCTTAGGATTCCTTTTAAGCCAAGGGTGAAGAACTGATGGAAGCAAAACAAAGATGCAAGAAAAAGGTAAATTGAAATCAAGAGAAGGGTCCAAAGAACACTTGGAGCGTATTCTTGTCTTGTCTAAAAAGTTAAGAATGAAGCTTAATGTCTATTTGAAAGGACACAGAGTGGGGGGAAAATAAATCTCAACACATAAACATGTGGAGAAAGGCTGTATATGGTGGTAGAGATGCCTTAAAAATACAAAGGGATT
Organism: Rhynchomys soricoides; assembly: GCA_019843965.1. Lineage (NCBI taxonomy): Eukaryota > Metazoa > Chordata > Mammalia > Rodentia > Muridae > Rhynchomys > Rhynchomys soricoides. The sequence continues at coordinate 1,793,950 of JADRCH010007462.1, forward strand.
CCCAAGGGAGACAGATATTATGCTAAAACTTCACCACTATGTTTAATCATGTCTTCCCTACCTGTGTCCTGCAGGTCACATACATGGCAGGATAGGCATGAATGCAGCCCAAGGCATTCATAAATGGCAATACAATACTGATTTGTCTAAAGGTTGGACACTTTTTGTAGATAGTAAGGCTTATTTGCCCAGAATAATGTCTGTTACTGATGTGCCCAAAATGTCAACTATTAGAGTCATTCATGTGAGTAAAGGCTATGTTTTACAGACATAAGTTGAAATGGTAAAAATCACACAGCAGATAACATCCACACTTGAAGTGATCTCTAAATCACATCAGCTTTTTGTCACCTCCTGAGCCTCCAAGAACCTTCATGTCCTGAAGAAATAAAACACATATTTGGGAGACTGCTGGATAAAGTATTACCAAGATTTAACAATACTGCATAGAAAACCCAGGCCCCTGCACTCTATGAGCAGTCCTTATTTGATAGCTAGTTATGAGAATGGCCTAAAAGTCCTCCAGAATTCAGTCCAACTACCATATAATTTTGTCAGGATCCACTGTGAAGCACTTACAAACATTATTTTTAGGAGAGAACATGGAAAAGACTGCTTCCTCCTGCTTGCTATACCTAACATATTCCAGGTTACTGTGTTAACATAATCAAAGCAACACTGATCACTCCCATACTGGAAAAGCCATTAGTTGGAAACTTAATTCAAAAACTACCTCATTGAAACTGCGTGCTCGGATCATAGGATCAGAGGTGAGGAGGACTCAACATCTGTCCCAACATGGGGAGTAATTGGGACCAGCAGGATCCAGGGACCCAGGAACCCCGGTAGACCAGTGGCGCAAGTTCCTGCCGTTATGGGACCATAACCTGAGCAGACCTTGGGCATGAACTCCACAGCCATTCCCACAACACCCAGAGAAAGCTTCACTCCCAGATGCTCTAACATGCCCAGGATCACAGGATCACAGGATCACAGGATCACAGGATCACAGGATCTTGGTCACACCAAGATCTCAAGGTCACAGAGGCAGCTTGACTCCCAGGAGCTCTGTCACACCCAGGATCTCAGGATCTCATGATCTCAGGTTCACATAATCACAGGATCCCAGAGACAGCTGGTCTCTGAGGAGTACTGACACAACCAGGATCACAGGAAGGATAGGCTCCAGTCAGATAAAGGGAGGGCAGGTAGCACTAGAGATAACCAGATGGCAGGAGGCATATGCAAGAACACAAGCAACAGAAACCAAGGTTACCTGGCATCATCGGAACCCAATTCTCCAACCATAGCAATTCCTGGATACACCATCACACCTGAAAAGCAATATTTGGATCTAAAATCACTTCTCATGATGATGATAGAGGACTTTTAAAAGGTCATAAATAACTCCCTTAAAGAAATACAGAACAACCCAGGTAAAAAAGCTAGAAGACCTTAAAGAGGAAACAAACAAACAAAAAATCCCTCAAAGAATTACAGGAAAAAACAATCAAACAGGCAGAGGAAATGAACAAAACCATCCAGGATCTAAAAATGGAAACAGAAACAATAAAGAAATCACAAAGGGAGACAACCCTGGAGATAGAATACCTAGGAAAGAGATCAGGAGTCATAGATGCAAGCATCACCAACAGAATACAAAAGATAGAAGAGAGAATCTCAGGTGTAGAAGATACCCAAATTTAAAGAAGGACGATTCCCAACTTAAAAGGTCAGTAAATATCTTCAACAAAATTATAGAAGAAAACTTCCCTAATCTAAAGAAAGAGATGCCCATGAACATACAGGAAGCCTACAGAACTCCAAATAGACTGGACCAGGAAAAAAATTCCTCCTGTCACATAATAATCAAAACACCAAATGCACTAAACAAAGAAAGAATATTAAATGCAGTAAGGGAAAAAGTCAAGTAACATATAAAGGTGAACCTATCAGAATTACACCAGACTTCTCACCAGAGACTATGAAAGTTAGAAGATCCTGGGCAGATGTCATACAGACCCTAAGAAAACACAACTGCCAGCCCAGGCTACTATACCCAGTAAAATTCTCAATTACCATAAATAGAGAAAACAAGATATTCCATGACAAAATCAAATTTACACAATATCGTTCCACAAATCCAGCCCTACAAAGGATAATAGATGGAAAACACCAACACAAGGAGGGAAACTACACCCTAGAAAAAGCAAGAAAGTAATCATCTTTCAACAAACCCCAAAGAAGATAGCCACACAAACATAAAAATAACATCAAAAGTAATAGAAAGCAACAATCACTATTCCTTAATATCTCTTAATATCAATGGACTCAATTCCCTAATAAAAAGACATAGACTAAGAAACTGGATATGTAAACAGGACCCAGCATTTCGTTCTATACAGGAAACGCACCTCAGTTACAAAGACAGACACTACCTCAGAGTAAAAGGTTGGAAAACAATTTTCCAAGCAAATGGTTCCAAGAGACAAACTGGAGTAGCCATTCTAATATCGAATAAAATCAACTTTCAACCAAAAGTTATCAAAAGAGAAAAGGAAGGACACTTTGTGCTGGTCAAATAGAAATATTTAAGGGGTAACTTCAGCAAGTGTTATAGGTATCTGATGAATCTTAGTGTAATGGCCTTGGGAAATGCAAAAGAATGTTACTGTTTGCTCAGAGTGTAGCTAACATATCTTCAAGGGAGAACATTGGAGGTATTGGAATTTTATGGTCACATTAGGAGGTGAGTCCTGTATATTTTAGAAAACTAGTATTTTTTTCTCTGAATTTAGTCAAGCATTTTCAAAACCTACTGAAAACAAGTGACATTAAATGTGTGGTTTTTGAAATTAGGTTGTGTGCTATTTTGACTGAAGTCAACTTTCCTTTGTCATTTCAAAGGAGAAAAAAATGGATGGCCTATAAAACTGTAAGAGTTGATCTATCAGTAATAATTTCCAATTGCATAATATTTTTACAAAGTGATTTAATTTATTTTAATCATATTTATAATGTGAAATTATAAGATGATGATAATATTGGCTTCTAAAGTTTTAGCCTAGAAAATAGCATTTTAATTATTATAGAAATGTCTACAAGTAACTTCATAATTTATTAATTCTGTATTTACGTTTGACATGTTTCTCATAATTCACCATTGTATATAATACTGTGACAGATATCCCACAGTACACACATATTTTTGTCAACATAAATTCCTAGAAATAAGTTTACTAGATAAAATTTTATGAACAATTTTAAAAAATAGATAAGTTTACCAACCTTATTCATAACTTCAACTCTTCCCATTGATACTCTGTACTCACAAAGACAACTGAGCGTTTACCAACCTTTGGCTAGAGAATACCAATCAGTAAAAAGTTATCAATTTGTCAACAGGAATGTAATTACCATTAGAAGGCATTAAGCAAAAAATTGAAGTATTTTATGCTTAACAGATTATATTCTAACCTCAGACAACTACATGAAGAAAAAAACTTTCACAATAAGCTGAGATCTAGTTCAAAGATCACTGACAGGTTTTTTTGTTGTTTCTGTGGGTTGTTTTTCTTTTGTTTGTTTTTTGTTTGTTTGGTTGTTCCTTTTGTTTTGTTTTTGTTTTGTTTTGTTTTTGCTAAATCTAATGGATGGTTTTCACCTGAACTCAATAAAGCTACTCTTGGAAGAAGAAAAAAAAGAAAGAAAGAAAGTTCATGCTCAAAGAGTCCCACTGCTCACCTCCTGTCCCTCACTAAGATCTTTTATGCTGCTATAAGACCCATGTGTGCTAGATTCATGGGCTGGACAATGGATTTGCTTCTTTAATGTTTTATTACATTTTAAAAATACTTTTTAAGTTTTATTTTATGTGCATTAGTGTTTTGCTTGGGTGCATGCCTGTGTAAAGACCCTCTGGAACTAGAATTGCAGACTGCCATGTGTAAGCTGCCGTGTGGGTGCTCGAAATTGAACCCAGGTCCTCTGGAAGAGCAACTAGTGCACTTAACTACGGGGCCATATCTCCAGCTCCAAGAATGAACTTTGTTAAACCTATTCTTTGATTTTAATGACTGAGGACAGATCCTACTATTGAGAGCAAAATCAAAACATTGTCATTTTATAGTACATATTCTTTACGAACACTCAAACAATATAAATGTAGAGAAAATACATATTACAAGTCCTTTATAATAATGCTTCTATATAGATAAAATACCGTGTAAATCCTCTTATACCATACAATATTGTACTAAACTGCAATATACTACACTATACATTATTGTACTTCAGCTTACATATTCATTTCATTTATGCTATTTTCCACCTTTTTTCTGACAACTAAGAAGCACATCTCTAATCAACAAACACTTTAGTATTAATAACAAAATAATTTAGAAAAAAATAACTATCTAAGGCCCCTGGACAGTGAACTAAAACATTTATAAGAAACTATTTTCCTGAGAATGTGTAATCACAAATTGCCTCTACATGAGTTTCAAGTTGAGATTCATGTGATTTGTTAAACATTTAAAATACAATATGTAATGTAAAGTGACCCAGATTGGTAGAATCATCCAGGACACTGGCAAAAGCAAAAACCAAACTTTTCAAGAATTCTAACCAAACATCTCTGTCTCTCTCCCTCTCTCTCTCTCTGTCTTGCTCACTGTCTCTCTGTATGTGAGTGTGTGTGTCTTTGTGTGTTTGTGTGTCTGTGTGTGCCTTTGTGTGCCTTTGTGTCTGTGTGTCTATGTATGGGAACTGCATCCATTACTTTTCTGTTGCTGTGATAAAGCACCATAAACAAAATAATTTATGCAAGGGAGATTTTATATAGAGGGATAAAAGTCAGTCGTGCCTGAAAAGTGGCAGGTAAGGCAGCTGGATCAGCAAGCTTACAGTACACATCTTGTACCACAGACAAGAAGCAGAAAAAAATTAGAAATGGCATGAGTCTTCAAACTCTTAAATTAAGCTCCCAGTGACATACTTCCTCCAGCAAGGCCACACCTGCTAAACCTATTCAAATGGGTCCCCAGCTAGGACCACATATTTAAATACCTGAGATTACAGGGGCTTTTATCATTATACAAACCACCACAGAAGTCATATCATTAAGCAATATATCTAGTTATATATCTAGAGAAACTCTTACTTATGCAATGGAAAAAATGTGTAAAAAAAAAATGCTATAGTGCCAGCAATATTTTTCATCAAAAACACAACTAAAACACTGTTGAGACAAATTGATTGGCAACAGTCAAGCTCAGGAACCCAAGTTCACTCTCCAAAATCCACATAAAAAGTTTTGAAAATTGAATGTGAAAGTGCCACATTTCCTTAAGTTGAGAATGAAACAATCACTGTATTGGACTTTGTTTTCTACTCTACTGTACACAAATGTGATATATGTACCTGCCATATATTATATAGCCAAAGAACAAAGGGGAAGCTTGCTGAGTTCTTAAAGAAACACTGATTTTTTATTACTTCATCAAGGTAACCTTAATGTCATGTGTTATAAGAATTCAGATTTTTTTCCTTTTGCTTTATATGGTATCACATAACCAAAATCCTAGTATTGATGAAACAGAAGCAGGAAAAGCACTGCAATTTCCAGACCATCCTGGCTTACATATCAAGTTCCAGGCAAGCCAGGGCTACACAGGAAGTCCCTGTCTCAAAACACAAAGAAATCATCAGATTTTCCTACTTTAGGTTTACATAGTGATACACATATACCTGGGTTGTTGTGAGATACAGATGCCCCCTTCAAATATTGTTCTAGCCCAACCTCCAGACATTGACAGGCATGAATTAAATCTTACTTGTCCATACATATATTAAAATTTATACCAAGAGACAAATAGTACAGTCTTCTTTAGTAAGTTGATCTGAATGTATGGGTTTTTCCTCAAAAGAATCTTTTAAAACTTATTTTTAAGTATACATGTGTGTGTGTGTGTGTGTGTGTGTGTACTTGAGAGAAAAATCTCTCCCTCCTCTTTCCTCTCTCCTCTCCCTCACCCTCTCCCTCTCCCTCCTCTTTCCTCTCTCCCTCTCCCTCTCCCTCTCCCTCTCCCTCTCCCTCTCCCTCTCCCTCTCCCTCTCCCTCTCCTTCTCCTTCTCCCTCTCCCTGTCTATTCAAGCCAGAAGTACTAAATTCCCTGAAGCTGGATTTCTGGCAATTGTAAACACAAAGCATAGGTTCTGGGAACTGAACTTGGGTCCTCTGGAGGAGCAGAAAGCATTCTTACCTGATAAGTCATCTCTCTACCGCCAAATAAAAAAAATTTAATTATTTATTATATTGTTGTTGGTTTTCTGGATTTTCTTTGCTTTTTGTTTGTTTGTTGCTTCTGAGACAGGGTATTGCTGGCCTCAAATTTATGATCCTTCTGTCTCTGCTTCAGCCCCCCAAGTGCTAGAATTATAGGCAAGTATTATATTGCTTTCTTTATAAACAGACATTAGGAACATTTTCACATGTATAGAAATATAGGTACAGTGGTGTAATGAAATTCATACAGAGTCATTCCCTAAAATATGTAACAAATATCGCAACATTTGCTTCACTTATTCTTTTTTCTTTTATTTCTATAGTAGTTTAGAACAAATCTGTGTATATCAGTAAGCCCTTTCATGCTAAGCACCTATAAATCATGTAGACATTTTTTATTACACATCTACAATGACAGCACACAAAATAACATGAACAAATCATTCCTGTCATCTAAAACCCAGTGTATATCCACATATCCAAGGTTGCTTCAAAATTTAATAATTATTTTTGTTTGTTTATTGGATTTTAATTAAAATATAACTCCATAATCCCCCTTTCCCTTTCGTCACTCCAACCCTTCCTATGTACCCTTCCAAATTTATGGCTTCTTTTTCTTTAATTGTTCTTATTATATACATATAAATGCACTAGTATGTAAATACAACCTGCTGAGCACATTCAGTGTTGCCTGTAGGTATATAATTTCAGGGCTGTGCACTTTTTACTGAAACTATGTTTATTTCCACAAAGGTGTGATTTTAGTTTTAGTCACTGCTGTGGTGGTGGTTGTAGCTGCTTTGTCTAGTTTGTTTGGAATCCTGGAAGTTTCATGCATGCTCAATATGTCCCCACCACTGGGCTACAATGAGTGCTGACATAACACTTATTTTTAAACTACCATTTTATGTTCATTGGTCAGGATCATTCCATGACACCAAGTGTAGCCATTTCTCCATTAAATGTAGAGAAATCTGTCCCTAACCCAACTAATTCATTCACTTACTGTCTGTCAAGATAAACACTTGTTTATGAGTTGCTTTTCTGAAGCACAAAACAGAACAGTCTGCTCCTTTCCAAAAGAGACCACAAGAAGATACCTTGGCTAGCATCCTTGTCTTATCTGCTACTAGCCTAGTTGCTATGTTGCTTCATCACCCCAGAGCTGCTCTGAGGTGCACCAGCAGCAGTAAAATGTCTCTGTTTAGGAATCTCCAGATCACAGCCATAAAAGCCAGGAAATTACTTGTATATATGTTTTATTATCTCATTGTTGGCAAGAATGATTTAAAGCAATGATGAAACAAGCAACATATGTTAGGAAGTCACTCTGCCCTGCTTCAACATGTGGTACAATGGTCTACATGATTCATGTAATAAATCATCACCAATCTTTTAAATTCAAAGACTTTGACCTAGGATTTTCATTTAATATTGGCTTCAGAGAAACACTCACATGTGTACACAAGGAGTGTATGTAGGATTTTCCATTACCCTGTCTCATAACAATCCAACTAAAATTAGAATTCAATTATTCATTAACAGAGGCTCAGTGTAGTCAAGCTTTACAGCACAATGCATGAGCTTAAAGGAATAAAACAAATTAGAAACTTTAACTTGGGAAGACCTCCAATGGATATATGTTGTCAAATTCCCCAAATAAGTTCCAGAATAGTAGCCATAATTCCCATTTGTGAGAACCTACACAAATCTACAAATCCTTATTACACATTCAAAGAAAAACGTCTGGAAAGATACCTATGAAATTGTAAACTGCAAATGTGTCTCAAAAGAAGACTACAATGAGGGCAGGTCAGCGCTATTTGAATTACTTGAAATTGTGTAAGAGCAATGTGATCATATACCATGTATGAAATGTATAATGAGGGAAAAAACTAAAAAAGAAAATCTTATGTGTATTTCCAGTGCCAAAAGTGAAGTTGCAAGTTCACTCAGACAAGTTTTTCAATGTTTGCTATGAGCAGATTCTGGGGCAGATGTCATGGAGCTAGAAACATGAATGAGCAATGAACCCTATCCTCCAAGGACTTCTTTTCTAGTTGTGACAGTTTATGGACCCATGAACATATTCTCTAAAAGTAGATAAGCTTCTACACCTGTGAAAGGGAAAGGTGGAGATACACACTGGGAGAATGAGAAAGGTGTCAGGGAAGAGGTTGGAGCTGAGTAAGACTGTAAAGGCAAGACAACAGGGTGGGAAAGAACATCCATTTTGTTCTATCTGGAGTCTGAATGACACAGGCAGGGTATCCAAACACTTTTCATAATCCCTCCATACCCCATAGGCAGCTCTGTTCACTGATAGACTCTTCTTTCTGGGCTCATTACCAACGAAAGCCTAGCCATGCTACAGCTCATCTAAAACTGTGAAAAAATCCAAGAATTATTTCAATTTGGCTTTGAAAGGTGTTGTATAATTTTTTTTCTTTTCCCCCCCTCTAGCAGATTTAAGTTCCCTAATTATCTTCTGCTCTTCAGATGCTAAAATGGGTTTCCTTTTTCTAGGTCCACGTTGTCAAAAGTGTCTTCATCTGAGTCTTCCCATCACCCTTCACTCTGTATCTTCTCACATCCACCACCCTTACTCAGTTCAGATCTCATTCAAGTCACAGTGTCAGTGGTTAACGTTCTCTGAGGTAGGTGAATCAATGGGAACTAATGAGCTAGTCACTAAATATTCCTTATTGATATGTTATCCCTTATTCAAAGAATTCACTTTTAGGCTAGGATGAACATGTCTCCTTAAAGCTCCCTGATAAATAATTAATAGTGAGAGTTTCAGCCAAAGGTTCCAAGATTGAAACAGAAGCTATTTGGAGTCCTTGACTTATCCTATCAGTGTGGGTCATTATGCTGGGCCATCTCTGCCTGGGCACAAAGGACTTCCAGGGAACAGATTAGATAACACTCTCAGTGGCCTGGGTTTCTGCCATGTCACTTTCCTGCAGTCCTGGAACACTCCAGAGGAATCTAAAAACCTGGACTCTCAGCAGGTTTCTGGGCCATTTGGTTCCATCTTTAATGAATTTTTGACCTTGTATGTAAGCAAGCTCTTTTCATTAGGTTTATCCTGCACTTATCTTCAACATTATTGTAATTCCAACTGACCTAGTCCCCAGAAAAGTTTCTGTCTTAAATCCAATAGAGAATATATGGATTCACCCCTCCTTTTGCCCTATTAATGAAATCCAAACACTTCTACTGGAAAATAATTGAGAGCATCCTTTGTTGTTCTTCTAGAGAAGTCACTACAATTTTCAGATGCATCAGGTTTTTCTTTCACAAACTGAGTAGGAAAGTTAACAGACTCTAAAGCACAGCTTCACCACAACCAAGCAAATGCTATGGTAGACTCTTTCTACTAATCCTACACCAGTGCTTTGAGTAAGAAAAAAAAAGATGAGTGTATCCATATACAGTCAAATTAAGTGGACTTGGTCATCAAAAGCAAGGGAGAAAAGCTCAACTGGGCTTTAAATGTGCTAGAGGAAATTTTCAATGCTCACAACAGTGCCATAAGGCAGGTTCCATGATTGTTATGACATGTATTAAGTGTAAAAGTTAAGTTCAAAAAGGTTCAATAACCTGCCATGGGTCACACAGAAAGTTTGTGAAAAATTCAAATCTAGAGAAGCTGGCACTAGCCCCAGTAGCTTTTTGCTGCTGGGCCAGGAAAATTCTAGGCCATCAGGGGAATCTGCAGGATGTTTTGGTATAGGAACAACTGAACTATAGGGATTTTTCCATCGGGGAGACACACAATCCCTGGGGTATGGAAGAGAATTAGATAGGGCAGTGTGTAGGAGAAGTAACACAGAATGTACAAAGAATCCCATCATCATGTCCTTGGAATCCTAATGGGCCTCCAGGTCCCAGAAGGTCAGAAAAGCACAGACAAAGGCAAAACTCCATCAAGCTTGGCAATAAGCATGACAGGAATCCATCAGGAAGCCAACTATAATGGCAACTTAATGTTGAGCTCCATATTTTGAGTCAAAGATTCCAAATATCTCCCTTTCCTACACAGAACACAACCTGCATGTATATGCAAACAGTAGTCTAAGCTGTGGGGCCAGGAATCAAAGTAGAAAGAATGCCTTATTTTATAGTAATAATGTTAAGATCTTCCAGTTCAGGCATGACAACAGAAAACTGGGATTTCTTAGACTTTTTGTTTGTTTGTTTGTTTGTTTGTTATATCTTTTCGAAACTCTTTATTGAAACAAAGTCCCACTATGTTGCTCAGGCTGGTCTTGAGTTCTTGATACTTTACACTTTACACCACTGATATTATAAGCATGTATGCCACCATGCCTGAGACAGAATCTATCTTGAGACAAAGTTACCTTGGCATAGTTCTTCTTTTGTTGAAATTGAAACTGAAACTATGTCTTTGTATAGTGTATGTCCCCCCTTTACTCACAGGCAGTAGTGGATGCAAGCTGCTGAAGGGTGTCCCCTCAAAATGTTCCTTAGCACTTTCAAATTTGGCACTATGATATGCAATCTGTTTTTTTTTTTTCTGCTGTTTCTCTTTGGACCATGAAGTAGAAATAAAAGTCACTATCCACCATAAGAAGTCGGAAAAAATAATCCATTGCCTAAATACTATATCCAGTAGCACATAGGGAGACGAGTCCTAGAAAAATGATACAGAGGAAATTCTACGTGTTTTGGATGACTTCTATTCCCCTTTTTGGGTCATTCTCCCACCCAGATATAACTCCTGTGGTAATACCAGGATGATAGACTGAGTTCTGTGAAAATGGTCCTGAAATGTATTCAGTCACCTTGAGGTTGTGGTTGGAGATAACATTTTGATTGTAATAATTATAATTGGGATCTGGCTATTATATCCTACCTTTGACTATTTTGAGGAAGAGGAGCTTAACTGAAATTGACAACATGGCTCGACTTTAAATCAATCCTGCAAAGTACAAAAGTTTCAGCCCATAAGAAACTGGGCTGAAATGAGAGAGCTCAGCACTTGAGAGTGTTTACTGTCCTTGCAGAGGACCTTGGTTCAGTATACAGCACCTGCCTCACAACTGCCTATAACTCCAGTTCCAGAGAATCTGATACTCTCTGGTCTCCTGAATGCATGTGGTGCAAATAAACTCATGTAGGAACAAACACATACATAAACAAAATAATGCATTAAGCCTTTATAAACACAGGAAAATAAAAATATTCCTATTAATACTGTAAAGTGAACTAGTGTGTTGAACAATTCATTGGGGTCTATGGTGCCTCTGAAAGCCACCCTTCATGGTTAAACTATTTTTCCACTTGCTGAGAATATCAGCATCCTGCTAGCTTTAAGCTGCACTCTCTTTGAGAATTGTATGACCCTAAAAGTGACTATTAGTTTATCACATCCTGTTCCTAGTGCTCATGAATAGCTCTATGTATATTACAAAGTAATTTAATTTGCCATTAAAATATCTTTATACAAACATATCCTAACCATAAGGTATCACTATGAAGTCTGCAAGACATAGCATTGATTTTATCCAAAGTCTTGCAGAAAATTAAAGAGGCAGGAATACTGCTCATCTCATTCTGAGAGGTCAGCATTGTTCTGATACCAAAGTCATACAAATCTATCCAAAGAACCAAATCAAAGATAAGTGCTTCTCCTGAACAAAGATGCAAAAATCTAACAAAATATTTAGCAAATAATATTCAACAACATAAAACATTGATTAAATGGGGTATATAGAAGAATTGAAAAACTTATTTTACTATTATAAAAATCAATGTAATACATCATATTAACAGAGTATCTTTAAAGTATGATGACCTCAATAGAAACATAAATGATATTTGATAAAATATAATATCAAGTCCTTGTTCTTTAGCATTCATTATAATAATAATAAAGAATTTTCTTTATATAATGAGGAACATATATAAGGGGGAAATCTCCATTTAATTTTATAATTAATGTTGAAAAACTAAATGCTTTCCTCCTAAAATTAGAATCAAGAAAATAATTTCTTTATTTACATTCAACATTGTACTGAAGATTTGTTCCATATAATGAGGCAAGGAGACATAAAAGACATTATAACTAGAAAGAAATAGGTAAAACTGTTTCTATTTGAAGATTTCATGATCGCCAATGTAGAAAAATCCTACAAAGTTTACATAAGAACTGCTATAATCAATGAATAATTTGAGTAACAATAAGCAAAGTAATATTAATATATCAAATAGTTAAATATCTAGCAACCAACAATAGAAATTTAAAATTTCATTAAAAAGACCATATACAAACCCATCAATATATTGAATATTTGTTTATAAAGATAACAAAATAGCCTAGAATATGCCCCAAAATGGTGATAGAATCACGATCTGAATGAATGGGAGAAATAAACTGTTTTGATGTATGAGAAACCTGAGAGATGCTAAAATGTAAGTGTCTCCATAAGTAAGTTGTCTCCAATTTAATCTGAAGATTCAACGCTATCACAAGTAACAGACTGGGTGAAAAATTCATGAGAAGTACAATATAGAATGGCCCAAAATAGTTCAAAAATCAACTGTTGAAGGACTTCTGTTATCTGAGTTCAAGATAATTAAACACAACCCAAAACACAGTGGTATTGTCATAAAGATGAACAAAAAAATCAATAACACAGAAAAGAAAGTTTAGATAGAGATTCACATATTATTAGGCAATGTATTTTGGTTTGATAATAGTTTTATTATAATGGGATAATTATACATATTTGGGGGCACTAATTTAACACATATATCCAGCATTACTGATCCAATTTAAGTAATTAAGATTTCTTGTTCCTTATCATTTATCATGAGGATTGCTTTGAACTTCTGGCCTACAGAATTCATCTGAGTAAACAAATAACAGGTGCTGAAAGTTAATAAGCACATGGTGATTTGTCCCACAGCAATAGAAAATCAATATATCCAATAAAACCTTAGAAATAGAATAGAATATGTATAAACAAATGTGAAAACTCAACAGTATCAAAGTAACCCAATTAAATATAAACAAAATATTGGAACAAGTACTTCACCAAAATAAACGTTTAGATGGCTATGAAGCACCTTAACAGATATTCAAAATTATATGTGATGAAGAAACACAACTTAAAATCATAATGTCATACAGTTTCTTACGTTTTAAAATATCTAAACTTGCTTTCTGCCATCTTCCTTCGCTGTCACCATGGTGCTGATGAATGTTGTGGCAGATGTTGTGGTGGATGCTCTGAAGAGCATCAACAACGCTGAGAAGAGAGGCAAATGCCAGGTCCTCATCAGGCCATGTCTTAAACTCATCTTTCGATTCTTAACTGTGATGATGAAGCACAGCTACATTGGTGAATTCGAGATCATTGATGATCATAGACCTGGGAAGATCATTGTGAACCTCACAGGAAGGTTGAACAAGTGTGAAGTTATAAGCCCTAGATATGATGTTCAACTTAAAGACCTAGAGAAATGGCAGAACAATCTGCTCCCATCACAGCAATTTGGTGGTAGAAAGGAAAACACATTTTTGTTTTCAGAGGGATGAGGTAGGAAGAGTGGTCATGGTCTACTAAAAAGAGACCTGCAAGAAAACAGAAAATGCTTAGAGAACATTTTAATATATATTTCCATATGCATTTAAAGTTAAGAAAAATAAAACTAATTCAAGCCATGCCCTGTGCAAGATAGAAAGAAAGAAAGAAAGAAAAAGAATGAAAATTTCAAAGTGAGACCTCCGTCTTCTGCTCTGGTCTCAACCTCAGAATCATAGTCAGCTTGTTACTTTTATTTTGGAAGAAAAGGTGTAAAAGTTTCAATCATTCAGAAGGCAAGTATATCCACTTATAAAATCAGAATAGTGGAAACAAACTAGGGAAGGAAAGTCACAGGTGAAGGGCAGAGTGAAAAGAATTTGCAAAAATAAAACTAACACAGGACTGTGAAAAGAACATGGTGGGTCAAAGTCTGTTAGTCAAGTAATGATTCAATGTTTAAATTTTTCTCTTGTTCTTTTTTTTTTTGGGGGGGGGGGGTTGAGTGTGTGTTCAAGTCTAGTTTTTTGGGTTTTTTTCTTTTTCTTTCTTTTTTTTTTCTTTTTGGGGGTTTGTTTTCTTTTGTTTTGTTTGAAACACTGACCCTAATAAGAGTCAGCAAGAAATATAGGATCTCTTCCTCCCCCGGCCTGCCTCTGCTGAAGCTACCACCACCATCTCTGTGGCTGGATGCTGGAAGAGTCTTCCATGTTTGTTGACTCAGGATGACAGAGCAGCCTCCTTCTGTGGTTGTTGGGCTTGTGAACGCCGCGCAGTATCTTTTGGCTTTTCATGTCTCTAGAATGTTTTTCAACTATTTTGCATACATGGCTCAGTGCACTCCCCTCTTTGCCTTTACAATTTTCCACTTGATATGGGGGTGTAATAACAACTTCTTCCATGACTACAATTTTTTTTTCTTGCCATTTACAGTCTTTAATGGTCTTGTGAATGGTCTGAAAGAGCTGCTGGCCCTTGAGGGAGACACCAGCACTGATTGCATAGGCCTGGCTCAGCTTCTCCTCCTCCATCTGTGCTTTGCTGACAAAGCTTGCTAACATTGAGTGAAGCTAGGAGAGGCGGGGTTTCTGTTCAATCGTTAATTATTTCCACTTCTGAAGCATGCTGTAAGTTTATAAGCAAGTTGTCTGCATGGTTGGGTTTCCACTGTAAGAAGGACATTTTAGAGCCAGCATTTTGGACTGGTAGTCAAAGGCTACCACCTTGCCCTGCAGCCGCTGCTCCTGGCACATCCAAGACACCTGGCTCCCAACACTAAAGTACTCTCCCAGAAGAGTGCCATCTTGGGATAGCAGCCACGGCCCGCAGCAGCAATGGAAGCCCAAAACATATTTCTTAAACATTTACTAGGTGCCTAATCATGTGGACAAAAAAGGAAAGACTTTTGACAGAAATGATATAGGCTATTACAGGATGCCTCTAATTTTACCAGTAAGACAGAGTTGGGTTTCACATGATTTCTGAACACTACTCGGGACCATTACAAATATCTAGGAGAGAGGTAAGAGCCTGCCAGCTTCCACCTGCGGCAGGAGACCTCTGCCTGGGCCACCAGGCCTCCACAACTAAACAGCACAGGGAGAAAGCAAGCCACCCACTTGCATGGAAAAGCCAGCGGAAGGAGGGATCCAGACACAGGGACTGAGGAACAGCCAGGGTTAAGAACCTGCAGGTTTCCACCTGTGGCAAGAGACCACTGCCAAGGCCACCAGACCTCCATAGCCAAACAGCACAGGGAGAAAGCTAGCCATCCACTTGTGTGGAAAGGCAAGCAACAAGAGGACTCCAGACACAGGGACTGAGGAACAGCCAGGAAAGAGAACTGGTCTCCAAGAAATACTGACACCTGGGCTTGTAGGAAGACAAACCACAGTCAGAGAGAGAAAGACCAGCTAACACCAGAGATAAACAGATGGCAAAAGGCAAGGGCAAGAACACAAGGAACAGAAACCAAGACTACTTGGCTTCATCAGAACCCAGCTCACCCAACACAGCCAGCCCTGGATACGCCAACAACACCAGAAAAGGAAGATTCAGACTTAAAATCACTTATCAAAAGGATGATAGAAGATTTTAAGAAGGAAATAAATAACTCACTTAAAGAAATACAAGAGAATACAGGTAAACAACTGGAAAACCTTAAAGAGGACACAAAAAAATCCCTTGAAGAATAACAGGAAAACACAATAAAACAAATGAACAAAATCATTCAGGAATTAAAAACAGAAATAGAAACAATAAAGAAATCACAAAGGGAGATAACCCTGGAGTTAGAGGACATAGGAAAGAAATCAGGAGTCATAGATGCAAGCATCACCAACAGAATACAAGAAATGGAAGAGAGAATCTCAGGTGCAGAAGATACGATAGAAAACATGGACACAACAGTTAAAGAAAACACAAAATCCAAAATGCTCCTAACCCAAAACATCCAGGATATCCAGGATACAATGAGAAGACAGAACCTGAGGATAATAGGTACAGAAGAGAGTGAAGATTCCCAACTTAAAGGTCCAGTAAATATCTTCAACAAAATTATAGAAGAAAACATCCCTAACCTAAAGAAAGAAATGAACATAAATATACAAGAAGCCTACAGAATACCAAATAAACTGGAACAGAAAAGAAATTCCTCCCGTCACATTATAGTCAAAACATCAAATACACAAAACAAGGAAAGAATATTAAAAGCAGGAAGGGGAAAAGGGCAAGTAACAGATAAAGGCAGACCTATCAGAATTACACCAGACTTCTCACCAGACACTACAAAAACTAGAAGATCCTGGGCAGATCTCATACAGACTCTAAGAGAGCACAAATGCCAGCCCAGGCTGCTATACCTAGCAAAATTCTCAATAATCATAGATGGTGAAACCAAAATATTCTATGACAAATCCAAATTTCCACAGTATGCTTCCAAAAACCCAGCCCTACGAAGAATAATACATGGAAAATGCCAACTAAATGAGGGAAACTACACTCAAGAAAAAGCAAGGAAGTAATCTTTCAACAAACTCAAAAGAAGATAGCCACATAAAAAACATCAAAAATAACTGGAAACAACAATCACTATTCATTGATATCTCTTAACATCAATGGTCTCAACTACCCAATAAAAAGACATAGACTGACACACTGGATCCATAAACAGGACCCAGCATTTTGCTGCATCCAGGAAATGCACCTCCATGTTAAAGACAAACATTACCTCAGAGTAAGGGGGTAGAAAACAATTTTCCAGGCAAATGGCCTCAAGAAAAAGGCTGGAGTAACCATTCTAATATGGGATAAAATTGACTTTCAACCAAAAGTCATCAAAAAAGATAAAGAAGAACACTTCATACTTATCAAAGGAAAAACCTACCAAGAAGAACTCTCAATTATGAACATCTATGCCCTGAATGCAAGAGCTCCCACATTCATAAAAGATACTCTACTAAAGCTCAAAGCACATATTGCACCTCACACAATAATAGTGGGAGACTTCAACACCCCACTATCAACAATGGACAGACCTTGGAAACATAAACTAAACAGAGACACAGTGAAACTAACAGATGCTATGAACCAAATGGTTTTAACAGATATCTATAGATCATTTCATCCTACATCAAAAAAATATACCTTCTTCTCAGCACCTCATGGTACCTTCTCCAAAATTGATCATATAATTGGTCACAAAATAAACCTCAACAGGTATAAGAAGATTGAAATAATCCCATGCCTCCTATCAAATCACTACGGATTAAGGTTGGTCTTCAATGGCAACAACAACAGAAAGCTCACATACACATGGAAGCTGAACAATGCTCTGCTCAATGAGAACATGGAAAAGGAATAAAGAAAGAAAGAAATCAAAGACTTCCTAGAATTTGATGAAAATGAAAGTTCAACTTACTAAACCTATGGGAGACTATGAAGCAGTATTAAGAGGAAAACTCATAGTTCTGAAAGCCTCCAAAAAGAAACTGGAGAGAGCATATACTATGAGCTTAACAGATCACCTGAAAGTTCTAGAACAAAAAGAAGCTAATACACCCAAGAGGAGTAGAAGGCAGGAAATAATCAAATTAAGGGCTGAAATCAACCAAGTGGAAACTAAAAGAACTATACAAAGAATCAACAAAACCAGGAGCTGGTTCTTTGAGAAAATCAACAAGATAGATAAACCCTTAGCCAGACAAACAAGAGGGCACAGACACAGTACGCAAATCAATAAAATTAGAGATGAAAAGGGAGATATAACAATAGACTCTGAGGAAATTAAAAATATCATCAGCTCCTACTACAAAAGCCTATATGCAACAAAATTGGAAAAGCTGGAGGAAATGGACGAGTTTCTATAAGATACCAATTACCAAAGTTAAGTCAGGATCAGATAAACCATCAAAACAATCCCATAACCCCTAAAGAAATAGAAGCAATCATTAAAAGTCTCCCAACAAAAAAAAGCCCAGAACCAGATGGGTTCAGTGCAGAATTCTATCAGACCTTCAAAGAAGACCTAATACCAATAATCTTCAAGCTATTCCACAAAATAGAAACGGAAGAAACACTACCCAATGCACTCTAGGAGGCCACAGTTACACTGATACCAAAACCCCACAAAGACCCAAGAAAATCTCAGACCAATTTCCCTTATGAATATCGATGCAAAAATACTCAATAAAATTCTTGCAAACTGAATCCAAGAACATATCACAATGATCATTCACCATGATCAACTAGGCTTCATCCCAGGGATGCAGGGATGGTTCAATACCCGGAAATCCATCAATGTAATCAACTCCATAAACAAACTCAAAGAAAAAAAACACATGGTCATTTCATTAGATGCTGAAAAAGCATTTGACAAAGTTCAACATCCCTTCATGATAAAAGTGTTGGAAAGATCAGGAATTCAAGGAGCATACCTAAACATAGTAAAAGCAATATACAGCAAACCAGTAGTCAACATCATACTAAATGGAGAGAAACTCGAAGCAATCCCACTAAAATCAGGGACTAGACAAGGCTGTCCTCTCCCTCCCTATATATTCAACATAGAACTTGAAGTTCTAGCTAAAGCAATCAACAACAAAAGGAGGTCAATGGGATACAAATTGGAAAGGAAGAAATCAAAATATCACTATTTGCAGATGATATGATGGTATACTTAAGTGACCTGAAAAACTCCACCAGAGATCTGCTACAGCTGATAAACACCTTCAGCAAAGTGGCTGGATACAAAATTAACTCAAGCAAATCAGTAACCTTCCTATACTCGAAGGATAAACAAGCTGAGAATAAAATTAGGGAAATAACACCCTTCACAATTGTCACAAACAATATAAAATATCTTTGTGTGACTCTAACCAAACAAGTGAAAGATCTGTATGACAAGAACTTCAAGTCTCTGAAGAAAGAAATCGAAGACCTCAGAAGATGGAAAGATCTCCCATGCTCATGGATTGGCAGGATTAATATAGTTAAAATGGCCATCCTGCCAAAAGCAATCTACAGATTCAATGCAATCCCCATCAAAATCCCAACTCAATTCTTCATAGACCTAGAAAGAGCAATTCTCAAATTCATATGGAATAACAAAAAACCCAGGATAGCAAAAACTATTCTCAACAATTAAAGGACTTCTCGGGGAATCAGCCTCCCTGACCTCAAGCTGTACTACAGAGCAGTAGTGATAAAAAACTTCGTGGTATTGGTACAGTGACAGGCAGGTAGATCAGTGGAATAGAATCGAAGACCCAGAAATGAACCCACACACTTATGGTCACCTGATCTTTGACAAAGGAGCTAAAACCATACAGTGGAAAAAAAAGACAGCATCTTCAACAAATGGTGCTGGTTCAATTGGCTGTCTACATGTAGATTGTGAATTGATCCATTCCTATCTCCCTGTACAAAGCTCAAGTCCAAGTGGAACAAGGACCTCCACATAAAACCAGATACACTGAATCTAATACAAGAGAAAGTGGGGAAAATTCTCAAGCACATAGGCACAGGGGAAAAGTTCTTGAACAGAACACCAATAGCTTGTGCTCTAAGATCAAGAATCCACAGCTTCTGTAAGGCAAAGGACACTATAAATAGGACAAAATGACAACCTACAGATTGGGAAAAGATCTTTGCCAATCCTACATCTAATGGAGGGCTAATATCCAAAGTATACAAAGAACTCAAGAAGCTAGACTCCAGAAATCCAAAAAACCCTATCATAAAATGGGGAAGAGAGCTAAACAGACAATTCTCCACTGAGGAAACTCGAATGGCCGAAAAGTACCTAAAGAAATGTTCAACATCCTTAGTCATCAGGGAAATGCAAATCAAAACAACCCTGAGATTTCACCTCACACCAGTTAGAATGGCTAAGATCAAAAACTCAGGTGACAGCAGATGTTGGCGAGGATGTGTCAAAAGAGGAACACTCCTCCATTGCTTGTGGGAATGCAAGTTGATACAACCTCTCTGGAAATCAGTTTGTTGGACCCTCAGAAATATGAACATACTACTAACTGAGGACCCAGCTATTCCACTCCTGGGCATATACCCAGAGGATGCTCCAACATGTAATAAAGACACATGTTCCACTATGTTCGAAGCAGCCATATTTATAATAGCCAAAAGCTGGAACCAGATGTCCCTCAACAGAGGAATGGATACAGAAAATGTGGTACATTTACACATTGGAAATCTACTCAGCAATTAAAAACTATGGCTTCATGAAACTCGCAGACAAATGGATGGATCTTGAAAATATCATCCTGAGCAAGGTAACGCAGTCACAAAAGAATGAACATGGTATGTACTCCTGTTAAGAGGTTATTAGCCCAAAAGTTTGAAATACCCATGAGTCACTTCGCAGCAACAGTAGTTCTGGGTGTGAAGTCCCAAATGGAGGGCTTAGAGAAAGGACTGAAGGAGCTGAGGGAGTGTGCAGCCCCAGGGAGGTAGCAACAGTGGCAACTGGCCTGACCCCCCTGACCCCCGATACTTCTGGAGACTGAACCACCAACTAAAGAATACACATGGAGAGACCCATGGTGCTGGCCACAAATGCGGCAGAGGAGGGTCTTGTTAGACATCAGGGGGAGGAGAGGCCCTTGGGCCTGAGGGTGTTAGATCCTCCAGTATAGGAGAATGACAAGGAGGAAAGACAAGAGTGGGTGGGTGGGTGGGAGGGTGGGTTGGAGAATATCCCCATATTGGCAGGGGGAAGGCGGAGGGAATGGGGAGGTTCCAAAGGGGAGATCTGAAACATTTGAAATGTAAATAAAATATGAAAATAAAAAAAAGAAGAAAATATCATCCTGAGCGAGGTAACACAGTCACAAAAGAATGAACATGGCATGTTCTTACTGTTAAGTGGTTATTAGCCCAAAAGTTTGAAATACCCAAGAGTCACTTCACAACAACAGTAGGGCGGAGTGGGAGGTCCCAGATGGTGGACTTGGAGAAGGGACTGAAGGAGCTGAGGCAGTTTTCGTCCCCAGAAAGGCAGCAACATTGGTAACTGGCCTGACCCCCGATACTTCTGGAGACTGATCCACCAACCAAAGAATACACATGGAGGCACCCATGGTTCTGGCCACATATGTGGCAGAGGAGGGTCTTGTTAGACATCAGGGGGAGGAGAGGCCCTTGTTCCTGAGAGTATTAGATCCCCCAGTATAGGAGAATGTCAAGGAGGGAAGACGAGAGTGGGTGGGTGTTGGGTGGGGGAATACCCCCATAGAGGCAGGGGAGGGGGGAGGGAATAGGGAGGTTCCAAAGGGGAGATCTGGAAAGGGGAAAACGTTTGAAATGTAAATAAAGTAAGAAAAAAAAATATCTAGGAGAGCATTTAATACTCTGTGGTCAAAGGTACAGATAGATAGGGGTGTGTGTGTGTGTGTATCTTGTAATGTCTATACGTATATGGATGACTCCTGTGTCCAATTGCCCCAGCACTTGCTGACTTCCCATTAAATAAAATTAGCATTTTATGACCCTTTCCTAGAGGAAACTTTTGTAATTAAATGTAAGTCTGACAGATTAAGTACTGCTGGGTTTTTCAACATATATTCAGCAAACATTTAGTATGCCTTTGATGAAATGTTGGGAATTGCAAAGTTAGGAATGAAGATATGGTAGTGGCCAGAACCAATCCAGACTTGTGAGAAAGGCACAGAATCCTTAAGATCATACAGCATACCTAAACAACCTCTGCTGGGCCCTGATCTCATGGAGAGTGTAAGTCTAGGAAACTAAGTATGCTTGGGTTGCCACACAAAGTCCCATATAAAGAATCGGGGACACAAACTGGTAGCATAGTAACAGAACTGGTACTGGCTGTTGCATATGCTTTCGTTTCTGCAGGGTTGACATAGAACCCAGAGCCTTGCTCACGCTGAATCACTGAACTATACACACAGCAGAAACATATCAGGAACTTTGGTTTGTTTTCCTTGCTGGTTGTTCTTTTCTTTTTTTTTTTTCCTCTACTTACTTCCTTTCTTTCTCTCTCTCTCTCTCTCTTTCTTTCTTTCAAGAAAAATATCTCACTGTGTAGTCCATGCTATTCCAGAACTCACTCTGTGACCCAAATTGGCCCAAAATGTGATCACCCAGCCCCACCCCTAAGTGTTGTGATTAGGCACCACACTAAGTTTACAAGGGTAGTTTTGCTTTTTTTTCTCATGCAACATTTCTTGACTAACAAAAAGCCCTTCGGGTTGCACAATTGTATACTTCAATTAGAGTGGGAGTGCCTTGTATCACTCTTTCTTGGATACATCTGGCCTGCCTCCTGCTCCTTTCCTCCTGAGCCACATCTGTTACAGCTGTTCCTTGCTGCATGAAGTACTCTTTTGCTAGAAATTGGCTTAGCTTGCAGTTGCCTTGGCATTCTTTCTCGGCTGCCAGTCTGTAATTAGACACTCTGCTAAGATTATTGGGAAGCAACGCAAGTGATGCCGTCGCAGAATCAACACTCCTGAGGGAGTGGGAACACACTGCTGTCCAAAAACAACAGAGGAAGCTAAGCCCAAAGCCAATTTTCCTCAAGCACACTTGGGAACACCCCTAACACACACACACACACTTCTTTGGGAAAGGAGCTTTTGCTCCAGATTCCCCAGGACCCACTTCTACTAACCTTGTTACTCACACTGTTTGTGTGCAAATGCATAGAGATATGCCTTCCCTTCAGATAGACAGAAGAAGGCACAGACAATCCTGGACCCCATCCCACCCATATCTATAGCTGCTAATGCCAGGGTTGGAACTAGAACTCTGCCTCTTTGCTAAGTTACATCGCAGTCATAAACTCAGCTGGTCTACTGAGTGTAGGAAAAAGAAGACTAACTTAGCTGGGTCCAAGAATACCAGTATAAATTGGTTAAACTGAAGCAGAATGGAAGGTACTGCAGTCATATAATTGGGGCAAAAGAATGATAGGAATGTCTTTAGTACATGAAGCACAGAACAACTAGGAAACAGTGAAAGATCCCCCTTGGTGGAAAGATGGAATCTATGATGAGTTGTGATGAGAACAAAGGCTGATGTATCTCTATCTCACGGAAAAGAAGCATGGTGCTGTGTTCAAGAGCATGGTCACATACCAGACTACCTCTGGGGGAATCTTAGCTCTTCTAATCACTTGTAACATACTCCCACCATCTTATTAAACCTGTGTCTCAGACTCCTCCCCTTAAAAATGGTAACAGAATAGACTCATCCCACGGGCATTTTGAAGATTCAGTGAGTTCATACATATAACTTGGAATAGTAGCTGGTACATAGACCACTCTCCTGATGGTCCCTGTTATTGCTTTTGAGGAATGTTGTACATTGGTTCTAAACTGTTTCCCAAAGACCAGTATGTTAAAGGCTTAGGTCCTGGCCTCAAACTATTGAGAGGTGGTACAAAACCTTAGGACTTGGAAATTAGTGGGAGGCCTTTCACCCCTATCCCTCTCTCTAGTTTATCCTTAGCCATGAGGCAAATGACTATTCTTCTTCCTGCCACATGTTTGGGTTGCCAAGGATCCAAAAGAAAGAACATCAATTGACTGTGAACTAAAACCTTCAAAAGTATAATCCACAGTACATATTTTTCTTTATATATCAAATACTTTAAATTTTTGTTATATTGATGGAAGGCAATTAATATATGAAGGTGAATTGTAAAGGGTCTTGAAGGCCAGTCTTAGGGAATGATGTGGCATCAAGTCTTTTAGTGTCTTCAGTCTCTTTGTAGTCCTTCTCCATGTCTTTAGCTACATGCAGTCATTGTCCTTCCACGACTACAGACTCAGATCTGCCTCATGTTGTAGGAGTTGCCCTACCCAGAATTCTGGAACTCTGCCTTAGATCACCCTTGCCACCGGCTTAGCCCTGACCTCTGGACCTAGTTCTTTTCTTCTCCACTTCTAACTTCATTCTTTATTTCACATGATTTAATAAGCAATAAAATATAGTCATTGTTCTTTTTTACTTTTTCTATGTATATGTGCTATTTGGGCATGTTCATGTATGTGTATGTCCATGTGCACGTGTGGGGAGAAGATCCATATGAATGCATAGGTGCACCTGTCTATAGGTCTAGAAGACAACTTTGAGTGACATCCCTGATGTGCCAGCCACCTTGTTTTGAGACTGGTTTATTCACTGACCTGAAACTCACCAAATAAGCTTGGCTACCTGGCCAGTGAGCCTCGGTGTGTGCACATTTATGCCCACAAAGTACTGGCATTACAAGGATATGCTACCCTGTGTGGTTCAATTGAATTCAGCTTCTCATGCTTAAATGACAACTACTTTATCCACTGTACAGAGCTATCTGTACAGACAGATTTCCCTTTTTTGTGTCTATATTGAGTGTACACGTGAATTCTTTATTAAAGCATATCACGCACATTTCTCAGAATCACTCCCATTACTCACTCCCAGTCTACTTCTCACAAGTTGTCTTCCCTAATAATCCCCCTTCTAACTTTCATGTCACATAGAAATAAAATATATGTTCGTGCATGAGAAAGAACATGCAAAATTTTTATTTCCGGTTGTGACTTATTCCACTGAATATGATGACATCCAGGTCCATCCAGTTTCTCCAGTCCAAGTTCTGCAAACAATTTGGTGCCCCAGGCCCCTCATTGACCCAGGTACCCCAGTGACCCTTCCTTACATCATGCTGTAACATTTGTCCTTCTTCCTCTAAAGCTGGAGCTGGTAACTCTTATAGCTCCAGAATTCTCTAGCATGAGAAGTCCAATCCTGTTCTTGACCCCTAGTCCAATCTAACAATGAGTCCTTAGTACAATCTGACAGATTTTCATTAGGTTGATCAAATTCCAGCTTGCCTGTACCTTTAGATTCTAAAGTTTAGAACATGATTCTAGATTCCTATAATCACGTTTCACTCACCTGTCAAGACATCTGTGCTTCTTTTGGTTAAAACCTGACATAGTAAATATGTCAGGTTTACCACCTGCCAAGCCTTGTTGTGCTGTGTTCTGCCTGTTAGATTATAATTAGTTCCACTGCATGCACTCTATGGTCCGTGGGGTTTGCTGTTGACCTTGGTGAGAAAGAAGGTGTCAGTATATCAGACAGGGCCAACATTGCTATGCTAAGGAGATTGAACTTGATTCTAGGCAGTTGTCTTTGGGGCTTTTGGTTTCTCTTTGTGGTGAATCAAAGAATTGGAGCATGCACCTTTAATTTACATATACACTTATTAATTTTTATATCTATATGTTTTATAGAGAAACTATAGTAACACTGTACACATGAGAGCACAAACAAATGTATCAAACAATAAATGTCAGCCATTCATATCTTTGAGTTCTTCATCCTCAGATCCATGTACTCAAGAATTGAAAATATTGGGGGAGGGTACGGATATATAATGAATATGCACAACATTTTTCTTGTTATTATTCCCCAAATAATATAGTATACAGATACTCAGCCTCGGATATAGATAGTACCTCATCTGGTAGCTATAAGGCTCAAGTGAGAACTTTTACCATCGGCCTTAGTGACCTGTGGCCAAGGGACTTTATCTACTATCATCAATCCCATATATTTGAGTAGCATAGCCCAGACTCTAGATTTGGATGTGAGTTTTGATGTTTGTCAACATGAAACATGCCAGAGATTTTGGTACACACCCTGCAATGTTGGAACATTCAAGCACAGCCTAGATTTTTATCAGCCTAGGTGATCAAAGAGTTTGCTTTCATCATCACAATAGCACCACTCTGGGCAGCTAAAAATGGTGCCAGATCCCATTCTCTAGGGTAGAGTAGATATTAAGCCTAAGACTTTCTTCAAGAGCTTTGTGGTGGACTGGTGAAGTATAACAACAGGAAAATCCTCTGAGCTCCATTCCCAAGCCTGCCTGTGGGTAGAGCTTCTAAAACGGCTCCAACAGCATAGAGAGAGACATGTCTCCTACAATTCTATTATAGCCATCATCACTGATTGCTGACCTTGGGCCGTAAATTCACTTGAGGAATAGGAAGCCTATAGCATCTTGGACCTGAGTCCTACTACACTAGTAAGCTGGTCTTAGGAAGTGATGGCTCACAGTGTGACATAGCCTGTCTGCCTTGGCAGTCTATTTATTCATAGTGATCCTTGTCAAATCTGACAGCTCTGGACAATACATCTGTGACTGAAGATGTGAAACCTTGCCCTAATGGTGCCTGTGTGTACTGATTACTCTTTTTACATACTCATCTGATTCCTTCTGAGCAACACATCTGCTGTGGATTTGAAACAGATCTGCTCATAGCTCACCCCCTAAAATAGGGATAACATGTTCTAAGCGAACTCGTGGCCAACTTGTACCTTGTAGACCCCTAGTGCTAACATAATGGAAGTGACTATAGGCTCAAGGAAAATAAGGTGCTTATATCTAGACTTTCTGGCACAGGCACAGGTAAAGTCTGGCTAAGTAAAGAGGCAGCAGTGGCATACTCCTTTAATCCCAGCACTTAGGAGGCAGATCTCTGTGAGTTAGAGAAGAGCCTGGTCTACAGAGTGAGGTACAAGACAGCCAAGGCTACACAGAGAAACCCTGACTTGAAGAACCAAACCAACCCCCCCCCAAAAAAATACTGTCCCTCATCAATGCACAGATAACATCAGATATCATAAGTGACAAGAATGTATATTGAACCATGACCTTTTTTAGTAAAAATAAGGAGACAAGAGCTGACCAGACAGCATAGGACTCGGGTAAAGAATTTAAAACAGCTTTCAAAGAAAACTCAATAAGCTAGAAGAAAACAAAGAAATTATTCAATACCTTAAGAGAAAAACTTCATAAAGATATGGAAGTAATTAGTGAAATGAAACAGAATTCTTGAGTTGAGAAATATGCTCAGTGAAATTTAAAATGAGAAAGAAGGTATCAATAGCAGAATAGATCAAATACAAGAAAATGTAAGACTGGTTATTAAAATGTACAGTTTGAAGATTTAGAAGGAACAGGGGGTAAGGAGGAATGAAGAGCATTTACAGGAATGTGGGGAGAATATTTAATGACAAATAATTGGTATGGTGCTTTATCTTCATTTTCAACTTGACTAAGTTTAAAATCACATAGGAAGCATAGGGTGTGTCTTTGAGGGGATTTCTAGAAAGGTTTAACTAAAAAGAGAAGACCTATTCTGAGTGTGAGTAGCTCTATCCCAGAAACTAGGGCCCTGGGTTGAATAAAAAGAGAAAGGGGGAAAGCATTCATCTCCCAACTTCCTAAATGTAGATACAATGTGATCAGATGTCTCACATTGTCACTTACTATGGGTTCCCACTGTGATGGACAATGTCACTTTTTAAATCATAAATAAAGATCAATCCGTCTTCCCTTATGTTGCTTATATCTGCCAAAGATGTAGAAAGCAAACTAAAAGAAACAACAGAATATCACCCAAGCCTACAGGAGGACACAAATTTCCAGGTACAGAAAGGTCAAGTTATATTTATTTCAACCATGCCTGCCACAAAATATCTTGTAATGGATGAGGAAACACTAATATCCTGATTCTCAAGGCTACACAAGAAAAGAAACAGACAGCAAATATGAGGATCTCTTTTCTTCTCAGGGTAACAGTATAGACCAAGAGACAGTGGAATGAGGTTTTTCCAGTTCTGAGGCAAACAGAACAGAAGCCAAGAATCTTAGCCAGCAAAGCTGTCCTCAAAAATGATGATAAGATAAGGACATTCCCAGAAGAACAAAAGGCTGACTTAATGGAGCCACATCAGATCTGTCCCATAAGAAGTGCTTAAGGATGTTCTTCCAACTGAAAGAAAAGAATGTTAATGAAAAAGAAGAAAATGTGAGAAGGGATAAAACTAAGTGGCCAAAGTGTTCACACAGTTATAATATGCTAATGCTTGAAACATGTGTAAATAATAAATGCACACAGTGTGGAGATAAGAACAATTAGAATGTTAAGTGGTAGTGAGTAGAGAAATATTTGAAATGGTACATAAAAGTCAAAATGGGGGAAAGAAGAGGACAAGCATTGTTTAGGACATCTACCCTGTTTTTTTTTTTTTTTTTTTTAACTCTATATCGTATTAAGTTGTTACCATTTCAAAATAGCTTACTATAATAAAAACGTCTTTTATAATCCTCATGGCAACTACAAAACAAGCTTTATCAAACATAAAAAAAACATAATAAGCAAAGAAGCAATACACACACCACTAGAGCAAATCGTCGTTAAACAACCAACGTAAACGATGAGAGTCTGAGGAGAAAATAAAAAGAAAGGAACCACAACAAAACTTTAAAACAAGAGAAAATGGGTGTAATGAGACCTTGTCTACCACTAATAAGCTTGAATGCAAAAGTCCTCCAATTAATAGATGAATGACCTAATGGTATTAAAATTTTGTGGCCCACTTTACAAGAAAGTCACTTTACTTCTAAAGACTGAAAATGAAAATACTCACATCTGGTAGCTGGTAACTTCCTGTAACTCCTGTTCCAGGGAATCCAACACACACACACACACACACACACAAACACAAAGAGAGAGAGAGAGAGACAGAGACAGAGACAAAGACAGACAGACAGAGACAGAACCTTCACTCCTAGACACACATATGCATACACAAAAATAATAAAAATAAAAATTTTGTAAATAATGATAGCTTTTTGCACATAAATGGAATCTTTGTCACTTTTTATTTAGTTTGATCTAAGGATTCTTTTATGTGACCCTGGAACCATGTAAACACAACAAAATTAGACTCAGCAAAAAGCTATGTATCTATTTGTATGTGTATGTATTCAGCCCTGAAATAATCATGCAATATAAGGATCACTAGATAGACTTAGCATGTTATATTTATATATTTACACACAGATACATATATATTTGTATATATATTATATATAATCAAATCAAATAGGGAAATGGATGATGATTTAAGAGCAAGTAAGAGGAGAGGGAGTTGGGAGAGTCGAAGGGAAAGGACACAGACAGGGTTGGAAGAAGGAAAGGGAAATGTGTTGCAATTATATTTTAATTATAATTAAAAATGGAAAAATATTTCATATTTTCAGTTTTGAGCCTAGCATTTAATGACTAAGTCATCTCCTCTCCAACCCTAGAAAAATATTTTAAATTAAAAAGAAGTTAGATTTAGGATGCCAAAAAATGGTAACAGTATAACAAGTATTTCTGGGATTTATTTTTATTATACCTTACTATGAATCTATCCATTGTGAGAGGATTATATATGTGGTGGAGAGACTTCCATTTAACATAAGGGACTTGATCATTCACAGACTTTATATCCATAGTAGGCCCTGGAACCAATCATCCACAGATATCCAAGGATAGCTATTAATAGGAGTTCTAGCATATTTTCCCACAGGACTTGTACATCTTAGAGATGCCTCAGTGAATCCCTAATGTGGAACATGGTTTGGAAAATGCAAGTGTGGAGACCTAAAGAAAGGATTCTGTAGTGGTTTAAGTAGTAAACGATGGTGGCCTAATTTCAGGGAAGTGGTAAAAACACTGGAGTACAGACACAGAACAACATATGAATAAGCCTCTTGAGCAGTTAGCTGCAGTAGACCAGCTCTCTTCTTGGCTCTGGACTAAGCAGGAGCCTATAGTGCCTATGCTTTTGAACATGCATACCACTAAGCCATAAACATAACTGCATTTGTAACAGAACTTATAGCTGCCTCTACTGTTCTAAATCTAGAATTCACCATTGCCACAGCATGTTCTATAACCATAAACATCCACCCTGTTGTCTAGGCAATGACTTTTATATTGCTTATTTTGTGTAAAAACAAAAGGAAATTGGGCCAAGGAAATCAGGTTTAGGAGTTACATTTTTGCCAACTTTGATGATTGAAATACCTTAGCATAAAAGGAGGATTTAAACAGTGATAATGTACTGAAAATGACAAATTGTCAAATTAGTTGCCCACAGGAATGTAGTTTTTTTACATATAAAAGTATTATTTCTAAAAATATGTAACTTGTCACATTTTTTTCCTCTTTGTTCCCCAATCCATAGTCCTGAACATTCTTAATTATCAGTATGTCGACAATGATTGCACATGGCAGCTTAGGAAGGATACTTTTGTAACATTAAACAATACTCATAATTCTGAATATAAACATATAGGCCTAGATAATACATTCATCAGATAAGATATCAATTGCCAACTAGATTAATAATTATTAAATATTTAGATAATCTCCATTTGTACTCTTGTTCTGATTTCAGGATACATAAACTAGAGTTCTTCTGTCATGATAGGAACAATGACAAGAATCTTCTTTCCATCGCCTAAAGTCCCATTTTATAAATAATTTGGGCTTAAAAGGGTTATGTAACTTGGGGATGAAGAGTTGGCTCAGTGGTTAAGCGCAGTTGTTGCTCTTGAAGAAGATACAGGTTTGGTTCCCAGTAACCACATGGCAGCTCACAATCTTTTGTAACTTCAGTTCTAGTGGATATGACATCCTCTTCTGTTCTCTACAGACACTACATAGATGTGGTTTACATATATATATATATATATATATATATATATATAATCTTTTAAAACTTAAAAAGAAAATCACACAATTTGCCCACAGTCACTCTTTTAGGAAATGACAGGAGTACAACCTGAATTCTTGAATACTCTTCCCATAAAAGTATTAAGAGCAAACATTGCATTCTTGACTATTATGCTATACTGCTTTCTAAAACAGAGCCAAAACCCAAGAACCCACACATTAAAGAACAAATCGGAGGTGATGTATTTGTCATTGAATTTTCCTTTTCTATCATTTATAATATTTATTTTATTTGAAAGTCTTTTCAAGTATATAATCACAAAATATATCTCTCATAGCTATTTCTAACTATTATCATTCTTAGTCCATGTCATCATTATCTCTTGCCTAGATTTTTCCAATAACTTTACAAATTGATCTTCTGTCTCTGGTCTTACCCTATTACAATTCATTCTTCACAAAGTCAACAGAGTGATCTTTTTAAGAACCATATATAACTCTGATGCATAAAATTTACCAATCACATCCAATGTTTTCAAAATAACACATAAATTATATCCAGAACCTATAGAGCTCTTGCTTACCTAGCCCCTGCACACCACTCTGATCTCATCTCCTTCTATCCTCCTTCCTATGCAATCTTCTGTGATTATACCAACTTTCATGATACTCTTCCATATCTGTAGCACTTGTTTCTGCTTTATGTCCATTTTCCATGTTTTCCCTCAATAGCAAATGTACCTCCCTGAGATGTTTGATTGGCAGGTTCTTTCTTATCAATCAAGTTTCTGCTCAAATAAAATCTCCTCGGTAATACCATCTTTTATTATCCAGACTAAATTAGTGTAAGTGTGCACATATAATACAATATATTACATGTCATTCTATCACATGTTCATGCCATATTTACTTCATAAACATTTACTACCAACTGAAATTGTCTTTTTGTGTGTTTAGAATCTACCACCACTACAAAAATGCTAACATCAACACTAAAGGATTAATTGTGGATATCTTTTTCATTAATAATCAAAATTCTGTTGAAAAATAAACAAAATAGGTTGGGGATGAGAAATCTTGAATGTCAGATATATTTGATAAAGTCAGATTTCTGGTTTATGCTACCAACATTAGAAGAACATAAAGATCCCAACATAAAGATCTTCATCTGTTCAGATATCTGAGTAACTTCACATGTGCTTCTGAATAAATTCTAGTTTGTGCTAATTTAAAACATAAAATCCTCAAATGCTTCTTCTATAAGCCTAAAGCAATGAAATTCTAAATTATCAGAAATTTGTGGCACTTGACCCATTTGTAGGGTATTTTCTCTGCCTCATCTCTAGTTAACATCTCAGTTTCCATAACTTGTTTATCTTCCCTTTGCTTTACTCCTCCATGCTGATGTGTCAGGCACTCCTGGGATTATTTCTCTCTTCATTCTTCTCAGAGACCTTGAACCTAAAGGTATTTGGGGCATATCCTAGAATCTATTGCCAATATATTCCTTTATTTTTCCAAATCTTAGTGATAAATCCTCTTAGTTAGACAAAGCTCATAATTCAGGGGATTGACCAAGATAATGTTATTATATAAAGATGCCAGCCATTCTAAATGTCAGAGAAAATATTCCTTCTCTCTCATTTAAGGCAGGGTACACAAAATCAGCATTAAATTTTGAAAAGGGGTTACTAGGTCTGCTATAATATCATTGATTTAAAATTCTATCCCAGGTTTTGAAATTAAAATTAAAGTAATAGATGGGTCATGGTCAGTTCTCATGCTCCCTTCCTGCTGAGTTGACATCAATCCAATCCAATAAACCCAGTCACTATAAAGAAGGAAAAATCAACACATGTACGATCAGCAAGGTTTTTTCATTCCATGGATACACAAAACACTTTCAAGGATTGCTGACTTACAGAAGAGTCTATGTACAACTGTCTCCACTGTGTAATAGTCACAGTTCAAATTCATCCTCAAGGCTATAGATTGTATTCTAACTTTAAACTTGTAAATGTTTGACTCACTGTTATTGACAGATTAGGGCAGCTACTGAGCATCTTTTATGCTTCATTTGTTCAGTTATCTGAGGAACTTCACATGTGCTTCTGAATAAATTCTATTTTGTGCCAATTTCAAAAGAAATCACCTCTACCCTCTTCTATATATTTCTATATCTAGACATAGTTGCTGAGAGCTATGCCACTCTCCCATCTGCTCTTCCCTTGTGCCAGCACTCACATCATTCCACACCTAGTAGGATGCTTTAAAGATGAGTCTCTGTTCAGGAAGACAGATTATATTGCCAGCATCTCTCCTTTCTCTTCTTTACCCCACTTTTCTATGCTTTATATCCCAGATGAATCACCTGGACAGTGTGTTACTTTATTCAGTCATGGAAACCTTTCATTCATTCATGGAAAATTCCTAGACCAGGCATCTCAGGACAATGAGCTGGTAAATGTGCCCTACAATGCAGTATAACTGCCCTTTGCCTCTTTCTTTCCATGGCAACCACTGAGCTGCTTGCTGTGCTTCTAGAAAAGAAGGATACTGGAAGCAGGACATATTTGAAATGGATTCAATGACTACAATAACTTAGCATATCCCATTAACTAAAACTGTGTGAGTACAGGAAACCAAAGGAACGGCTCTTATATGTTCAAGGCAAGCAATCCAACTTAAAAAGTTATAAGAATTTTTAAATGTGTAACTGGATAATGTGGAAAGACTATTATACAAGAGATGCCACAGCAGGCAAAAGTGTTGTATTAGAGCAAATTCCTTTGGTAGTTCCTGGGGATGATCAGCACCAAATCTTTAAGTCTACTAAGGACTTAAGCATTGATACAATCCAGAACTAGCTCTATGGACTTCAAAAAATTCAAGGTACAAACTAAACTGATGGGCCATTTTACCCCATCACATTTTTCTTGTTCCAAAATGGTAAAGGAGAGATCAGAGTTCCCCCTATCTACTCCTCTTTAAATTAATGGAAAAGGCCTCAAGATATTACCATGTTGTTAAGCAAAGAAGTGAGAGTGTACAAGTAAGCTTGGTTCAGTTAGAACCAAGAAAAAACTAAGAATCAGAAATCCCTCCAGTGGGAATTGAGCGAGAAATTAGCAGAGGGTTGGGGCTAAATGGAAGGAGAGGTTTTGCTTCTTCAGTTTGCCAACTTCCTTTGAAAATTCTCTTTGAGATAGAATAGCATGAACCTCTTCCAGTTTTCTTATTTCAAAAGAGTCTTCTCTCCTTGATTGTGGAAGCTTAGTTATATGCTGATAAAAAATATGATCACTTAATGACATGAGGTAGAACATCAAGCAATTATTTTCAAATAATTCAGTGTGAGTTAGAATTAGCTGAGGACCATGATGTTACACTGTCAGGCACAGGCAATCCAGTACTTGCCTGCCCTGAATCCAAAACTTCTAATATCCTAAGTGTATGCATCTGTACATTAATCCCAGTGACCAATTACTAAAAAAAAAAATAACTAACAGAAAGAAAAACAATATTCATCATCTTGAGTTTTATAACTTTAAAGCAGCTTTCAGTGACAGCAAGATGATATTTGCAGCAAACATTGTAGATTTGTTGTATTCACAGGCTCAGCAAAAATAAGAAACAAAGGTCTAAAGAACACACATACTAAGGTAATTAAACACACACACAGAGAGAGAGAGAGAGAGAGAGAGAGAGAGAGAGAGAGACGGAGAGAGTTGGTAGTCCCATGGTTTGGGCTGCTGAGTGTAAGCAAAACAGGGGGGGCCCTTCTTACATGGCCATATCAGAAGATTATAAATGGAATCAAGATTACATATGAAGATAAGCCGGAATCTGGAAAAGCCCTAACATTCCTGGAATCAAGAAAGGAGAAGGTAGTGGACATGATAGGAATCTGAAATTTACAGTGGATTAAACAAGGCAGGTAGACAATGGCCTGGCAGGGCAAGACTGCCGATCATATCAGACTACCAAAGGAAATCAAAGGTGAATGCCAAAGTGATGGCTATCATGCACATGTATGAGAAACAAGAAGATGATCATTTTTGTACAATTAATATGTGATAACTTTAAGACATGATTGTCAAAACTCAAAAAAGGGACTAAGGAACAACTCTGGCTACTTAGCTGATTTGTCTAGTTTACTTGATCTTTTATTTCTCAGAAATCTTATGGAATAGGAGTTTCTAACATTGGCTGGCCTTTAGAAGCAACTCTTTCTGAAAGCCCAAGCCATACCACATACTACCTGAATCAGGATCTGTAGAATAAAGTATTGGAGGCAACATTTTTAGAAGTTTCTGGGTAGTTGCAATGACGAGTGAGGGTTAAGAACCACTGCTTTAAGGTACTGAGCAGCTGTCAGTGATTATCACAGGATAAACTTCTCAGAAAGGCTTCTGAGTAAAGTGGGAATGTTAGCAGAGACTTACCGAATATGCAATACTTAGGCTGCAGATGGAAGACATTTGGGAATAAGGGATATCATGGAGATCTATATCTTACCATGCAGAAAGGGTTGCCCAATCCGATCCACCTGCAGTAGACTGAGAATCACTGTGCATCTCTATAAGCTGGGCAAGTCAAAGAAACAGAATGTGTTGAAGGTCCTGAGATTTGAATCAGCAAAATTAATCTGCACAGTGTCATGAGTAATTCAAATGAGGAATCTCTATTTTTTGATAGAGAATCTCAATATTTTTTATATTTTACTTATTTCCATGTGCTCCCTGTCTCTTTGCCACTGATTTCCTAAAAGTTCCCTTAAAAGAAGTCCAAAATGGTTTCTAATTAAATAGAGTAAGCATAATTTTCTTCCCTTTGGAGAAGATAGACAGGTAATGTAGGTATTCTGTTTTCAAAGTTTACAGTCCCTGTGTTCTTAAAAGATTAGGAAATGACAGGTCTCTTGGTAGACACTGACCAAATAGATGGTCTCTTCTCTGAGCTAAACCACACAATGCCGAGGGTCTCTTCCTTGACTCATTGGAAAACACTGTTGTTCCAAAAAATGATGTGTAAAGGAATGTACCTCAAATCACCCTCACACTTCTCTCTCAATACATTCTCAATAAATGCTTTATTTCATGGCCCCCCAAATTAAAAACTTTGGCATATAAATGTTCCCAATTTCTTGAGACTTTTATCACGTATTTTTCTATAACTATACCTTGCATGTTATACAAGAGAAAGGGTACTTCTAATTCAAGACAAGCCTTAACGTAGAGTATAATTTTCAACATTTCTTTAAGAATTCTGCTCTCATTCCATTGATCAGCTCTCATCTCCTGAATTTTATCATCTTATTCTCCTCTGCACATAAAAATGTCTGCATCTCTCTATCATGTTAAGTAAACAAGCAAAGTCTTTTCAAAAAATGGTCTATATATATTAACTCTACTTCTTCACCACCAACTATTTCTTTAACCTACAGCCTGACTTTGATTCCCACTGTTCTGAGGAAATTGGTCTCCTGAAGTCACCAAAGTCTTCTTGCTCCCAAACAGATGGACCCTTCTACAATGGGCCCAACATGTGAATCTAGATAACTCTCTGCATTGTCCATTGGCTTCTGTGACATGACCCCCTGGTATTCCTTCAATCTCTCTAATTGCACTTTTCTACTTTCTTGCCTCAGTTTACCCATATCTAAACTTTGATGTCACTCAAAAGTCAAAAATTTATCTTTTCTTCCTGTGGAGATTGTATCAGTTCAGAAAACATGTACTAGCAGCTACATACTCATGAAGTCCATTTCTTGATTTCAAGCCTAACTCTTTCCTATGAACTTCAGATTTATGATATAAATAATTTCCAGACTTTTAAGCCTATGATGTTATATTTTGAAGGATGTGGAAGTGTGACTTGTGGCTCAAGTTTTCTATTCCATCAAACAACACTAAAACCCAACAATTTGATCCTTTAACTCTTAGCTTTCTCACCTGTAAAACATGGGTGATAGTAGTGCCCACCTATGAAAATTAGATGAGATATTGAACATAGAATGCTTTGATGCCTGTTCTTGGTTGTCAACTTGATTATATCTGGAATTAACTAAAACCCAAAAAACAGAGGGGCATGCCTGTGAAGATTTTTTGCTTAACTTAAAGTAGGAAGATCTACCTTCTATTTCAGATCTGTGAGGTAGGAAGAGACTCCATTAATCTAGATCTTAATATGAGAAGACATTCCCTTAATCCAGATCTTTTGAGCTGGGAAACCCACCTCTAATATGAACCACATTTTCTGCTGGAAACTCATATAAAGACACTGAATAAGGATGCTTGTGTTCTTTGCCTGCTTGCTCTTGCCTTGCTAGCAAGTCCATTCCTTCACTGGCATTAGAGGCTACTTCTTTGGGATTCCAATGTATACTTAAGATCTGCTGAGATGTCCAGCCTTGTGGAATAAGCAACTACTGGAATTTTGGACTTTCCATTCATAGCCAGCCATTGTTGAATTATCTGGACCACATCCTGTAAATCATTCTATTAAATCCCCTTTATAGAGAGAGCGATTCATTATGATATAATTTCTGCTACTCTAGAGGACCCTGACTAATCTCATGCTCATCACAGGGCCTATAACAAAGTCATCCCACAGGGACTTTTAATTATAGCTACTAGATATAATATTGCTGACAATAAAATATAACCCAAATCAAAATATGTGGGTTTTAAGCCATTTAAGCATGTATTCATTCAGTAGACAAATTATGATCCTCCATTTCAAATCTAGAAACCCAAGATCATCCTAGCCTCTCCTCACCCTTACTCCCCTTTCCTCCTCCTCATTGTCATCCTCAGCAGCATCATCCTCCTCCTCTTCCTCTTCTTCCTCCTTCCTTTACTGCCATTACCATCACCTCTAAGATAAACCATTTTAATTTCCTTCATCACTAAGCTTTGCATCTTGCTAACATTGTCCAACTACTATCTCTGTCACTCCCCCAGCTTCATACAAATATCTTACCTTCCTCACAAGACTCATCAGCCCTTCACTACTGAGTAACATGTCTACATGTGCCTATAAGCTCTGGACCAAAGGAGAGCACATTCTACATACTCCACCTGCTTTTGTTCAAAGTTTATTTAATGTTATTTAATTAAAGTGCAGTCCCTTGATCACACATTCTCTGTTGGTTTTGTTTCCCTTATAAAACTCGACTAATACAAAGGCACAGAATAATGGAGGTATCCCATTAAACATTAAAAGGCCTGTCTGAGTTGCTGAGTGATGAAGTCAGATTAAAGAGTAAGTGAATGAGTGTGTTATAGGGAAATAATGGCAGATATTATGATTTCTATTTTCAGAACTTGGCAACAAAAGAAAGTGAGATAAGATAGTATCTGAATGACAGAGGGATTTTTATTTCGCTTTAGAGAACTCATGAATAGAAAGTAATGAAAAAAGAGATACTGATGGAATTAGCAAATGGTCTGAAATTGATGGAGTATGTATTCCCACCTCAGGAAGGAATAGAAACATTTACAATCCAAACAGAATATCTAGCTATAAAAAGAATAGAGAGATCTCTTTGGCAGAAATGGGAGAGAAATGACAAGAAACTAAAAATACACAGAAATCCTGGTTAGGTGAAGTGAGTGTAAGGAAAACCTCAAAGAAAATATAAGAAAAATATTTTAAAATAAGAAATAAGATGTATCTGATTTTCTTTGATGAATAGTTCCCATCTTCTCATAAAGCAGCAAGATCATCTGCTAAGCACACAGGGTTTTAGAATCCACAGTTCGCACACAGAAATATCTGAAACATCCATTGTAGTGAATGTGGCAGGGTATCAGCAAGGATGAATATCATCGTTGCTGACTGAAGCAGAGATGCAGGAAGTAGATGAGGAATTTTCATGCCTCCCTTTAGTACTTCTCATCACAGATGCTGGAATAACAGGGTACAAATCACCATTTTGAACACAGGATAAAGTCATAGGGTATAATGGCTCAAGAACATTAGAGCAGCAATTAGTGGCATGGCTGGACAGGGGACCTCTAGCAGACAAGAAGGTGTGGACAGCTAAAAAGAACACTATGAATGGAGGCAAGAGAACTGACATGAGGCAAAAGGGTGTCAGTGTGAAATCAGAGAGTAAGACTACAAGTTCCAATGAGAAGTGTGCCTCTGAATTTAAGAATACAAAGATGAGATAATTTAAATATCAGTCATACCCAATATATACTTATGGTTGGTTCATGGAAATAGAAAGGACTTGTTTCATTGGCAATGATTGGGAGGTTTACTGGCAATTTCTGTAAATGATCAACCCATTGAAGTTACGGTGCTGGTAAATCCTGATTGTCAACTTGAATGGATATAAAACTTAGTAGAAGACAAGGCACTGGAAATACCTGTTATGGATTTTCTTGATCAGAACTTTTGAGGCAGAACCTTACAATAGCATCACAGATAAAAGATCAAATAAAGAAGCTTTACTTTTACTTGTACACGTTCAGTTTCACTGGCAAATTCCTCTACTCTGTTGCTGCTGTTCCTGCTGCTAAATGCTGCATTCATTTGCTTATATCAAAACCCAACTAGGTTAACAGTGACTGCAGACCAGTGGCTCTCCAGACATCCTCTAGGCCTTCAGAACTAGTATTGGGACTGCTGAAGTGCCTAGCCTTGTGGACTGAGAACTATTGGGTCCTAATCCTGTCCAAAGTGAAACAGCCAATGTTGCATTGCCCAGAAAATGCCATGTAATCCAATCTGATAAATAACCTTTAAATATAAGTTCATTCTATCAGTTCTGTTCCTCTAGAGAACCCTGACTATTATAGCTACATAAGCAGGATTAAAATAGATAACTGACCTGTAAGGTGTGTGCAGAAGTCAGAGAATGCATATAAAAACATTCTGGGCAAGGAATGAGAAAAAGCTGGGAGGTAAGAGCATGCAGGCTTCCACCTCTGCCAGAGACCTCTGCCTGGGACACAAGACCTCCATAGCCAAACAGCACAGGGAGAAAGCGAACAGGCCACTAGTGTGGAAAAGCAAGCAACGGGAGGACTCCAGAAACAGGGACTGAGGAACAGCCAGGAAAGAGAACTGGTCTCCAAGAAATACTGACACCTGGGTTTGTAGGAAAGACAAGCCACAGTCAGAGAGAAAGACAAGCTAACAACAGAGATGACCAGATGGTGAAAGGCAAGGGCAAGAACACAAGGAACAGAAACCAAGACTACTTGGCTTCATCTGAACCCAGCTTTCCCAACACAGCCAGCCCTGGATACACCAACACACCAAAAAAGGAAGACTCAGATTTAAAATCACTTATCATGAGGATGATAGAAGATTTTAAGAAGGAAATAAATAACTCCCTTAGAGAAATACAATAGAACAGAGGTAAACAACTGGAAAGGCTTAAAGAGGATAAACAAAAATCACTTAAAGAATTACAGGAAAACACAATCAAACAAATGGACAAAACCATTCAGGAAATAAAAACAGAAATAGAAACAATAAAGAAATCACAAAGGGAGACAACCCTGGAGATAGAGAAAATAGGAAAGAAATCAGGGGACATAGAGGCAAGCATCACCAACAGAACACAAGGGATAGAAGAGAATCTCAGGTGTGAAGATACCATAGAAAACATGGACACAACAGTCAAAGAAAACACAAAATCCAAAAAGCTCCTAACCCAAAACATCCACGATATCCAGGATACAATGAGAAGACAGAACCTGAGGATAACAGGTATAGAAGAGAGTGAAGAATCCCAAATTAAAGGACCAGTAAATATCTTAAACAAAATTATAGAAGAAAACGTCCCTAACCTAAAGAAAGAGATGAACATAAATATACAAGAAGCCGACAGAACACCAAATAGACTGGACCAGAAAAGAAAATCCTCCTGTAACATTATAGGCAAAACGCCAAATACACAAAACAGGGAAAGAATACTAAAAGCAGTAAGGGAAAAAGGGCAAGTAACATATAAAGGCAGACCTATCAGAATTATACCAGACTTCTCACCAGACACTATGAAAACTAGAAGATCCTGGGCAGAGCTCATACAGACTCTAAGAGAACACAAATGTCAGACCAGGCAGCTATACCCAGCAAAACTCTCAATAATCATAGATGGTGAAACCAAAATATTCTATGACAAATCCAAATTTCCACAGTATGTTTCCACAAACCCAGCACTACAAAGAATAATACATGGAAAACGCCAACTCAAGGAGGGAAACTACACTCAAGAAAAAGCAAGAAAGTAATCTTCCAACAAACTCAAAAGAAGATAGCCACATAAACAACATCAAAAATAAGAGGAAACAACAATCACTATTTTTTAATGTCTCTTAACATGAATGATCTCAACTCCCCAATAAAAAGACATAGACTGACAAACTGGATCCATAAACAGGACCCAGCATTTTGATGAATACAGGAAACACGCCTCCATGTTAAAGACAAACACTACCTCAGAGTAAAGGGCTGGAAAACAATTTTCCAGGTAAATGGCCCCCAAAAAAGGCTGGAGTAACCATTCTAATATCGGATAAAATTGACGTTCAACCAAGAGTCATCCAAAAGGATAAGGGAGGACACATCATACTCATCAAAGGAAAAATCTACCATGAAGAACTCTCAATTCTGAACATCTATGCCCCGAATGCAAGAGCTCCCACATTCATAAAAGAAACTCTACTAAAGGTCAAAGAACACATTGCACCTCACACAATAATAGTGGGAGACTTCAACACCCCACTATCAACAATGAACAGATCTCGGAAACATAAACTAAACAGAGACACAGTGAAACTAACAGATGCTATGAACCAAATGGGTTTAACATATATCTATAGATCATTTCATCCTACATCAAAAGAATATACCTTCTTCTCAGCACCTCATGGTACCTTCTCCAAAATTGATCATATAATTAGTCACAAAACAAACCTCAACAGATATAAGAAGATTGAAATAATCCCATGCCTCCTATCAGATCACTACAGATTAAGGCTGATCTTCAATGGCAACAACTACAGAAAGCCCACATACACATGGAAGCTGAACAATGCTCTGCTCAATGATAAAATGGTAAAGGAATAAAGAAAGAAGGAAGTCAAAGACTGCCTAGAATTTAATGAAAATGAAAGTACAACTTACCAAAACCTATGGGAAACAATGAAAACAGTGTTAAGAGGAAAACTCATAGCTCTGAAAGCCTCCAAAAAGTAACTGGAGAGAACATATACTAACAGCTTAACAGCACAACTGAAAGTTCTAGATGAAAAGAAGCTAATACACCCAAGAGGAGTAGAAGGCATGAAATAATCAAATTAAGGGCTGAAATCAACCAAGTGGAAACCAGAAGAACTATACAAAGAATCAACAAAACCAGGAGCTGGTTCTTTGAGAAAATCAACAAGGTAGATAAACCCTTAGCCAGACTAACAAGAGGGCACAGAGACAGTACACAAATCAATAAAATTAGAGATGAAAAGGAAGATAAACAATAGACTCTGAAGAAATTAAAAATATCATCAGATCCTACTACAAAAGCCTATACGCAACAAAATTGGAAAATCTGGAGGAAATGGACAAGTTTCTAGACAGATACCAATTACCAAAGTTAAATCAGGATCAGATAAACCATCTAAACTGTCCTATAATCCCTAAAGAAATAGAAGCAGTCATTAAAAGTCTCCCCACCTAAAAAAGCCCAGGACCAGATGGGTTCAGTGTGGAATTCTATCAGACCTTCAAAGAAGACCTAATACCAATACTCTTAAAGCTATTCCACAAAATAGAAATGGAAGGAACACTACCCAATTCATTCTATGAGGCCACAATTACACTGATACCAAAACCCCACAAACACCCAACAATAAAAGAAAACTTCCGACCAATTTCCCTAACAAATATCAATGCAAAAATACTAAATAAAATTCTTGCAAATCGAATCCAAAAAAACATGACAAAGATCACTCACCATGATCAAGTAGGCTTCATCCCAGGCATGCAGGGATGGTTCAATACCTGGAAATCCATCATTGTAATCCACTACATAAAGAAACTCAAAGAAAAAAACACATGGTCATTTCATTAGATGCTGAAAAAGCATTTGACAACGTTCAACATCCCTTTATGATAAAAGTCTTGGAAAGATCAGGAATTCAAGGAGCATACCTAAACATAGTAAAAGCAATATACAGCTAACCAGTAGCCAACATCAAAATAAATGGAGAGAAACTCGAAGCAATCCCACTAAAATCAGGGACTAGACAAGGCTGCCCTCTCTCTCTCCCTATCTATTCAATATAGTACTTGAAGTTCTAGGTAATGCAATCAGACAACAAAAGGAGGTCAAAGGGATAGAAATTAGAAAGGAAGAAATCAAAATATCACTATTTGTAGATGATATGGTTGCATACTTAAGTGACCCAAAAAACTCCACCAGAGATCTGCTCCAGCTGATAAACAACTTAAGCAAAGTGGCTGGATACAAAATTAACTCAAGCAAATCAGTAGCTTTCCTATACTCGAAGGATAAACAGGCTGAGATAGAAATTAGGGAAATGACACAATTCACAATTGTCACAAACAATATAAAGTATCTTGGTGTGACTCTAACCAAAGAAGTGAAAGATCTGTATGACAAGAACTTCAAGTCTCTGAAGAATGAAATCAAATAAGACCTCAGAAAATGGAAAGATCTCCCATGTTCATGGATCGGCAGGATTAATATAGTTAAAATGGCCATCCTGCCAAAAGCAATCTACAGATTCAATGCAATCCCCATCAAAATCCCAACTCAGTTCTTCATAGACCTACAAAGAGCAATTCTCAAGTTCATAAGGAATAACAAAAAACCCAGAATAGCAAAAACTGTTCTCAACAATAAAAGGACTTCTGGGGGAATCAGCCTCCCTGACCTCAAGCTGTACTTCAAAGCAGTAGTGATAAAAACTGCATGGTATTGGTACAGTGACAGGTAGGTAGATCAATGGAATAGAATTGAAGACCCAGAATTGAACCAACACACTTATGGTCACTTGA
Source organism: Rhynchomys soricoides (assembly GCA_019843965.1). Classification (NCBI taxonomy): domain Eukaryota; kingdom Metazoa; phylum Chordata; class Mammalia; order Rodentia; family Muridae; genus Rhynchomys; species Rhynchomys soricoides. The sequence continues at coordinate 1,837,890 of JADRCH010007462.1, forward strand.
TCTTTGACAAAGGAGCTAAAACCATAAAGTGGAAAAAAGACAGCATTTTCAACAAATGGTGCTAGTTCAACTGGCGGTCTACATGTAGAAGATTGTGAATTGATCCATCCCTATCTCCCTGTACAAAGCTCAAGTCCAAGTGGATCAAGTACCTCCACATAAAACCAGATATACTGAATCTAATAGAAGATAAAGTGGGGAAAAGTCTTGAACACATGGGCACAGGGGAAACGTTCTTGAACAGAACACCAGTGGCTTGTGCTCTAAGATCAAGAATCCACAGATGGGACTTCAGAGAATTAAAAAGATTCTGTAAGCCAAAGGACATGATAAATAGCACAAAACGGCAACCAACAGATTGGGAAAAAATCTTTACCAATCCTATGTCTGATAGAGGACTAATATCCAATGTATACAAAGAACTCAAGAAGCTAGACTCCAGAGATCCAAATAACCCTATCAAAAAATGGGGAAGAGAGCTAAACAGAGAATTCTCAATTGAGGAAACTCGAATGGCCAAGAAGCACCTAAAGAAATGTTCAGCATCCTTAGTCATCAGGGAAATGCAAATCAAAACAACCCTGAGATTCCACCTCACACCAGTCAGAATGGCTAAGATCAAATACTCAGGTGACAGCAGATGCTGGCAAGGATGTGGAGAAGAGGAACACTCCTCCATTGCTGGTGGGAATGCATGTTGATACAACCTCTCTGGAAATCAGTTTGTTGGACCCTCAGAAAAATGAACATAATACTACCTGAGGACCCAGCTATTCTACTCCTGGGCATATACCCAGAAGATGCTTCAACATGTAATAAAGACCTATGTTCCGCAATGTTCATAGCAGCCATATTTATAATAGCCAGAAGCTGGTAACAACCCAGATGTCTCTCAACAGAGGAATGGATACAGAAAATGTGGTACATTTACACAATGGAATACTACTGAGCAATTAAAAACAATGACTTCATGAAATTTGCAGAAAAATGGATGGATCTTGAAAATATCATCCTGAGCGAGCTAACTTGTCACAAAAGGATGAACATGGTATGTACTTACTGATAAGTGGTTATTAGTCCAAAAGTTCGAAATACCCAAGAGTCACTTCACAGCAACAGTAGGGCAGTGTGTAAGGTCCCAGATGGAGGACTTGGAGAAGGGACTGAAGGAGCTGAGGGAGTTTGCATGCCCATCAAGGCAGCAATAGTGGCAAGTGTCCTGACCCCCCCGATACTCCTGGAGACTGATCCACCAACCACAGAATACACATGGAGGGACCCATGGTGCTGGCCCATATGTGGCAAAGGAGGGTCTTGTTAGACATCAGGGGGAGGAGATGCCCTTGGGCATGAGGGTGTTAGATCCCCCAGTACAGGAGAATGCCAAGGAGGGAAGAGGAGAGTGGGAGGGTGGGTGGGTGGGTGGGTGGGGGAATACTCCCATAGAGGCAGGGAAGGGGGAAGGGAATAGGGAGGTTCCAAAGGGGAGATCTGGAAAGGGGAAAATATTTGAAATGTAAATAAAGTAGAAAAGATACACACACATACACACACACACACACACACATATATATATATATATATTTCAAAAACTATGTATATATGTTAAGGAAGAATATTTTTTCCCTCTCCTCACAAACAAAACTATGCTATTTGGCCTAAATTTTTAATTTTCTGTGAATCTTGCTGGTTGTAGTTAATCTTCACAGATATAAGCTTAGAAATGATCAAATTAGTTCAAGGAGAGAAATCTCTAACAACAAACCACTATTTTTCAGTCTTCTGTCTAACAATATTTGGAGCTAGGTATAGGTTTGGATTTGGTGTCAATTTTACTGGTGATAAAACATATGCAGTGGGGGGGGGAACATTCTGGGTGGATTTAGAATTTAAGTGAGTTCACACAATGTCAGAAGGAAAAAACAGAATTTTCCATCATATGTGGATCCTAACTTGTGTGTGTGTGTGTGTGTGTGTGTGTGCGTGTGTACGCACAAATGCACATGTGGGCTCATTATAACATGTGTAAAGGCAAACAAGAAAAAATATTATGGGATGAGGAAAGACTAAATACAAGTAATAGATACTTGTGAGGTTGAGAAAGAAGGTAGAAAACTATTTGTCTTTCATGGTTGGGGGATTTTGTTGATAGAGAAGTACATTAAAATATATTTGAGGGTGACGATATGAAATCTAATGTAAAGCTCACAACTGCAAAATTGCTATTTTATTTACAGGTTCATTGAGATGTCTAGACTTTGTGTCTTAGTAATTTGGGTGTGTGGTGTTCAACTTCTTTATAATAAAATTTTAGTGATAAAAGCTGGCCCCTGTCTTCGTCTCTGTTGCCTGTCTTCGAATCCCTTTCCTCACCATGCTAGTTCTACAAAAAAGCTATATCCTCAGCTCTTAACATTTATTTGATCTGGAATAACTCAGAGTCCTATTAATTTTTTAAAGAATAGTTACCCCATTTTGCTACAAAATAATAGGAGCTAACCCCATTCAAACATACCATTGTTCAAAGCTCCAAATACTTACTTTTTTCTATTTTTTAATTTTTATTTAGTCTTCTCTAACACTACACATTCCAACAACTGCTTCCCCTCCCTCCACTTGTTTCCAGTACTCTCCACATTCTCTCCTCCACATATCCATTCCCCACCACATCTCCCCAACCCCAAGAAAAGGGCAGGTCTCCTAGGGATATCAACTTAACATGGTATAACAAATTATAACAAGACTAGACACAAACCCTCATATCAAGGCTGGTCAAGCAACCCAGTAGGAGGAAAGGGGTCCCAAGAGCAGACAAGAGTCAAAGACATCCCCCCCAACTTCTTTTGGTGCTGGTGGTGGCTACATTAAAATATAATTACATCACTTCTTGCCTCACTCTCCTTTGGTATACCCCTCCCATGTATGTCCTCACTACTCCTTCACAAATCCATGGCTTCCTCTGTAACCATTGTTACATATACATATAAATGAATATATGAATGAATAAATACAAACTTCTGAGTCTGTTCAGTGTTGCCTGCATGTATATGTTGTGTTTCTAGGGCTAACCACTTTGCACTTGGTTAATTTGGGTAGACTAGCTAATATGTTATATAAAAAAAACAAAGATTATTGACTAGTTTTCTTCTGTAAATTACAAATAATGATAAGAATGATGATGATGGTGTTGATGACGATGATAGAAGTAATAGTGATACTACTGATGGTGATCATAAAAATGATAATGATAGCTACTGTTATTGGGTATTTATTATGTGTCAGGTACTACTAACATAAGCATTTTACTTAAATATATTCAACTGCCTACCTAATACTATTAATTTTATGTCCTTAGACACCTGGATATTAACATGTCCAAAGTAAGGCAAAAGACAGAAAATATTATAGAGAGCATATTTCCTAATAGAGAGACAGAATAAATAAGGAAACAAGTAAAATTCAATGTTAAGTAATAAAAAGAACAAAACCTCTGAGGAGTAATGGTGTGCTGGTTAGTTTTTTAATCAATTTGACACAAGTGATAGTAACCCAGGAAAGGGGGCTCATGATTAAAGTGGGAGGGCCCTTGACTGTACACCCCTCAGACAAGTGGCTCTGAGACATATAGGAAAGCAGGCTGTGAAAACCATGAAAAGCGACTAAGCAGCATTCCTACAAGGTCTCTGCTTTAGCTCCTGTTTCCAGGCCCCTGCCTTGAGCTCCTGTCCTGACTTCCCTTTGTGGTCGGCTGTACATGATGTAGTATCAGAACAACAGAAAGAAAACTAAGACCAATGGTGATGAGGTATGTATGGGTAGGCATAGCTACATTCGATGGTTGACAGTAACCTTTCAACTTGAGAGCTAAAATATGATAATGCAATAGCTATGGGAAAAACTAGGAGCAAGCATTCCAGGCATCAAGAATAAAAGCATAAATTCTCTGTCACAGGAAAAAAAAAAGCTTAATATGCCATTTAAATTGGTTGAAACAACTAGAAAATTAAGAGACGTCATGGGCCTGAAAATATAGTGTAAGGTTAGATAAGCAAAGATGGCAGTCACCAAATCATGGCAAAACTAGAAGGCCGTGAAAGGAGATTTGATTTTATTTGACATACAATTGGAAGTTATGAGATAATTTTTACTGTAATGAGTGAGAGAGAGGATCTGATTTCTATTTCCATTATGGCAAAGCTGAAGGTCTGTGGAGGGAGCTTAGAGACTAAACAAGTTTCTTTAATAGTCCAGACTAGAAAAGCTGGTGATTTAAGGATGCCATCAATGCTAGAAGTGGAAAGAAAGGACCACAGTTTGAATAGATTTTAGAGACAAAAAATGGACAGAAATTACCAGATATAATAGATACAATAGACAGATGCACAAAAATGATTCTCCATTCCAGCTTAAGAAATTGACTAAATCTATCTAAAAGAGAGAAGGCTTTGGCAAAGACTGGGCTTTGTAGGAGACAATTACCAAATCTGTCTGGATCATATCATATATACAGAACTAGTCAAACATCCATGTGGAGATATGAAGTAGAGTTTTTAAAAATCTATTAACCAAGAGCAATCAAGACAGACTCCAGAGATGGATGAGTGTGTAAAGTACTTGCTGAACAAACATGAGGATCTGAGTTCAGATCTTAGCACCTATTGTGTAAAAATCTCTGTATGTCCATACGCATCTGTATGCAAGGCATAGGGAGGTGGAGTCAGCTGCATCCCCGGGCTGCACTGACCAGTCATTCTAACTGAAACATCAAGGTCTATATCCTGTGAAGAGGCCTTGTCTTAGAAATAATGTAGAGGACAACTGAGGAAGCCATTCTTATGTCAGCCTGTGAACCACACAACTAACTTCTGTTTGTCAGCCTGTTAAAATGTAAGCTCTGAGAGAGCAGTGATCCTGCCTATCACATTCCTCCTGAAATTCCACAGCCAATAATAGTGTCTGGAAAATGGTAGATACACAATAAACAAATATATCTAGGAAGAAGGGAGAAAATGAGGAAAGAAATTTGTTCTGTAATCAGGTTAGACTTTAAATGTAAGGACATAAAAGATTAACTTTGTTTTCTTAATTAGATTAGAGAATTACTAATCTGTCATGATAGATATATGGGAAATTTGAGGTGGACCATATTTCATAGGGATAGGATTATCAAACACACATCATCTCTCCCACTTCTCACATACCAGGAATGATAAAGGCCAGAGCTGGTTCTCTTATGGGAAAAGCCTCGTAGTGTCCTTTCCTTGAACTAACCTTCCCAGGTAGAGAATAAATGTTCTCCAGTCAAGCAAGCACAAGTTCTTCCACTCCTCTGCTGGAATCTCCAATTTGCATGCATTATTTCAGGGATCAGTAAACTATGGCCCTTGGGCCAAATTCATCCCTGCCTGTTTTTGTATGTCCAAGGAAATAAGAATGGTTTTTACACTTAAAAATAATTTTTTAAAACTCAAAAGAAAAAATGATATTTCATGAAACATTAGTTATAAGAAATTTAAATTTAAGTATCCATAAATAAATTTGTGACAGAACACAACCACATTTGCTCATTTACATAGTACCCATGGGTGCTTGAGTGCTACAACAGCAGAGATGAATTTATATGTGAAAGAGGCTATATGGCCCACAATGCTATAAACATTTACTACCTGCCTTCTTACAGAAAAAGTATGTAGATGTCTTCATGGTTTCATTTCATGGTCACAACAAAAACATATATATAGTACTTGAATGCTATTTTCATTCCCATTTTACTGACCAAAAGAAAGGCTGAAAAAAGTAATGGAAGCTAGATTCAAATTCAAACAATGCAATACCAATTTTGTGTGTGTGCGCGCGCGTGTGTGTGTGTGTGTGTGTGTGTGTGTAAGTGTGTGTGCGCACATGCATGCTTGCGCACATGCACGTGCACATGCATGTGTATAAAGGAAACATTCACTAAATTAAATTAATTTTCACCAAGGGCTAAAACCAATACCAAGGAAATTTTGTGCATCAAGTCTTTCACTAGTCTTTTCCACAACTCAATATGAAAGATACTAGTATCATTCTTCTTATGGTTGAGAAAACAAAGACTCACAAAAGTATCTATGTGATCTTTCTAAAATATTGTTTTACAAGAACTGGGATTTACTGCTGGCTCTGACAGAGCTGAACCTTAGAGAAACAATCTACTCAGAAAGTAGGTACTAACTAGATGTGATTTTAAAACCACTGAAGAATCATTTTATTCTTTCTCATATGGTAAAGCTGGCTTCAATGAACTGTGAGTATACTAGATGTCTATCTAATTGAACATGGTGGAAATTTGCATATAGAAGTAATGTACAATAAATAAAAATAAACATGATAGATTCAAGGAAGGACACATTCGGTAGAACATGATGGTCCATGAAACAAACTCCACAATGGGTTCAAAGTTATGCAAGCAGAAATTGTCTCTTATTTAGCAACACAAAGCTCATAAATAACCTTAATAAGTGTTGGCTTACTATGGTGTTAGAAATAAAGTTGGACTACACTAGGCTGATCAAATTAGACACAATCAAAGCAAAACAAAAACGGAAAGAATTCTTCTAGAAACTTGGCTACAGACAGGAGAAGATAAAGAAAAATGTGGTTATCTAGCAGAGGACTTTGGTTGGGAAGAAATAATTAATGGGTGTGATCAATATTTATATGCAAAACTAATTTTTGTACGATCTTAGAAAGAAGATATCATCTTTATAAGATTTTTCTACTTTGAAGAACTAAAATTTCTAAGAATAAATTATAGAACTAATAACTTAGCGTGATTCACAAATTTATGAAATGTGCTGTCCAAGTGTTAGAACCTGAGTTTGAGTTTCCAGTATCCCTGTAAAAAGCCAAATATGGCTGTGCATGTCTATAATCTCATTATTGGGTAGTGCACACAAGTGAATTCCAGGATCTCTCTGACTGGCCAGCCTAGACAAAATGGTAGCCTTTGGTTTTTGCTTTCACCTCCATTCACCGCAAGAAAAGGCTTCTCTGTTCAAGGCTGAAAGTACCCTTTATTTGAGGGTATAAATACAGATAATTTCAACGTGATTTTGATGCTATATTTTGATGCTATACTGCAAGGGACTAAGACCTCTTCAACCATGGTGGTTTTTTAGGAATATAAATATTTACCCTAGGCTCACTTGTAGAAATTGAAGAAGTAACACAGCAAATGCTATAGAAATCTTATTGAGAACTGAATGGGACTATGTTAACTCTATATCTGAATATGGGGATTTTATTGTTTTCTGGTATGAAGTTTTATACTCATAATATAGCCTCCCCATTCTCGGTGTTCTCCATAGAGAACTTGCAACCATTTCTTTTCCATTCATGGCTTCCTTATAGTTTTAGTTGTTACCAAATGTTTTATTCTTCATTTATATTTTCTAACATTTCAAATAATTCTTCCTAATGTATAGGAATACAGTTTATTTATATACTTAGTTTGGTTTTTAAGAAGATGAGGTGCATGGGTATGATGCATGCATGCATCTAACTGAGAGTGCATGACCTCATTTGTACACATGTATAGGCCAGAAGTCATTGTCAGTGTCTTTCATTACTCTGCTTTGTTGCCTTGAGAAAGCATCTCCCACTGTACTGGGAGCTCAACATTTTGGCTAGGCTGGCTGGCCAGAAAGCTCCTGGGATACACCCATGTCTACTCCCCATTAATGAGGTTACAGACATGCACAATGGTGTTTGGATTTTGTACATTGGTGCTGGGAACTCAAACTCTGGTCCTCACATTGGCAGAGTAGGTGCTCTTACCCACTAAACCATCCCCCCAGCCTCTACATTCCTTAAATTTATGAATTAATTATGCAGACTTCTTATCAGTTTTATAATTTATTCTCAGAAACTTTAGTTCTTTGAAGTAGAAAAATCTTATGAAGTGCTATTTTCTTTCTAAGTATGTATTTTCTTCTTCTTGTTTTTCATGCTATGATGAAAACCTCAAGCACAATACCAAATAAACAGAAATGAGAATGGTATTCTTCTCTTTTTTCTTAAAGGAAATATAGTCAATATTTTTCCATCAAGATTATCTGTATTCTAGGATTTTCTTTTAGAGATTTTCAATACCAGTTTACATCATTTTTTTCTTTTATTTCTAGTTTACAGAGCCTTTCTCTTTTGAATCACTGAACATTGGATTTTACCTGATTCTGTTTCAAATCAATTAAGATCATCATACACTATTTTCTGTTTGTACATTAAATTACATAAACTGATTTTTCTAATACTAGGCCAATCTTACATTTCTAAGGTACTTTTGTTTAATTCTAAAGAATTCTCTTATGCTTCATTGCATTCAATTTTATGATATCCTAGTGATTTTTAAATGTATATTCATGAACAGTGTTGTCCTATAGCTCTCATTTCTTTAAATATCCATATCTGGCCTAGAGGTAGTAGCATATGCCTTTAATCTCAGACCTCCCTCCGGAGACAGAGACAAACAGATCTCTGTGAATTTGAGTCAGCCTGGTCTACAAAGTGAGTTCAAGGACAGAGCTACACAGAGTAACTCTGTCTCAAAAAAAAAAAAAAAAGAAGTAAAAAAAAATCCATATTCGATTTAGTTAATTAGATTTTATTGGTTCTTCAGAAAGAGTTGAAGTATAGAAGTCTATTCTTAATTTATACCCTCCTTTTTTGAGGCAGGATCTTACTATGTATGTCTGGTTCTCCTTAAACTTCCTTTGTAGACTGGGCCTTTGAACTCGTTTTTGTTGTTGTTGTTGTTGTTGTTGTTGTTGTTGTTGTTGTTGTTGTTTTAAGATGTGATCTCACCATGTCATTGAGGCTGGCCTCAAACTCACCATTCTCTTGTCTCAGCTTCACAAGTTGCTGAAATGGTAAAATGCCACCAAATCAGATCCTCCTTGTGCTTTGTCCAGTGCAGTGTTCCATTAAGTGTTTGAACTTGCCTTTAAACTGTCTAGACCTATGTTTCTCACTACCGGAAGGCTTTCATCCACTTCTCTGATTCCATCTACCTACAGACCTAGCAATATTTCACCATCACATTGAGGAAGCAACCTTTGAGATGCCAGCTTCAGGGATTTCCTGAATAAAATGGCTATCTTGGCTCTAAGCTTCAAATCCTGGACCCTATTTCAAATATAGTTAATAAGAGACAAGACAAGCTTAGGATCTCTAAAGTGTAGAGTACCCCTCAAAGGAGAAGCCCATGGGATGGCTAAGTTACCTGGGGAGATTTTTCCTGATTTCAGCACCAATTTGGCCACTGAATAAAGCTTCCTTTTGTGCCAGTTCAGCAAAGTTGACCATAAGTTCAACATGAAAGTTTTGTCCAACCTTCTTAGAGACAAAAAAAAAAAATCTATGAAATCTCAAAGCAAGGCTTACAGTAGAATGTTTCCTAAATTTATTTAACCACAAAACCCTTTTCTCTCAGACAACCTTAAGGAAAAAAATGTTCCATAGATAATAACTTGAAAACTCTTGTGATCAATGATCTGCAAATACTCTTCCACCTCCAGCATGCAATAATTCTGCCCTTTTGTAATTTTGGAGAAAAATTGTAGGCTTACAAGAGACTAAATTTACTCCATGATTCACTTTGAGGCACTTTGGCTAGTGCCACTCAGCCATCTTTGAAAATTTCAAGTACTTAAGGCAGTACAGTATGAGGAAGGCTTTCACAACAATTACAACACATAACAGGTCCATTGGTGCAGCCATTTTTATGCAAAGCTAATTTCTATCAAACATTCAGACTTGTAGCAAAACAAAGATAACTAAGCCTATGACTTTATCTCTGCTGTCTCTTGAGCCCCCAATACAATGACAAGTCTACAATGTAAAATCCATATTGTGGCTAATGGGATTGCCTTATTGTACAAGCCTGGGAACCTGAATTCAGACCACAAACTCTCACCTAAAAAGCTATGTAGAGCTGCAGGCACCTGTTCCAATGCCAGAAAGGTAAAGACAGGAAGATCTGGAGGGCATCTCCAGCCAGTCAGTTTACCCAAAACTGGAGAACTTCAAGACTGTTGAGAGTTGTTGAGAAACTCTCTTTCAAAAAACTCAAAAGGGGGATGCGGGTGGAGGACCAGCATGATTGCTCAGTGGTTAAAGGCATTTGTCAGTATGCCTGTCAACCTAAGTTCACTAGTCCTAGAATCCACATGATGGAAGAAGAGAATCATTTCCCACAAGCTGCTCTCTAACTTCCACATATGTGCACATGCACATGCAAAAACATAACCAAATTAATAAGTTTTTAAAAATAAAGTTTAAATTAAGGTAGAAAACAATGGAGGAAGGTATTTGCCATGCACCTCTGGCCTCTATAGGCATATCCAAGAACATGCACACACACACACATAATGTACACACATAAGTATACCATACACATACACACAATGCATACACAAAAGTATACCATATGCATACACACAATGTATACACATAAGTAAACCATACACAAACACACCCAATGTATACCATACACATACAAAATGTACACACATAAGTATACCATACACACATACAATGTACACATATAAGTATAGCATACACACATGCACACACACAATGTACATACATAAGTATACCATACACATACAATAAACCCATAAATACAAAGAAAATGAGGAAGGTAACAAACAACCTAAGACAAGAAATCAAATCTTTTTTAAAAAACTATAAATATGATAATTAGGCAGTACATTCAAAAAAAGACAAAATCTTCAGTAAAAGTAGCTATCAAAAAGCATCTCATACTTTGGCTTCAGGACACAAAATACAGAGTCTCAAACTGACCAGGAAATTACTTTTCCTACTGGCTACATTTCATAGTGCTAGAGGTGGTAAGCAGAATACTAGCAAAGAAACAGACATCAGTTTTAAGCAATACTGGATTCTGCATGCTGTAATAGCACCTTCCCAGGCAAGATGTGCTCTCAGATGCAATTGGGACATGAGTGCCATGGGTGTCCCGCGCTACCGTCTCGCCAGCAAGAACGATGCGGCACACATAGGATCCTTCTGCAGTAAAGCTTTAATGCATCTTGA
>JADRCH010007462.1:1848993-1970568 GCA_019843965.1 Rhynchomys soricoides
GCTTCAGCCAGGTCTTTAATTTGGCTGTACTCTACAGGGGCATGAACTCGCCCTCCACCATCTACCTCGAAAACTGGAAAAGCGGCTTGTACCTTTCTCCTAACCTTGTCAGAGAGAAAAGAAAAGGAGTTGGGGCACGTCTCATAAGGGGGAGGAGCAGAAGGCACGATCCACGTAGGGGCCACAGAAGGCGGCCGCTTCATCTGCCCATTACGGGGCGGCCAATCTTCCTCATACCGCGCCGCTTCCTCTTCTAGCTCTGACTCCTCACTAGAGCTAAGGGGGTCACAGTGTCTGAAGTTTCCAATTGAAGAGCCTCAAGGTCTTGAACTGGGTAAAGGCTCTCCCCCCTTCTTTTTACCTTTTTCTTGGGTATGAGAATCGTTTTTCTGCCCACAGCCTTGTCGGGGGAACAGTTTCCCATTTTGTCTTTAATCTCTCCCTCGTCCTTAGACTTACCAGGAGGTCCTTTTCCCTTGCTGAGATTTTGGGTACCCATCCTCTCACTCCGTTCGGATTCTGACATGGTGTCCTGGACCCTTTCAGGGGTGATTTGTCCCTCCCTTACAGCATCTACACAGGCCTCACCTTGTTCGCAGCAATACAAAGACAGTAAAACCAAAATGAGGGCACTTAACACAATTAGCAAGACTTCAACAGCATTAGACCAAAAAGGGGGCAATCCCAAATCAAGACCCAGGGTCAACATGCCTTTCCGAACCTACCTCCCTGCAGTTCTGAATCCTCCCTGTTTCCAGGGGGTCTCCAAAGGTGCTTGATGATGACAAAGTTTCCCGGGTTTCGGCACCAGATGTCCCGCGCTACCGTCTCGCCAGCAAGAACGACGCGGCACACATAGGATCCTTCTGCAGTAAAGCTTTAATGCATCTTGAGAGGGAGAGCATAAGCTTGCCACGAGTGGAGACCCCGAACAATAGAACACCTGTCCCTTATATAGGCCACAGCGCTTGCCTGGGACATGGAGCTTCCCCATTGGCTCCCCGCACATCAGGCCAGATGACGCCACGAGAGAGGCTGAGACTCTGAGGTGGAAAATTACCAGGTACATGCGCACTAGCCTGTTTACAACTTGTCCTCGGCCGGATGTAGGCGCCATCTTGTAATGGCGAATGTGGGTGCGACTCGGGCGGCTTCCCACAATGGGGGTAACCAACCACATTCTGATTGGATTTGAAGAATGCTCTAGAGGAGGGAATTCAAACCTGACATTGTAACCCAGTATAAACAACAGTGACAGGACGGAATCTACTAGAACCGTTTTGTTAAATTATCAAATTACCTTCTAAATATTTATGTTTCTAAATATTTATGTTTATACCCATAAATTCATTTCACTCTCAACCTTAGTCAGAGTTTCCTTTTGCAGTAGGTGAAGGTTAATGTGGGGACTCATAATCAGTCAAAGTGCTAAGAATAAGCAATTGTCAGAGCTCGGCCCTACATGAGACCTCTTTCTCATCCTGCCAACAATACACACTCCAAACCCCAGCAACAGCACAAAAAGGGAGAAGAATGTGAGAGCCAGATGATTCAGGGAGAGTGCTATGAAATGCTGTTACATGTATAAATTCACAACAGCTATGGTTGCCCGAATGAGACCTGCACAATCTCAAGCTACTTTCTAGTCCAAGCCTTTAGCAGTTTTAAGATGGAGCAAGAATTTCTTTGAGCACTGAAGGTTAGAAAATACAGCATTTGGTTTTGCAGCCTTTCTGCTAAGCTTTACCCTCACTTCAGCATCCTGCTCTTTTCACAGGCCTGAACTTTACCCTTGGCTACACACCTACTATTAGAGGATATCCATCCGGGAGAAGACTTGGTTGACATGAATTTTTTTGTAAGACATAAAGATGGAGTAGGAACATAAGAATGCAAAGCTTTCAGAGATAAAGAGCAAGACTAGAAAGCCTCATTGGGGCCAAGGCTACCTTTGTTGAAGATGATGGCACAGGGAAGAAACAAAAAGTCTGGGATTCTTAAAGCCTTTGAGTTCCCTGCGAAGCCAAAGCTCTTAAAGTCTGTTACTGCAGCCCTTGAACAGAGGTTCTTTGCCAGGTTGGGCTAAGTAGGTACCTGACAAGTTGGAACATGTTCACTTCTTTCTCAGCAAAGGCTATTAAATGCTGGGTTAATGTTTTCCCCAAAGGGGTTGAAGAATAAAGACTAATTATGACAAAGCTTGCACTTTGAAGGAAGGAGAAAAATACCTGCTGACAGGCATGAAAACATCCAAGTTCACAGATTTTCAATCATTCTCATTGCCTCCTGTAAATAATGAAGTACATTCCATTTCTTGTCTCTTGACACAAATGCCTGTCCCTGTTTCTTTACCACATTAGCTATCTCTCTGACCTCTGTCAGTCAGGAACACAACTAGTGCATTTAGTACACATCTTCAATTGCTAAGCAACACACACTACCTTCCTCTCTGCTGCTTAGCACTCTGTACCTAGGATAATTTAAGAATGTACTTTCACATCAAATGAGAGGTATGAAATATGTTCCTTAGCAAGGCAGGATGATGGTTTTTGCTAGAGCCCACATGAGCAAGTGTTTCTCAATTTTGGTGTTGATAACATTCCACAGTCGCTCCCATTATTTCAAAGTAGCTTTGTAAAAATCTCGAGAAAATCTATCCTTGGTTCTGAAAGTCCTGTAGTGCCTTGAGGAAACTAGACACATGTTTTTAACTTCAGCAAAGCTCATCTCAAGAAAATCAGCAGCCATCACTACACAATCCTTAGTCCTTTATTTGGTATACATATGTCAAGTACTTGCTGGGTAGTAAGTTCAAAAGTGAGTGCAGGAAACATAAAATATAGCAATTATGTTCTAGAACATCAAAACCTGATGATAGAAAGAGATGGGTGTGTTAAAAGGTCAATCCAGTGTACTAATGGAAAGCCACACAGAGTACAGAGGACAGTGACAAAGGATGAGAGTTAAGGAACTAATATGTATTACCCAACTAAGTAGTGGTGGGGTGGAAAGATATTGGTCTTAAGGTTTACAACTGTTATACATTCCTATATAATGCACTCTAATTACTCTCCCCCAACCTTTCTTAGCTCCCTGTAACCCCTTTCAATAATCTACTCACTCTTTCCTATACTCACGGCTTTTTGTTTTGCCTTATGACCATCTGTGTGACCATGGGCTGGGAACTCTGCATTGAGACTTGGAAACTCACTAGTATATAAGTTAATACTGAAGACAGTGTTTGCCCTTCACACAGAACCCATCAGTAGTCGATGCCCTATGTGCAGAAGAATGAAACTAGCACTTTATCTCTCACTCTGTACAAAACCAACTCCGAATGGATCAATGGCCTCAGTGTAAAACCTAAAGCATCAAACTGCTAGGAGAAAAAGTAAGGAGTACACACTCGAGATACAGGTACAGATAAGGACTTTCTTTGTTTCTTCCTTTCAAATTCAGGTGTTACTTTTTTATTTTTATTTTGTGGATACAGAAAGTTATTTTTATACAGGTACATGCATACACACACACATGTAGTAACAATTATAATAGAAATAATCACTTTGAGAGTGAATGGGGAGGCACAGGAGGAGGTGAGGGGAGAGTATGAGGTGGAAATTAGGTAAACACAGAACTCTTGTGTAAATTTTTGAAAAATTGGAAAATAAATAAAAATAATTTGACATTGTATATAATTCTAGCTCTCATAAAGACCATGTCTTTTCAGGATATTTTGTATTTTGACCATATTTATGTCATCATACACTTTCTTTCTTCTTCCTACCTTGTCCTTTTCATATATAAGACATAGATTTACTTTTTTCATATAAGGACAACATTTAATTGTGGCTGGGCTAGCTTACAGGTTCAGAGGTTAGTCTATTATCATCAAGGCAGGAACATGGCAGCATCCAGGCAGGCATAGTGCAGGAGGAGCTGAGAGTTCTACATCTTCATCTGAAGGCTGCTAGCAGAATACTGACTTCTAGGTAGCTAGGACTAGGGTGTAAAAACCCATACCCACAGTGGTACACCTACTTCAGTAAGGTCACACCTCCAAATAGTGCCATTTCCTGGGCCAAGCATATTCAAACCATGACATTCCACTCCCTGGCCCCGATAGGCCTGTTCAAACACATGTGTCTATGGGGTCCACATCTAGCCATAGCATAATAAAAAAGTACATTTAGTCCAATTTCCAAAGTCCCCATAGTCTATAGCAGTCTCAACAATGATAAAAGTCCGAAGTTCAAAGTCTCTTCTGAGATCCATCCAATCACTTAACTGCAATCCCCAAATCAAGACAGGAAACCAGCTGGGCAAACTCCAAATTCTGCATCTTCATGTCTGATGTCAAAGCAGCTTTCAGATCTCCAGTTCCTTTTTCATCTTTGTTGACTGCAATAAACTTGTTTTCCTGGGCTTATTCCACTCCCTGCTAGCAGCATTCCTCAGGAGATATCCTATAGCTCTGGAATCTCGAACATCTTGGAGTCTCCAAGGCAGCTTCAATGCTACAGCTTCTTGTTTCAATGACTGGGATCCACAAATGATCTTCTGGGCTCTTCCAAAGGGCTGGCATCACTTCTCCAGTTCTGCCTTCTGTAGCACTTTTCCAACTCTGCCCTATGTAGCTCATGTATAAGCTCATGTTGATCCACTCCACTGCTGCTGCTGTTCTTGGTGATCATCCCATGGTACTGGCATCTCTAATACGCTAGGGTCTTCTGCTGCAACCAGGCATCAACAACGTCTCAAAGGCTCGCTTCTTGGTGCCAAGCCTCAACTCCTTTGCATGACCACTTCAGTCCTGGGCCATCAACTGCAACTGAGACTGCATCTTCACCAATGGCCTTCCATGGCCTCTCACATTGCCCAGCCTCAGCAGCTCTTCATCACCCATTCATGCTTTCAAAACCAGTAGGACCTGGGTGATTTTTACACATTTCCAAGTACAACTGCAGCGTTAGGTACAAACTTGGCTATCTCTGGAACACAGATTCTTTCTGTTCTCAGAAAACACTTCCTAAAAGATTTCACCTCAGTGATGCTGGTCTCTTCTTCTTCATTCTTTTTTCCTACTTATTTACATTTCAAATTCTTCCCCCTTTCTAGATCTCCCCTTTGGAAACTCCCCAATTCCTCCCAACTTCCCTGCCACTATGGGGGTATTCTCCCACCCACCCACCCACCCAAATCTCCCTCCTTGGCATTCTCCTCTACTGGGGGATGTAACACTTTCAGGCCCAAGGGCCTCTCCTCCTCCTGATGGCCAACAAGACCCTCCTCTGCCACACATGTGGCCAGCACCATGGGTCCCTCCATGTGTATTCCTTGGTTGGTGGATCAGTCTCCAGGAGTATGGGGGTGTCAGGCCAGTTGGCACTGTTGCTGCCTCTGTAGGGATGCAAACAACCTCAGCTCCTTCAGTCCCTTCTCCAACTCCTCCATCTGGGACCTTACACACTGCCCTTCTGTTGCTGTGAAGTGACTCTTGGGAGATCTTTCCATCTTCTGAGGTCTTCTTCTATTTCTTTCTTCAGAGACATGAAGTTTTTGTCATACAGATCTTTCACTTCTTTGGTTAGAGTCACACCAAGATACTTTATATTGTTTGTGACAATTGTGAAGGGTATTACTTCCCTAATTTCTTTCTCAGCCTGTTTATCCTTCAAGTTTAGGAAGGCTACTGATTTGCTTGAGTTAATTTTGTATCCAGCCACTTTGCTGAAGTTGTTAATCAGCTGTAGCAGATCTCTGGTGGAGTTTTTGGGGTCACTTCAGTATACCATTATATCATCTGCAAATAGTGATATTTTGATTTCTTCCTTTCCAATTTGTATCCCTTTGATCTCCTTTTGTTGTCTGATTGCTTTAGCTAGAACTTCAAGTACTATATTGAATAGATAGGGAGAGAGAGGGCAGCCTTGCCTAGTCCCTGATTTTAGTGGGATTGCTTTGAGTTTCTCTCCATTTAGTTTGATGTTGGCTACTGGTTTGCTATATATTGCTTTTACTACGTTTAAGTATGCTCCTTGAATTCCTGATCTTTCCAAGACTTTTATCATGAAGGGATATTGAACTTTGACAAATGCTTTTCAACATCTAATGAAATGACCGTGTGGTTTTTTTCCTTTGGATTACATTGATGGATTTCCAGGTATTGAACCATCCCTGGATCCCTGGGAGGAAGCCTACTTGATCATGGTGAATGATCGTTGTGATGTGTTCTTGGATTCAGTTTGCAAGAATTTTATTGAGTATTTTTGCATTGATATTCAAAAGGGACATTGGTCTGAAGTTTTCTTTTATTGTTGGGTCTTTGTGGGGCTTTGGTATCAGTGTAAGTGTGGCCTTATAGAATGGATAAGATAGTGTTCCTTCCATTTCTATTTTGTGGAATAGCTTTAAGAGTATTGGTATTAGGTCTTCTTTGAAGGTCTGATAGAATTCCACACTGAACCCATCTGGTCCTGGGCTTTTTTTGGTTGGGAGACTTTTAATGACTGCTTCTATTTCTTTAGGGATTATAGGACAGTTTAGATGGTTTATCTGATCCTGATTTAACTTTGGTAATTGGTATCTGTCTAGAAACTTGTCCATTTCCTCCAGATTTTCCAATTTTGTTGCATATAGGCTTTTGTAGTAGGATCTGATGATTTTTTTTAATTTCCTCAGAGTCTGTTGTTATATCTCACTTTTCATCTCTAATTTTATTGATTTGAGTACTGTCTCTGTGCGCACTTGTTATTCTGAATAAGGGTTTATCTATCTTGTTGATTTTCTCAAAGAACCAGCTCTTGGTTTTGTTGATTCTTTGTATAGTTCTTTTAGTTTCCACTTGGTTGATTTCAGCCCTTAATTTGATTATTTCCTGCCTTCTACTCCTCTTGGGTGTATTAGCTTCTTTTTGTTCTAGAACTTTCAGGGGTGCTGTTAAGCAGTTAGTGTATGCCCTCTCCAGTTTCTTTTTGGAGGCATTCAGAGCTACGAGTTTTCCTCCTAACACTACTTTCATTGTGTCCCGTAAGTTTGGGAAAGTTGTACTTTCATTTTCATTGAATTCTAGGAAGTCTTTAATTTCTTTATTTCTTCCTTGACCATGTTATCATTGAGCAGAGCATTGTTCAGCTTCCATGTGTATGTGGGCTTTCTGTTGTTGTTGTTGCCATTGAAGACCAACCTTAATCTGTAGTGGTCTGATAGGAGGCATGGGATTATTTCAATCTTCTTATACCTGTTGAGGTTTGTTTTGTGATCAATTATATGATCAGTTTTGGAGAAGGTACCATGAGGTGCTGAGAAGAAGGTATATCCTTTTGATGTAGGATGAAATGATCTATAGATATCTGTTAAACCCATTTGGTTCACAGCATCTGTTAGTTTCATTGTGTCTCTGTTTAGTTTATGTTTCCAAGATCTGTCCATTGTTGATAGTGGGGTATTGAAGTCTCCCACTATTATTGTGTGAAGTGCAAAGTGTGCTTTGAGCTTTAGTAGAGTTTCTTTTATGAAAGTGGGAGCTCTTGCATTCGGGGCATAGATGTTCAGAATTGAGAGTTCTTCTTGGTAGATTTTTCCTTTGATGAGTATGAAGTGTCCTACTTTATCTTTCTTGATGACTTTTGGTTGAATGTCAATTTTATCCGATATTAGAATTGCTACTCCAGCCTGTTTCTTGGGGCTATTTGCCTGGAAAATTGTTTCCCAGCCCTTTACTCTGAGGTAGTGTTTGTCTTTAACAGGGAGTTGCATTTCCTTGATGCAGCAAAATGCTGGGTCCTGTTTATGGATCCAGTCTGTCAGTCTATGACTTTTTATTGGGGAGTTGAGATCATTGATGTTAAGAGGTATTAAAGAATAATGATTGTTGTTTCCTGTTATTTTTGATGTTGTTTATGTGGCTATTTTCTTTTGAGTTTGTTGAAAGATTACTTTCTTGCTTTTTCTTAAGTGTAGTTTCCCTCCTTGAGTGTTGGCGTTTTCCATGTATTATTCTTTGTAGGGCTGGGTTTGTGGAAACATACTGTGCAAATTTGGATTTGTCATAGAATATTTTGGTTTCACAATCTATGATTATTGAGAGTTTTGCTGAGTATAGCATCCTGGGCTGGCATTTGTGTTCTCTTAGAGTCTGTATGAGATCTTCCCAGGATCTTCTAGCTTTCATAGTGTCTGGTGAGAAGTCTGGTGTAATTCCGATAGGTCTGCCTTTATATGTTACTTGCCCTTTTCCCCTTACTGCTTTTAATATTCTTTCCTTGTTTCGTGTATTTTGTGTTTTGACTATAATGTGACAGGAGGAATTTCTTTTCTGGTCCAGTCTATTTGGTGTTCTGTAGGCTTCTTGTATATTTATGTTCATCTCTTTCTTTAAGTTAGGGACGTTTTCTTCTATAATTTTGTTGAAGATATTTACTGGTCCTTTAATTTGAGAGTCTTCACTCTCTTCTATACCTATTATCCTCAGGTTCTGTCTTCTCATTGCATCTTGGATATCTTGGATGTTTTGGTTTAGAAGCTTTTTGCATTTTGTGTTTTCTTTGACTGTTGTGTCCATGTTTTCTATGGTATCTCTCAGAGAGAGAGATTCTCTCTTCCATCTCTTGTGTTCTGTTGGTGATGCTTGCCTCTATGTCTCCTGATTTCTTTCCTATGTTCTCTATCTCCAGGGTTGTCTCCCTTTGTGATTTCTTTATTGTTTCTGTTTCTGTTTTTAATTCCTGAATGGTTTTCTTCATTTGTTTGACTCTTTTCCTGTAATTCTGCCCATTTGATGGTGTTTTCCTGTAATTATTTAAGGGATTTTTGGGTGTCGTCTTTAAGGGTTTCCAGTTATTTACCTGTGTTCTCCTGTATTTCTTTAAGGAAGTTATTTATTTCCTTCTTAAAATCTTCTATCATCCTCTTGATAAGTGATTTTAAGTCTGAGTCTTCCTTTTCTGGTGTGTTGTGGTATCCAGAGCTGGCTCTGGTGGGAGAGCTGGGTTCTGATGAAGCCAAGTAGTCTTGGTTTCTGTTCCTTGTGTTCTTGCCCTTGCCTTTCACCATCTTGTTATCTCTGTTGTTAGCTGGTCTTTCTCTCTCTGACTGTGGCTCGTCTTTCCTACAAGCCCAGGTGTCAATATTCCTTGGAGACCAGTTCTCTTTCCTGGCTGTTCCTCAGTCCCTGCATCTGGAGTCCTCCTTCTGCTGGCTTTTCCACACAAGTGAGCAGCTGGCTTTCTCCCTGAGCTGTTTGGCTATGGAGGCCTGGTGGCCCAGGCAACGTTCTCCTGCCACAGGTGGAAGCCTGCATGCTCTTACCTCCCGGCTTTTCCTCAGTCCCTGCATCTGGATTCCTCCTTCACCTGGCTTTTCCACACAAGTGGGCCACTCATTTTCTCCCTGTGCTGTTTGGCTATGGAGGCCTGGTGGCCCAGGCAACGTTCTCCTGCCACAGGTGGAAGCCTACATGCTCTTACCTCCCAGCTGTTCTTCAGTCCCTGCATCTGGCACAGGTGTTATTTTTATTAAATTTCATTTTTTCTTACCTATTCACTTTACATACTGCTCACTGCCCCTCCCATAATTGTTCCCCCATCTCCCCTTCCCCTTTTCCTCTGAGCAGATAGGGGACCCTGGGTATCCCCCAACCCTGGCACATCAAGTTTCTGAGAGGCTAAGCACTTCCTCTCCCATTGAGGCCAGGCAAGACAGCCCAGCTAGAAGAATATATCCCATACACAGGCAACAGGTTTTGGGATAACACCCTTTCCAGTTGTGCAGGACCCACATGAAGACCAAGCTGCACATCTGTTACATTGGGGCAAAAGCCTAGGTGCAGCCCATGTAAGTTCTTTGGTTGGTGGTTCTTAACAGGACTGTTGTCACTCTGATAAAAAGGTCAAAGATTCACAATTAGGACCTCCTGAAACTCAAGGCTGTATAGTGAAGAAAGCAGTCAATTGATTGAAGAGGTGGCCTACAGAATGGGGAAAAAACACTTTGCTAGCTATATGTAAAACAGAAAAAATATCTAGAATACACAATGAACTAAAACAAAACAAAAACATCCAGAAAACAGACAACCAATTCAGAAATATGGCTATACTTCCAAACAAAGTGTTCTCAAATGAAGAAATAAAAATGACTAATAAACATTTTAGAACTAGTTCAAATTAAAACTATTTTGAGATTCCATCTTACCTAACAATGGCTGTCATCAAGCAATAAAATGACAATAAATGTTGATGAGGATGTTGAGAAAGAGGAGTCCTTGTTTACTGTTGATAGTAAAATTAAATTTACTGGTTAATTAAAAAAAATAAGCCACTATGGAAATCAGGGTGGTGATTTCTCAAAAAAAATCTACAGCTAGAACTATCACATACAACCATATATTTGACCCAACTACCAATGATTTTCCTTCTGAAAAATATATGTGTGTGTACATATATGTATATGCATGCATATGTGCATATGTGTATATGTATATGTATGCATGTATGTATCACCAAAGGATTTACATCCTACTGCAGAGACACTTGTTTTTCTGTTTATTCTATTTACATCTGGAAAATCAAATCAGTCTAGAAATGCATCAGTTGATGAATTGGTAATGAAAATGTGGCACATATATACAATGGAATTCTACTCAGCTCTAAAGAAAAATAAGAATGTATTTTAAATGGGGAATGACACAAATCTGCAAAAGAATATAAAACATCCTGATATATCCTGTGAAAATGAGGCATATGACGATAGGCTTTAAAACAAAGTGAAACATGAAATAGGTAAATGTACCCTCTAGAAAGTACCAGAGACCTAGGAGATGAGACTCTCAGGACTCATTTGGGGTGACCTTAGCCAAAATGCCCAACCGTGAGGAGAAGGAACCTCCAGTAGATTGACAGGGCCTCAAGCAGGGGGACAGGGTTATTTATCCACAGTCAAAATTCCTGACCCAGAATTGCTCCTCTCTAAAAGAACTTCAGGAACAAAAATGGAGAAGAGACAGAAGGAAAGATGGTCCAATGACCAGCCCAACTCAGGATATCATGAGGGGGCACCAAGGCCTGACACTATTACTAATGCTATAACATGCTTATAGATGGGAGCCTGGAATGGTTTTTCTCTGAGAGGCCCTACCAGCAGCAGCTGACTGAAACAAAGACAGATACTTACACTTGATCAATGAACTGAAGTCTTGGACCCTTATGGTTGAATTAGGGGAAGGATGGGAGAAGCAGAAGAGGAAAATGACCCCATAGGAAGACCAGCAGATTCAACTAACCCAGACCCCAGGGAGCTCCCAGATACTGAGCCACCAACCAGGAGCATAACAGGCTAGTCTGAGGCCCCTGGCACAAATACAGCAGAGATCTGCCTGGTCAGGACTCAGTGGAAGAAGATGTTCTTAATCCTTGATAGACTAGAAGTCTGGTAGGGAGCACCCTCTTGGAGTCAAGGGGGAGGAGGAATTGGATGAGGAACTGTGGGAGGGAGGATGAGGGGGGGAACGACTGGAATGTAAATAAATAAAATAAATTTTAAAAGTAGGTAAATGTGGCAGATCGTTTTGGTAACAGCCCCAGTTTGCCCAAAAATCCTTATACAAATGTCGCTTTATGACTTTGTCAGCCCTACATTTAAAACTAGTGTTATATTTTTATGCTTTGAGTCTAGGTTTGGCCATTTTACATCTTCTAGAAAATGTGACTACAACAGTTGCAAAGCATGAAGAAAATGCTTGTGCATTGAGATTTATCCTCTTCCTGTGAACAAGGAAAAGAATAAATATGTATGAATAGTCCTACTTAACCAGAACAATGCAACTCTGAAAACTAATTTTATTATTGTTATGGACAATTGAAAACTGCTCTTACTTTACATAGACATGCTATATTTCCCGAGAGTGAACTGCTAAGTCTTATTTGTTCCAGGAAAGTCACAAGCCTGTGCAAGAATAGCCAAGCATAGTTTCCCTGTTAAAGTGGCATGCTCCAGAATCTGATAAACCTTCCTTTCCAGTTGTGTTTTACTTTCCACCTTTAAACACCAGAAGCAGCGTTTACTATAAGCAAAAGATTCAAACGTAAGTATTTCTTCTCACACTTGGCATTCCTTTAAATAATATCAGCAAAGAAAGAAGTTCTGTATCCGACACTATATATGTTTTAAGTAGATAAAATTTAGTGGCAATAGGAAGTATCTAATAAAACTAGGTCAAGGACCTATGGCTGCATGGCACTGTTTCTTCTCCTTCTTCATGTTGTTCCCCTAAAGTGAAAGAAAGAGAACTGCTATTTAATTCCTCCAAGACATTGAGTTGCTTGCAGGAATACATTGTTGGAGTGTGTCACCTCAACTTAAATATTCCCAGTAGTGTTTTCTAGTGTCAAGCACACCTTCCACTGACTGCAAACTAAATCCTTGGGCTGTGCTCTGACATTAACTTTCAAAAAAAGTCTTTCTCTGATCTCTACTGCTAATGTTGCGCCACACTGGTTTGATTGCCATGCAGAGTTCCTCCCATCTCTTCCTCCCAACTCCTTTCCCCTCATAAAACTCTGAGAAGCTCCCTGCATTCAAGAAGATCACTTGAGGAATGACTCTAAAACATTAAGCTACTTTATCATCATTCAGCCAAAAATTTGTCATCAACGTGCCATATAAAATTACAGGGATGTCATATCACAGTTCAGTAATAGTACTTATTAATCAGTCAAGACGACTGACAGGTCTGGGTAATGTTATAAAAAATGGTTAGCATATCTGTAGTATTTCTTAAAGAAATCCAAAATTGGGGCTGGATATAGAGTTCAGTGTTTAATACCACTTGCTATCCTTCCAGAATCATAGTTCGATTCCTGGCACCCATGTGGTAGTTCACAACCATTTGTAACTCCAATTCCAGAGGATCCAACACCATCTTCTAGACTCAGTATGCATCAGGAACACATATTTATTCATGTAGGCAAAACATCCACAAACACAGAATATAATTGTTAAAAAAAATAAAAACTGAAAATTCAAGCTAATTTTATCCCAACTAAGATGAATGGCAGCAGGACACATCGTATAAGGAATAAGTTTATTGCTTAGAGGTCAGCCTTTCTATAAGCACCATGGTGAGGAAAGTCAAAGGGATTTTAAAAACAGTTCTTACTAGCATGTCTCTCGCTTTCAACTTGAAAATCTACAGGAACCTATCTGTCTGTCTCTCTACCATCTGTATTATGATTATTTGTGGGCAAATTTCTGAGCTCCTCCTGTCACTAGTGGTAACAATTCATCCACCACTCATATATATTTTTCCCAATACTGAAGTTTAATTTGTTTCAATATTCCTCCTCACTTTTACCAAACCTCAGAGGAGCCATCATGAAGAACTTCATTAAGTTAATTGGCAAAAGGGAAATAGTTATATTGGCTGCAGATAAGTGTTCAAGGACAAGTGTCCAACAGTGCCCCAGTTCCCACTCACCACCAAGCAGAAGCTGACCAAGCAAGCAATTATCATTGGAAAGCCAAGTGGATAAACCAGATAGATCCAAGAATGGGAGAGATGGCCTATCTTTTGTTTCTAGAAAAGGAATAAGCATGATTACTAAATGAAAGCTTATTCCATGTGGACATACATTGGAAAGAATAGTCCTAAGCTAAATCCTCAGCTCAGAAATCAAAAATGTTTCCTTTGCTTTATGAAAAATAGCTTCCTAGTTCTGTGGCAGTGGAACAGAAAATTCAATGTAAAGGTTATGTATTTTCCATGTGATGGGAATATTAACTAGAGCAACCAGGATTCTTATATAAGTCACCCAAAGTAAGGGGTTTATCTGTTGTCACTTAACAGCAGGAGGTTCATGTCTTGATCTAAGATCACTAGGTGATGCTGCCCTTTCCCTGCCCAGCACACACACACACACACACACACACACATAAAAATACACAAAGTTCCACAACCCAGACACCAATATAAAACAGGAGAGTATAAAGGAAATTGTCCTTTCCCTCTGTTGCTTCTGCTCCCTCTGTGACTTCTTGGGACTTCCCTCCTGATTGCCTACTTAACTCCACTATACCTATTACTGCTTCATAATACCAAGTTCAAAACTTTGTCTATTAATTTGATTGCTTCTTTAAATTTTGTACAGGTATGTAATATATATTGCATATATTTTTCTATCTAAATCTAATACTTCTCTCATTTGTCACCTTTGTCTCTCAAGATAATTTCACTTGTAGATAGATAGATAGATAGATAGATAGATAGATAGATAAAGAGATAAGTTGTGTAAGTGTATAAAATCTAAAAACAACAAAGGAAAAAATGTGATATTTATCTTTCTGAGACTGGTCTATTTCACTTAATGAAAAGCACAATATGCCATTTTTTACTTTAGTTCTTTAAAATTATATTAAGTTTTCAGAACAGCTCTCTTATGTCAATATTATTATTTCTACAGATGAAGAAAACAAGAGAGTCCAGGAGTTTTGTGACTGCTGTCAACCAAATCACTAAATGTGCTAAAAATCTTTACTCTCTTCACACACACGAAAATACCCTATATTGAAATTTAATTCCCATGCCATAAAATTCACTAAGTTTTTTATTATTTTCTTTTCTGTTGCTATGATAAAATCTCTGATAAAAAACAGCCTAAAGGTTTATTTTAGCTCACAGTTCAAAGTTCATGATGATGGATAAAACAAAGGCAGGAGAGCTCTGGAGCAGCTGATCACATTACACCTTCAAAAGAAGATGCAGTTCCACCAAGCAATGGTGGCACATGCCTTTAACCCCATCACTCGGGAGGCAGAAGGCAGATCTCTGAACTTGAGCCCAGCCTGGTCTACAGAATGAGTTCTAGGACATGCAGGACTACACAGAGAAACCCTGCCTCTAGTAATAATAATAATAGTAGTAGTAGTAGTAATAATAATAATAATAGGAAGGAGGAAGAGGAGGAGGAGGAAGAAGAGGAGGAGGAAGAAGAGGAGGAGGAGGAGGAGGTGATTATATAGTCCTGGAGCCCAACCCGGGGAATGGTTCTATCCACATCAAAAAATTCAACTGAGATAACCCCCACAGACATCGTGCCTAGAGATTTATCTTCCAGATGATTCTAGATCTGTCAAGTTGACAATTAACATTCATCATCCTAACCATCACAAATGTATGTAATTCGGTAGTTTTTTACTATATTCTTTTGGTATTCTCAAGACATTGGTTCATTATCATACACACACCGCACGCACACGCACGCGCACACACACACACACACACACACACATATGCACGCACGCACACAAAACACTTAAAGATGCCCAATTCTGAGGATGTTCAGGTTCCATGTATAAAATAGTATAATCATAAAGTTGCTATGCATATCTATCTGTAAACCTTTAAACATTTGTAGATTACTAATAATACTTAACATAATATAAATGCTAAATAAATAATTATTTTGATGGATTGCTTAGGGAATAATTGAAGGAAAGTCAACTTTTAAAAGCAGATTTGTATGTGTTCATACATGGGGGAATAGATCAAATGGCAAACTTGGTTCCTCTGTCTCTGTCTCTGTCTCTCTGTCTCTGTCTTTGTCTCTCTCTGTCTCTCTGTCTCTCTGTCTCTCTGTCTCTCATTTGGGCTCTCTCACTGCCTAGAATGCTCCAAGTGGACTAGGGGGCTAGGCTGGAGAGTGAACCCTAGTGATCCATCTATCTCTGACTCCACAGTGCTAAGATTATAAGAATACTAACATGCCCAACAATTTTATATGGGTCCCAAGGTTCAAGCTTAGATTCTTGTACTTGCAAGGTACTTTAACAACATAACTATATTTTCCTAGCCCTCAAATTACTTTCAGTCCATAGTTGAATCTGTTGATAGAGAATGCAGATATATTGAAAGTTGAATATATTATAAAAGCTTTAAGGCCTCCAAGACTGGTGGTACAAGCCTATTGTCCCAGTTACCTGGAAGCCTGGCATAGCACTGTAAGTTTAAGAGCTGCCTAAACTACTCAGTAAGTTAAATTCTAGCTTGCGCAACTTAGATCCTGTCTCACAATAAAAAGTAATTCAACCACGGGGGTCATCAGCTTCTGTCCATTGGTTGGGTGAAAATATCTGCATCTGACGTTTTCAGAGTACAGTCATGCTAGGTCCCTTTTTGTGAGCACTTCATAGCCTCTGTAATAGTGTCAGGCCTTGGAACCTCCTCTTGAACTGGATCCCACTTTGGGCCTGTCGCTGGACCTTCTTTTCCTCAGGCTCCTCTCCATTTCCATCCCTGTAGTTCTTTCAGACTGGAACAATTCTGGGTCAGAGTTTTGACTGTGGGATGGCAACCCCCTCCCTCATTTGATGTCCTGTCTTCCTGATGGAGATGGGCTCTACAAGTTCCCTCTCCCTATTGTTGGACATTTCATCTAAGGTCCCTCCCTTTGAGTCCTGAGAGTCCCTCACCTCCCAGGTCTCTAGTGCATTCTGGAGGGTCCCCCCCAACCTCCTACCTCCTGAGGTTTCCTGTTTCCATTCTTTCTGCTGGCCTTCAGGGCTTCAGTCCTTTTCTCTCACCCAACACCAGATCAGGTTTCCCTCTCTCCCACCCATCCTGGTCCTCCTTCCCTCCCCACTTGTGATTGATTTCTTCTCCCTCCCAAGTGGGACTGAGGCATCCTCACTTGGGCTTTTCAACTTGTTGATCTTTCTGAGTTCTGTAGACTGTATCTTGGGTATTCTGTACTTTTTTTTAAATATCCACTTATTATTGAGTACATACCATGCATGTCCTTTTGGGTCTGAGTTACCTCACTCAGGATGATATTTTCTAGTTCCCTTCATTTGCCTGCAAAACTCAGGATGTCCTTGTTCTTCATAGCAGAGTACTATTCCATTGTGTAAATGAACCACATTTTCTGTATCCATTCCTCTGTTGTGGGACATCTGTGTTGTTTCCAGCTTCTGGCTATCACAAATAAGGCCGCTATGAACATAGTGGAACAGGTGCCCCTGTGGCATGGTGGGGGCAATTAGAGAAAGGGTGGAAGAAGCTAAGGAGGAGGGCAACCCTGTAGGAGGACTAGCAATCTCAATTAATCTGGACCCCCCCAGATCTCTTAGACACTGGACCACCAACCAGGCAGCATATACCAGGTGATGTGAGGCCTCCAACACATATACAGCAGAGGACTGCTGGGGCTGGGTTCAATCAGAGATGATACACCTAACTCTCAAGAGACTGGAAGCCCAAGGGAGCTTAGAGGTCAGGTGGAGTAGGGGGTGGGGGTGTGGATATCTTCATGGAGATAGGGGATGGGGAGGAGGCATGAGATGTGGAACAGTTGGAGTGCAGACTGGGGAAGGGAATAAAATCTGGAGTATAAAAAATAAATAAAGAAGAAGAAGAAAAAATGATTTTCTGGCATGTGATCTAAGTTCTGAAATTTTTATTACCGGAGAATGGGGAAACTGTATCTTCACATGAAAACAGTTGCTCCTCATTCTGCCTGCATTCTGCCCTTTACCATTTAATTATTTGAAAAAATCTGGGGGAATTAATAATGTAGTTTATGTGTCTACAGATTTTCCTTATCTGGTTCATTTCATATAAATGGAACCATGTAAAGGCAGTATTGTACTCCTTTGTGACTGGCTATCTTAAGGATTCTAGTGCTATGACAAAACATCATGATCGAAAGCAATGTGGAGAGGAAATGGTTTGTTTCAGCTTATAGTGCCAGGTAACATTCCATCACTGAGAAAAGTTAGGACAAGAATTCCACAAGGCAGGAACCTGGAGGCAGTAGCTGATACAGAGGCTATGGAGGAATGGTTGTATGGGTTTGCCCTACATAGATTCTCAGCCTCCTTCTTTATATCACCAGGATCACTAGCCCTGGGTGCCCCTCCATGGCAATCTGGGCCTTCCCACATCAATCACTAATCATAAAAATACCTCAGGCCAATCTGGTGGGGGCATTTCATGGTTATGGTTCTCTCTTCTCAAATGACTGTAGCTTGTGTCAAGCTGACATAAAACTAGCCAGCACACTGGCTTTTCATACTTAGCAAAGCATTCTCAAGGGTCATTATGGTTTATGGAGGTCTTTTATCTGTGTGTCCCCCCTGTATCAACACTATCCTATTGACACCTCTACTTGGGTATGTCAGATCAAACACAAATTCTCATCTTTATGTAAATGCAATGGAACTTGCTGTGATCAGCCATTAATCTAGACTACTACTATAGAATTCAAAGGTGACCTTCATCCTGTTCCCCAAAACACACTCAGATTCATTTAACCATTGAAATTCTATTCTCTGAAGTAACCATCAATATTGCCTTTATCACTGTTGCTTATTTCCTTCAGACTGGGCTATCCCACTCCCAGATTTTCTCACCCTAATCTTCATATTTCCCCAATTAAGGCAACTCTTAGAATCTCCAATTTTTAATGGTATTAAATGATACAATACTAAAAGTAAATTTTTCCCTTCTGAACAGTGAAATTGTTCCAACTTTAACCAGTCAAATATCTAAATGCATACATATTCCTGAATATGTGTGCACTTGACACTGTGTAGGTGTGTCTGAGAATGATAATAACCAAATTAGGGAATCTCATCACTTGGAGTTATCCTGGCAACATTTTGTGCTTTAAAATTAGGTCTCTGGTTAAAACCCCAGTTCATCTCTGGTTCTTTTGATTTGTAAGGTCCCTTCTTATTAGGCAAGTTTTGAGTGCTGTTATTTTCTCAGACAACTCCAGGTTCTTTATCGGTAATAAAACTTGAGCTGGATACTTTTATCACGATAAAAGTCCAGAGTGACCTGATAGAATGTATGTAATTGTAAACATCTGAGAAACATAATGGGATAAATGTCAGAAAGGCCTCACCAATCATTTTGAGCTATTTCCTTTCCACTGTTGTAAATTGCTCACTCAGGTCAGGTGGTAACCCAATTGTCCTCAATATGAAGACACAGAATCCACCTTCAATGTGTTAGTGCTGGTCGAGAGGAAAAAATCGGGGGCTTTCAAAGTTGTTTCTAAGCACATATTTGATAATCGACTGTTAATTACTATAAGACAAAATATTCTTTTTAAAATAAAATCACTTTGATTGTAATTAACTCAAAAAACATTCCACAGCTTGATTAACATAGTCACTTAAACAAACATTTACCCAGTCTCAAGCACTACACACCTCCGTGAACTTCGGGTACAGTGAAAATTGCCATTCTGAAACAATGAGGTTTCTCTTAGATTGTTTTACAATTTCACTACCAGTTATTTTGTTGTTGTTGTTGTTCACTTATCCACACAGAATACAAAAAGCAAACACTATGATGGAGTTTAAAACCAGAAAAACAAATTAGCTTTATATTCTCTTTCACGACTCCTTTGTCCTTTTGCCTGCATTCCATTCTTCCTGATCTCCTAATATCACCCTCTCCTGGTTTCCTTTCTAAATGTTACGCCATACCTACCCTTACACCTATTTACATATATTCATTATAAGCTAGGGTCTCCATATGAAACAGAACATATATAATTATCTTTTAATTTTCACTTTAAAATTTTTTAAAATAAAATTAAATCACAACCCCCCTTCCTTTCCTCTTTCTATCTCACAGCTAACTTCCCTCAAACAGCTCTCATGATAACCCCTCAAGTTGATAGCCATTTTTTAATTATTGTTACATACATATATATGTAGGTTTGTGTGTATGCATGTGTATACATGAATATAGATGAATACAAGCTGGTGAGTTCATTTTTTTGAGCTTGAGTCACTTCAAGTAATATGCTTTCCAAGCCCATCCATTTTCCTGCAAACTTCATGAGTTCATTTTTCTTTACAGCTGAATAATACTCCATTATATGTGTGTGGCACATTTTCATTATTCTTTCATCTGTTGATGGACATCAATATTAGTTCCAATTCCTCAAATTCATAAATATAGCAGCAATAAGCATGAGTATGCAGATGTCTCTGGTAGAATATTGATTGTACTGACTGATTTTTGTCAACTTGACAAGAGCCTAGAATATATCTGGGAAGAGGGGATCTTGATTGAGAAAATGCCTGCATTAGACTGTCCAACTTAATTATGTCAACAAGGATGGAGAAATCCAGGAGTACCAAACTAGCTATACTGGCTGGCATTCATGCTACAGAAAGGTAGTTTGCACACTAACAAAGGAGAAAAATGGTCATAAATATCACCCAGCTATAAACCCTGCAACCCACAATAGCAACCTTACTGCGAGATATTCTGGTATAATAGGGACACAAATGTTATGGGAGTAACCAACAACTTTCATTAGATTTAAGGCTCATTCCATGAGATGGAACACATACTAAAGTAGCCAGAACCTAAGTCATGTGCTCTCAAAGAAAACCTACTACTGTTATTCTGCTAAAGGAATATAGCAATAAAATGACTACCAGTAACATATTGCTATAACCATAGATCAATGGATCCCTCGGTTCACATTTTAAAAATGTCTTCATGCAGTATATGGTAACTAACACAGAGACCCCACAACTAAACAATGTGCAGAGAATGAGAAACTTTAGAGCACTAAACTCTAAATGCAATGTCTTTATCAAACCCCTCCCCCTTAGAGCTCTGGGGTCTATGTGGAAGTGGAAGTAGAAAGACTGTAAGAGGCAGAAGTGATGGATGACTCCAAGAAAACAGCATCTTCCAGACAAACATGACTGATCAGCATATGAACTCACAGAGACTGTGACAGCACACACGCAAAACCTATACAGGTTCAAACCAGTCAAAATCTCACACTAAGCAGGGAAAGTGAGCACAAATTCCCACCTCTAACCAAAAATCGATTTGCAGTTGATACCTACTGGAAAAGAAAAATTCGGTTTCTCCAGTGAAATTTCACTGGGTATATCAACCACAATCCAGGGCACACACATGCCCAGCAGTAGTTGGCCAACACAAAACAAAGTCCATGATATTGTTTATACTTTTTTTGGTTTGATTTTTTTCATCTTGTTGATTTTTTTTGTTTGTTTGTTTGGATTTTCAGTTTTGGGGTTTTGACTTGTTTTGTTTTTGAGAGAGAAAGAGAGAACTAGAAGACGTTTGAGTGGATGGGAAGTATGAAGGACCCTGGAAGAGTTATGGAAGGGGAAAGAATATGATCAAAATGTACCAAAAACACTAGTTTTTAAAAGTAATTTCCTGTAGGAAAGTCTGTAGGGTATTTTCTTAAAATTTGATTATGTGGCAGTGCTGAACCCACTGTGGGTGGTGCCACTCCTGGGCAGGTGGTCCTGGGTTGCATAAGAAAGCAAGCTGAGCAAGTCATGAGGAGCAAGTCAGTAAGCAGCATCCCCCACATCCTCTGCATCAGCTCCAGCATCCAGGTTCCTGCCCTGTTTGAGTTCCTTTCTTGACTTTCCTGGATGATGGAATGTGACCTGGGATTTTTAAGATGAGACATAGAGTTCTTTGGGTATTTTCCCAAGAGTGGAACAAATGAATCATATGGTAGCTATAGTTTTACTACTTTAGGAACATCTAAACCAATGTTCATAATGGCTGCATTAATTTGCACTCCTACCAGCATGAATATGGCTTTCTCTTTTCCTATATTTTCCCCAACATTTGTCATCAGGTTTCTTGGTGATATCCATTCTGACTGGGGTCAGGTAGTGTCTCAAATCAGTTTTAATTTGCATTTCCTTGATAACTAGAGATACTGAACACTTTTAAAAATAGTTATTGGCCATTTGTGGGTTTTTATTTTCTTTTGGAAAGTATCTTAATTAGTCTATTTGTTGAGTGTCAGCTTTATTGACTTGATGTTTAATTTTTGCAGTTCTTTGTAAATTCTGCACATCTGATCCCTGTGTGAAGTACATATTTTCTCCCACTGTGGATGCTGTCTCTATGCTCTGCTGAAAACTTCTTTTACTGTGTGGGAACTTTTAAATTTTATGTAGTCCCATCTGTCTTAGTCAGGGTTTGTACTCCTGCACAAAACATCATGACCAAGAAACAAGTTGGGGAGGAAAGGGTTTATTCATCTTACACTTCCATGCTGCTGTTCACCACCAAAGAAAGTCAGGACAGCAACTCACACAGGACAGGAACTTGGAGACAGGAGCTGATGCAGAGGCCATGGGGGTTGCTGCTTACTGGCTTGCTTGCTTAGCTTGTTCTCTTATAGAACCCAGGACTACCAGCCCAGGGATGGTACCACCCACAATGGGCCCTCCCCCTTGATCATTAAGTGAGAAAATGCCTTACAGCTGGATCTCATGGAAGCATTTCCTCACCTGAAACCCCTTTCTCTGTGGTAACTCCAGCTTGTGTCAAGTTGACACACAAAAACAGCCAGTACACCATCTCTTGTGTCTGATTACTGTGCTATTGGATTCTATTCAGAAAATTCTTGCCTACTCTTGAAGAAGAGCATTCTCTTGCTTTTCAAATGTATTTTGAGCATTTCAAGTTTTAAATTAAGATATTTGATCCATTCTGAACTGATTTTTATACAAAGTAAGAGATATTAATCTAATTTCATTTTTGGCAGCCGATTATCCAGTTTTTCTAGCACCACGTGTTAAATAGCTCTATCTTCTTTTTACTGTACATTTTTACCACCTTTGTCAAAAATTAGGTGGTCATAGCTTTGCTGTTTTGTTTCTGAGCCCTCTATTCTATTCCATTGGTCTAACTGTGTTTTTATTCCAGGAACAGATGGCCTTTATCACTATAGCTCTAAAATGTATTTAAAATGAGGTCAAGTATTGTGACACCTCTGGCTATGAAAAACAAATATTATAAATGTCAACTCCTTTCTCTATAATTGTATTATAATTCTAATATAAACTGTAGTTGGGGTTAGAGAGACGATTCATTGGTTAAAAACACTTGTTACTCTTGCAGAGGACCTGGGCTCAGCTACCAACACTGACATGGTGGTTCACAGAGATCTGTGATTCCACTTTCAGGGAATCTGACATCTTCTTCTGAACTCCATAGACTCCAGGAAAAAATATTATATATATATATATATATAATATATATATATAATATTTATATATATATAAATATATTATTGCTTATATATATATATGCAAATATATAAGTATATATGTAAGCAAATATATATAAACATATATATATATAAGCAAAACATCTATACACATAAATTAAAAGAAATAAAAGGAATAAAATTCATTGTAGTTGGGTTGTGACAACAGTAAGTTTCCAAAATAAATCTAAAGGTTAAATGGAATAACAAATAGGAAAAACTAGCAAAAAATTAACTAGATAAGACTATTAAGGAAGAATGTGTATAGTCAGGTATTAAATATCTAATAAATCTATAATCACTATAAAAGATATATGTTTCAGTAACAGTTCAGAACAAGAGAAAAGAGATATGAATTTACATGATCATTCAAAGTACAGTAAACCTGTCATTTGAATATGGAAGGAAATTAAATTATTCAATAAATATATTGAAGTAATGAACACACTATTTGAAATGTTCTCGGTCTTTTTCTCATAGTATATGTCAAATAAATTCTATATAAACTTGAAAGCTAAATAATTTTCAATAAAATGTTTTAAAAAGAAAAAATCATGAGTGGGTATCAAATAATAAAGACATCTTTATTCAAATAATAAAAGTAAATAAAGGAACACTAATTTTAAAACGTGTTATAGAATGCTATCCTCAAATCACAGCAGCCATTATTATCATCATCCTCAGAGTGGCTGTGACTACTTTCAAGAGAGCCTCAAGTTAAGGCCTGTTGCTGTTCTCCCATAAAAGTAGGTAGGGAAAGTCATTAGAACCTTGCCAGAGATTTCAGTCACTCCTTCCTATACTTCCCTTCCAGCTGTATGTAATTCTTTCTAGCTGCATATGGGAAATTTACAAACCCAACACAAATGACTGATAGAATTTTTAAAAGGTAGCAAAACTCACCAGTGAGCTAATAAATTAGAACAAATGACATACCAGTTTCACCTATTGTGGGAAGCCGCCTGAGTCGCACCCACATTCGCCATTACAAGATAGCGCCTACATCTGGCCGAGGACAAGTTGTAAACAGGCTAGTGCGCATGTACCTGGTAATTTTCCACCTCAGAGTCTCAGCCTCTCTCGTGGCAGCATCTGGCCTGATGCGGGGAGCCAATGGGGAAGCTCCATGTCCCAGGCAAGCGCTGTGACCTATATAAGGGACGGGCGTTCTATTGTTCGGGGTCTCCACTCGTGGCAAGCTTATGCTCTCCCTCTCAAGATGCATTAAAGCTTTACTGCAGAAGGATCCTATGTGTGCCGCGTCGTTCTTGCTGGCGAGACCGTAGCGCGGGACATCTGGTGCCGAAACCCGGGAAACTTTGTCATCATCAAGCACCTTTGGAGACCCCCTGGAAACAGGGAGGATTCAGAACTGCAGGGAGGTAGGTTCGGATAGGCATGTTGACCCTGGGTCTTGATTTGGGATTGCCCCCTTTTTGGTCTAACGCTGTTGAAGCCTTGCTAATTGTGTTAGGTGCCCTCATTTTGGTTTTACTGTCTTTGTATTGCGGCGAACAAGGTGAGGCCTGTGTAGATGCTGTAAGGGAGGGGCAAATCACCCCTGAAAGGGTCCAGGACACCATGTCAGAATCCGAACGGAGTGAGACGATGGGTACCCAAAATCTTAGCAAAGGAAACGGATCTCCTGGTAAGTCTAAGGACGAGGGAGAGATTAAAGACAAAATGGGAAACTGTCCCCCCGACAAGGCTGTGGGCAGAAAAACGATTCTCATACCCAAGAAAAAAGCAAAAAGAAAGGGGGAGAGCCTCTACCCAGTTCAAGACCTTGAGGCTCTTCAATTGGAAACTTCAGACACTGACCCCCTTAGCTCTAGTGAGGAGTCAGAGCTAGAAGAGGAAGCGGCGCGGTATGAGGAAGATTGGCCGCCCTGTAATGGGCAGATGAAGCGGCCGCCTTCTTTGGCCCCTATGCGGACCGTGCCTTCCGCTCCTCCTCCTTATGAGATGTGCCCCAACTCCTTTTCTTTTCTCTCTGACAAGGTTAGGAGAAAGGTACAAGCCGCTTTTCCAGTTTTCGAGGTAGATGGTGGAGGGCGAGTTCATGCCCCTGTAGAGTACAGCCAAATTAAAGACCTGGCTGAAGCAGTCCAAAAGTATGGGGTAAATGCTAATTTTACTATAGTAATGTTAGAGAGATTTGCCGGGGCGTCCATGACTCCCGCCGATTGGCAGATGCTGGCCAAGGCTGCGCTCCCTACAATGGGCCAATATATGGAGTGGAAGGCTTTATGGCATGAAGCTGCACAAGCTCAAGCCAGAGCCAATGCTACGGCACCGACCCCTGGACAGAGAGATTGGACCTTTGATATGTTAACTGGCCAAGGTCCTTTTGCGGCGGATCAGACCGCTTTTCCATGGGGTGCATATGTGCAAGTTTCTAATACGGCCATCAAGGCCTGGAAGGCACTCCCCAAAAAAGGGGAAGCCTCTGGACAACTTACTAAGATCATTCAAGGTCCCCAAGAACCCTTTTCAGACTTTGTGGCCAGAATGACTAAGACTGCAGGGCGCATCTTCGGCGACCCCGACCAAGCGGCACCCCTTGTTGAACAGCTCATTTTTGAGCAAGCCACACAGGAGTGCCGCGCCGCCATAGCACCAAGGAAAAGTAAGGGGCTACAGGATTGGCTTCGAACTTGTAGGGAGCTTGGGGGACCCCTTACTAATGCGGGGCTGGCGGCTGCTATCATCCAGTCTCAAAAATACCCCAATAAGGGGAAAGACAAAAGGGCTTGCTTCCGGTGCGGACGACTAGGTCACTTAAAAAAAGATTGCAAAGCTCCTACCGATGAGGCTGGAGCCCCGTCTCGACCACACGGTGTCCTTTGCCCCCGCTGCAATAAAGGTTACCATAAGGCTAGTCAATGTCGCTCTGTCAGAGATATCAAGGGGCGACTCCTCCCTCCATTAGAAGAACAACCACAGAGGATGCCAAAAAACAAGGTGCTGGGCCCTCGTTCCCAGGGCCCCCAGAAATATGGGAACAGGACAGACAGGGGCCAAGAGAGGAGAGACGAGCCCAGGTGGACCTGTGCGCCGCCTCCGACTTCATATTGATGCCTCAGATGGGTGTCCAACCGGTTCCTGTGATGCCAATTGAATCCTTATCACCTGGAACTGTAGGTCTTATAATTGGCAGAGGATCCATGACCTTAAAGGGCCTACATGTTCATCCGGGTATAGCAGATTGTCAATATGCCCTTGAGATCCAAGTCCTGTGTTCTTGCCCTGGAGGGGTTTTTTCCATCACAAAGGGAGATTGGATAGCTCAGCTACTGCTCCTCCCGGACATTGCTGGGCCTTCAAGACCCGGGCAGGCGAAAATGGGCTCCTCTGGCACGGACTCCGCCTACTTGGTTCTCTCACTAAATGAGAGGCCTAAACTAAAATTATGGGTTGAGGGAAAATTGTTTGAAGGCATCATGGACACAGGCGTGGATAAAAGCATTATTTCTTCCCATTGGTGGCCAAAGTCGTGGCCTGTAACTGAGTCATCACACTCCTTGCAGGGCCTTGGCTATCAGGCCAGCCCTGCTATTAGCTCTGTTGCTTTGTCTTGGAAAACGGCTGAGGGACAAAAGGGATGTTTTACCCCTTACGTGCTCCCACTTCCACTTAACCTTTGGGGGCGAGATGTCATGCAAGACATGAGGGTTGTGTTATCTAATGAACATATTTATTCCCCTCAGGCTAGACGTATTATGGGCAAAATGGGATATGTAGAAGGAAGGGGTTTAGGGCCTATGGGCCATGGTAGAACTGAACCCATTCAATCCACTAGTAACCCTGACAGACAGGGCCTGGGTTTTTCCTAGGCGCCATTGAGGCAGCACGACCCATCCCGTGGAAAATGGAGGACCCGGCTTGGGTTCCTCAATGGCCTTTGTCCTCTGAAAAACTGGAGGCTGCTACTCAAATAGTACAGGAGCAGTTAAGGTTGGGACATCTAGAGCCTTCTACTTCCCCCTGGAATACCCCGATATTTGTAATCAAGAAAAGGTCGGGCAAATGGAGGCTGCTCCATGACCTAAGAGCCATCAATGAGCAGATGGATTCCTTTGGCCCAGTACAGAGGGGTCTTCCAGTCCTTTCCGCCTTACCCAAAGGTTGGAGCCTAGTTATTATAGATATTAAAGATTGCTTTTTTTCTATTCCCTTATATCCCTTAGATAAACCCCGTTTTGCATTTACGCTCCCTTCGGTTAATCATGTGGAGCCTGATAAGAGGTTTCAATGGAAGGTTTTGCCTCAGGGCATGGCAAATAGCCCCACCATCTGTCAGTTATATGTTCAAGAAGCTTTGAGACCTTTGAGGCGACAATTTCCTTCCCTGATTTTGATTCACTATACGGATGACGTCCTTCTGTGCCATAAAGATTTGACAGTTTTGCAAAGGGCCTATCCTTTATTACAGTCCCTCTTGTCACGCTGGGGTCTACAGATCGCCGCTGACAAAGTTCAGATTTCTGATACGGGACATTTTTTGGGGTCAATTATCCTCCCTGATAAGATTGTCCCACAAAAGGTAGAGATAAGAAGGGACCACTTAAGGACCCTTAATGACTTTCAAAAATTATTAGGAGATATTAACTGGCTCAGGCCTTTTTTAAAGATTCCCTCCACAGTCCTGAAGCCACTGTTTGACATCCTTGAGGGTGACAGCCACCTGACCTCTCCAAGGTCCCTCAATTCTCCAGCAAAACAGGCCTTGCAGCTAGTAGAGCAGGCCATACAGGAAGCCCAACTGACACGCCTTGATGATACATTGCCTTTTTCCTTGTGCCTTCTTAAGACAAAGGGATTGCCTACTGCCATGCTGTGGCAAAATGACCCACTCTTATGGATCCACCCTAATGCTTCACCAGGAAAAATCATTGACTGGTATCCCGATGCCGTGGCACGACTTGCCTTGCGGGGACTTAAGGCCTCCCTCACTCACTTTGGGAGACATCCAGAAGTGCTAATAGTCCCGTACACTTTGCCTCAGGTCCAGACCCTGACAGCTGCCTCCAATGAATGGGCCATATTGATAACCTCATTTCCAGGACAGATAGACAATCATTATCCCCGGCACCCTATTTTGCAGTTTGCCTTATCCCAAGCTGTGGTTTTCCCTCGCGTGACATCCCCTGTGCCCTTATCAAATGGCTTGGTAGTTTATACTGATGGCTCCAAGACGGGGATCGGAGCCTATGTGATTGGCACTCAGGTTGTCTCAAAAGAGTATAATGAAACCTCCCCCCAGGTTGTTGAATGTTTGGTGGTTCTGGACGTATTACAGAACTTTTCTGATCCTGTAAATATTGTTTCTGATTCTAGTTATGGAGTCAATGCAGTTAATCACCTTCAGCTTGCTGGAATTATTAAGCCATCCAGTAAAGTGGCTTCCATCTTTCATAAAATCCAAACTTGCTTGTTAGCCAGGTGGCACCCAATTTATATAACTCATATACGGGCACACTCAGGTCTCCCTGGCCCTATGGCACAGGGGAATGACCTGGCTGACAAAGCTACAAAAATGATTGCAGTTGCCATGTCTTCCAATTTGGAAACCGCCAAGACCTTCCACGAGCGGTTTCATGTGACGGCTGAGACACTACGCCGTCGATTTTCCCTGACTAGAAAAGAGGCTAGAGAAATAGTTACCCAATGTCAGAATTGTTGTCAATTTTTACCTATACCTCATGTGGGGATCAACCCAAGAGGCATCAGACCGTTACAGGTCTGGCAAATGGATGTTACCCATGTCACCTCTTTTGGGAAACTCCAGTATTTACATGTTTCCATTGATACTTGCTCTGGTGCTTTGCACGCCACTCCCCTATCGGGAGAGAAGACTTCCCATGTAATTCAGCACTGTCTCGAGGCCTGGAGTGCCTGGGGCAAACCCAGAGTCCTTAAAACAGACAATGGGCCGGCCTACACTTCTCAAAAATTCAAGCAGTTCTGCCATCAGATGGATGTAACCCACTTGACTGGCCTGCCCTATAACCCTCAAGGGCAAGGCATCGTGGAACGTGCCCACCGCACCTTAAAGTCTTACTTAATAAAACAAAACGGGGGAATGATGAAGGACCTCCCTTCAGTGCCGAGGACTATGATTTCTATGGCACTATTTACTTTAAATTTTCTAAACCTAGATGAACAGGGACAAACAGCGGCCGAGCGTCACTGCTCAGAGCCAGATAGACCAAGAGAAATGGTAAAATGGAAAGATGTGTTATCTAATGAATGGAAAGGACCGGATCCTATTCTTATAAGATCCAGGGGAGCTGTATGTGTTTTTCCACAGAAAGAAGAGAACCCCTTTTGGATCCCTGAAAGGCTCACCAGGAGGGTGATAAAACAAAGAAATGAGGTGGAATGCCCAGCAGAACCAAAGGGTCCGACTGCCCTGCCTGATCCTGCTGATGATGGCGAGCACCCCGATGGCTCGAGAAGAACTGCGTTGGGGAATTATGTCCACCTTCCCACTGCCGATGCCAGTGATGCATGATGCACAGTATATGTTACAGAATTGGACCCTTAAATTTGATGAAACCCTGCGGGAACTGCGGACAGCAATTATTCACATCAACTCCACCCGTCTTGACCTGTCCTTGACAGAGGGCCTCTCTTCATGGATTTCCTCGGCAATTTCTTATTTCAAGGAATGGGTGGGGGTGGGATTGTTTGGAGCAGCGCTCTGCTGTGGGTTGGTGTTGCTCCTATGGCTCATCTGCAAACTCAGGGCCCAGACTAAAAGAGACAAGGTGGTCATTGCGTAGGCGCTTGTTGCCTTAGAACAAGGAGCCTCGGCCGGTGTTTGGCTAATAGCAGTAGGTCGCCAGCCAGACAGTTCTTGCACACCCGCGAGTCTAGTCTCATTGCACTGGGTAGAGTGTTTGGTCTGAGCAGCTCTTGAAGGATGTCGAGCAAAGCATCGCACAAGGCGGTCATTATTGTGGGCCACCTTGGGAGATATGTCATCTACATGAGGGTTGAGTGCCCTAGTTTCCCTCCCTCTAAAAAACGGCACTGGGCGGGTCAGGAAGACCTCGGGCGTGCATGAGCTTAGGGGTCGTCTCCTGTACAAGGCCCAACCTTTTGGTCAGGGGATTTGACCTCTGTCTCCGCCCTCTTAAGAGTGTCCTACTTTGCTTACAGAAATAAAAAGGGGGAGATGTGGGAAGCCGCCCGAGTCGCACCCACATTTGCCATTACAAGATAGCGCCTACATCTGGCTGAGGACAAGTTGTAAACAGGCTAGTGCGCATGTACCTGGTAATTTTCCACCTCAGAGTCTCAGCCTCTCTCGTGGCGGCATCTGGCCTGATGCGGGGAGCCAATGGGGAAGCTCCATGTCCCAGGCAAGCGCTGTGACCTATATAAGGGACGGGCGTTCTATTGTTCGGGGTCTCCACTCGTGGCAAGCTTATGCTCTCCCTCTCAAGATGCATTAAAGCTTTACTGCAGAAGGATCCTATGTGTGCCGTGTCATTCTTGCTGGCGAGACCGTAGCGCGGGACAACCTATCAGTATGGCATACAAATATTTATGGAAAAGGATGATTTTCACAGCACTATGTGTCATAACAAAATAAGTGAAGAAAATAACTGTCCAGTAATAAAAAAGGGATTACTATTGTGCATATATGTTTAATGAGATAGTGTGGTGGTTTGAATGAGAATGTCCCCCATAGGCTCATATATTTGCATACTTAGTCCCCATTGGTGATCTGTTTATGAAAGATTAGGAGGTGTGGCATTGACAGAGGAGGTATGGCACAGGGGGTGAGCTTTGAAATTTTAAAAGCTGACAGAATCTCCAGTTAGCATTCTCTATCTTTGTGCTTGCAGGGCAGGATGTGGCTCTGAGATGCTGCTCCAGTGTCCCACCTGCTGCCATGCTCCCCACCATGATAATGGACTTTTAATCCTATGAAACTTTAAGTCTCCACTTAAATAATCATTTTATGAGTTGTCTTGGTCATAGCATTTCTTTAGAGCAATAGAACAATAATTATTAAAAATAGACTTAAATTCTTGATAATGTGGAAACTGCTTAGTATACAATTTTAGGTTAAAGGCAGGTTGCAAAGTAATATGTATGATTACAATTTTATAAAATGTATATATCTGTGAGTCAGAATATAGGTGCATGCATATGTGCATGTTAGTGTGTATTTGTCTACAGAAAAGAACTATAAGGAAAGCCCAAAAGCATTAAAAAGCATTATCTCTGAGTATCAGAATCATTGGTGATTTTGATTTTCTTCTTTGTGATTTTATGTACTCTCCAGAGTTTAAAAATGAACATGTGTTCATTTGTATTGGGGAAAAAATGTGTAATAAATGTTATTTTAAAAGTTAAGTTCTTTGGATTTTTTTTTTTGTCATGATTTTGAAAGTCTTCACACACCCATATTCAGAGACAGATGCCTCAAGGCATATATATCAGTTTTCAAAATAAAGTACTGTTCAGCTCATACTTCATTTCTGGCTTCAGAAAAAACACATATTTGTCCCCAAACCCTACTATTCCACCTCAGTCTATCAGATTATACCTCTACCCTAGAAAATAACAGCTTTCCACAGCACTGTGAGCCATCCTTCCACAATCCAGTGACCCCTCTTTCTGTCTTTCCCATAACATCTTACCCCAACCATAACACCATAGTAGCACTGATCTGCTGAGTTATATACAGTGTTTCCTCTTAGCACTTTGAATTTGAGCTCCCACCCAGGAACATACATCCAGTCCTTTTTCAAAACTTCAAGTACCATCTCCTGTAGGAGCTGTACTCCAAATTTTAAGGCTGTGTTGGTTGTTTCTAATGAGCTCCAAATTAATCTATAGACACGATTAACATTTCTTTCTTGTTTGTTGTATCTTATATTTTTGTAATTCATATTCACAGACATAATAAACATAGTAGACTTCTTCTACCCCTCCAAGACCATCCCCTCTTCTCTATTCACCTACCTTTATGCCCATTTATACTGCCCATACTCTAAGATATGTGGCTAAGGGCCATACCCTTAGAGAAAACTAACGGTCCCTTTCCCAGCAGCTATCAGTTGCCATTAGTTCCTTAGCTAGGAGTAGGAGTTCATATCCATTTCCCTTCTCTAAGATGGACTGTTATTTGGCTTGAGCTTGCAGAGGTCTTGCACATGCTGTCTCAACTGTTGGGAATTCTAATGTACAACTTTCCTGTTGTGTCCAGAAAACTCTCCTTCCTATTAGTCATCAACCTATGGTTCTTACAATCTTTCTGCTCTAATTACAATCTCTAATTTTTGGAAGCCTTGGGAGGAGTGGTCTGTGATATGATTTTTAGGGAGAAGGTATGATAGATATAACCTGTTTAGGACTGAGCATGCTACAGCCTCTTATCCTCTACACCTTGACCAGCTGTGGGCTTCAAACAATATGGACAAGTCTGGTAAGACTATACATTCCACAAAGTAT
Source organism: Rhynchomys soricoides (assembly GCA_019843965.1). Lineage (NCBI taxonomy): Eukaryota > Metazoa > Chordata > Mammalia > Rodentia > Muridae > Rhynchomys > Rhynchomys soricoides. The sequence continues at coordinate 1,881,540 of JADRCH010007462.1, forward strand.
GACATCTTATATACTTTTGTATTCTTAGAATATAGAGGAGTGCTCAGCATTTAATGGATTCACAAGACCTGTTAATAGTAAAGTTGTGAACTATGTGCCTGTACCGCTCAGAAAGGAGATGTGTCTTTGAGCACAAACCCTCTAACACCCACATCAGATAAGTAGCTTGATAATTGCTGCTGTGTAAATCTTTTCTAAAATATCTTTCCATATGTAATATTAGTCAGGTCCTCTTAGAGTGTTCTAACCAGCTTCTGATACTTCTAAGTGGTCCCTGAAATGATCAAAAGTGTCCTTTTTACATGCCCTAATGAATATTAGAAAATGGTTAAAGGATAAGAATTTATTATTTATTATTATTATTTAAGTGCCATCTATTGGTCATTCTTTGTTCTTGGTAGGAAAATAGAAAAACAGCAAGGGATGAGTACAGTATTTAGCTTATGCAAACATGAAACTTGCCATCGGAGGAACTCCTGGATTAATTTTATCATTAGTAAGTGCTCTGAACCTTCAGTCTATCACATCTGTCTGCAAAGGGATAGGACAGGAGTTCAGAAGTGAGCTGGAATTAAGAGAAGAAGCTGGTAAATGTTATGATGAGTAAAGCATTTCCTTATAATTATTATAATAAATACTTGTAAAATATACTTAAAGACATTTCACATTGGAAAGAAAACAGCATGAAGTTAACACCTGGGTCTCATTAATATGCATGACAACCTGTTTCCAAGATAAACAACAGCATTCATGTAAACCATTTAATATAAAAGCTATCATACAGAGACATAAGCCATCTGATTCCTGCCGAGTTTTTAATTTAAACTTAGTCCATAATTGGGCTGTTTAAGCTGAACATCAAAAAACTAAATATTTCAGTTTACATTAATTTCAAATGGAGCTGTAAGTAACATCCAGTTGTGAGATGTTAGAAGTAGCCTAAGATTCTGATTAGAGAAAAGCTTATGTCCACAACTGACATGTAATAAACAGACTTAGAAACACAATGTGCTGAACCTCGTGGGTTAAAATACCCAGCCAATCCTTTTTGAGTCAGTGAAACCATAAGTCATCTAAATGGGGTTAAACATGACAAAATCTGTCCCCAATTCACCATGTAATACATTTTTCCTTCTGTAACAGACTGCCTCTAGTCAGTTAGCTCAGCATTGTGTTAGTGAGGCCAATTATAGTAATAATAGTTGTTGATTAAACAGCATGCTATTTCCCATCCTTCTCCAACTCTGCTCCATAATAGAGAAGGGCTTTGCCTCTAAAAACTGTCTTTTCTCAAGTTTCCAACTGAGCTGGCTCCGAGCCAGCCCCAGGGAATGCCAGAGAGTAGAAGAGAGATGAAAAGCAGCAATAACACTTGCTTGCCACCTCTGATGATATCTCCTATAGAAGCTAAATAGTCCCTATTAGTTCAGTCAGTTAAAGACAGGTCTACAAAGGTGCCAGCTTCCCACATATGTACAAGACCTTCTCTGCTATCTCTAACATCCCTGACACTGTCCCTCCAAGTCCTGGTTTTCTGAAGTTTTTAATCTATGCATTATCTTCCCTTTCCCTTTTGGATTTCTCAATTCTCTTGTGACCTTTTTTGATAAATCTTTTGCATTTATTTCCCTCTCCTTTGAGCTAGGAATCATAGAATATACCTGTAATCCCAAAACTCTGGAAGCTAAGTCAGGAAGATTGTGGCTTTAAAGCCAACTTGCGCTACATGGTGAAACTGTCTCAAAAAAAAAAATATCCTTTGAGGGCTAGGAATGTATCTCAGTGGTAGAACACTTACAAAGGATGCAAAAAAAAAAGGGGGAGGAGGCCTATATTCAATCCCGAATACCACAAAAAACTCTGTGTGCACAACCTTTGAAGTTATTTTGTATTTATACCTTTGACCAATACAAAAATTTCTCCATGTAAAACAATATACTATGGCTTTGCATCATTTCATTGAACACTCACCTTTTACCTTAAAGTTCACTGTGATTATTCCCATTTTTTTTTTAATGGTTTTTCGAGACAGGGTTTCTCTGTGTAGCCCTGACTGTCCTGAACTCACTCTGTAGACCAGGCTGGCCTCGAACTAAGAAAGCCACCTGCCTTTCATTATTCCCATTTTTAAGGTAAGGGAATAAAAGCAAGAAAGATAAGTAATAAATCCAGATTCACATGACAAATACACAGTGATGAATGTGAACTCAGTTCTTTTTTGTTTGGTTGGTTGGTTTTTGTTTTGATTTTTGTTTTGTTTTTTTCAATGCTTGGTGGTTTTTTTTTTCATTTTTATTTTACTTTTTATCTATTTTATTTATATCTCAAATATTTTCCCATTTCCAGATCTCCCCTTTGGAACCTCCCTATTCCTTCCCCTCTCCCCTGCCGCTAAGGGGTATTCCCCCACCCACCAACCCACCCACTCTCATCTTCCCTCTTGGGCATTCTCCTATACTGGGGAATATAACACCCTCAGGCCCAAGGGCATCTCCTCCCCCTAATGGATAACAAGACCCTCCTCTAACACATATGTGGCCAGCACCATGGGTCCCTCCATGTGTATTCTTTGGTTGATGGATCAGTCTCCAGGAGTGGGGGGGTGGGGGGGTAGGCCAGTTGCCACTGTTGCTGCCTCCCTGGGGATACAAACAACCTCAGCTCCTTCAGTCCTTTCTCCAAGTCCTCCATCTAGTACCTCACACTCAGCCCTACAGTTGCTGTGAAGTGACTCTTGGGTATTTCCAAATTTTGGGCTAATAACCACTTAATAGTGAGTACATACCTTGTTCATTCTTTTGTGACTGCGTTACCTCACTCAGGATGATATTATCAAGATCCATCCATTTGTCTGCAAATTTCATGAAGTCATTGTTTTTAATTGCTCATTAGTATTCCATTGTGTAAATGTACCACATTTTCTGTATCCATATCTCTGAGGGACATCTGGGTTGTTTCCAGCTTCTGGCTATTATAAATATGGCTGCTATGAACATAGAGTAACATGTATCTTTATTACATGTTGGAGCATCTTCTGGGTATATGCCCAGGAGTGGAATAGCTGGGTCCTCAGGTAGTATTATGTCCATTTTTCTGAGGGCCTGCCAAACTGATTTCCAGAGAGGTTGTATCAACTTGCATTCCCACCAGTCATGGAGGAGTGTTCCTCTTTCTCTACATCTTCGCCAACATCTGCTGTCACCTGAGTTTTTGAACTTAGCCATTCTGACTGGTGTGAGGTGGAATCTCGGGGTTGTTTTGATTTGCATTTCCCTGATGACTAAGGATGCTGAACAATTCTTTAGGTGCTTCTCGGCCATTCAAGTTTCCTCAGTTGAGAATTCTCTGTTTAGCTCTCTTCCCCATTTTTTGATAGGGTTATTTGGATCCCTGGAGTCTAGCTTCTTGAGTTATTTGTATACATTGGATATTAGCCCTCTATCAGACGTAGAATTGGAAAAGACCTTTTCCCAATCTGTAGGTTGCTGTTCTGTCCTATTTACAGTGTCCTTGGCCTTACAAAATATTTGTAATTTTATGAGGTCCCATATGTCGATTCGTGATCTTAGAGCACAAGCCATTGGTGTTCTGTTCAGGAACTTTCCCCTGTGCCCATCTGTTCAAGACTCTTCCCCACTTTCTCTTGTATTAGATTCAGTGTATCTTGTTTTATGGGGAGGTCCTTGATCCACTTGGACTTGAGCTTTGAACAGGGAGAGAGGAATGGATCAATTCGCAATCTTCTACATGTAAACCGCCAGTTGAAACAGAACCATTTGTTGAAGATGCAGTCTTTTTTCCACTGTATGGTTTTAGCTCCTTTGTCAAAGATCAACTGACCATAAGTGTGTGGGTTCATTTCTGTGTCTTCGATTCTATTCCGTTCATCTACCTGCCAGTCACTGTACCAATACCATGCAGTTTTTAACACTACTGCTCTGTAGTACAGCTTGAAGTCAGGGAGGCTGATTCCTCCAGAAGTCCTTTTATTGTTGAGAATAGTTTTTGCTATCCAGGGTTTTTTGTTATTCCATATGAATTTGAGAATTGCTCTTTCTAGGTCTATGAAGAAATGAGTTGGGATTTTGATAGGGATTGCAATGAATCTGTAGATTGCTTTCGGCAGGATGGCCATTTTAACTATGTTAATCCTGCCAATCCATGAACATGGGAGATCATTCCACCTTCTGAGGTCTATTTGATTTGTTTCTTCAGAGACTTGCAGTTTTTGTCATACATATTTTCACTTGTTTGGTTAGAGTCACACCAAGATATTTTATATTGTTTGTGACAATTGTGAAGGTTGTTATTTCCCTAATATCTATCTCAGCAGGTTTATCCTTCGATTATAGGAAGGCTACTAATTTGCTTGAGTTAATTTTGAATACAGACACATTGCTGAAGTTGTTCATCAACTGTAGCAAATCTCTGGTGGAGTTTTTCAGGTTATAACATATCATTTGCAAATAGTGATGTTTTGATTTATTCCTTTCCAATTTGTATCCCTTTGACCTAATTTTGTTGTCTGATTGCTTTAGCTAGAACTTCAAGTACTATATTGAATAGGTAGGGAGAGAGAGGGCAGCCTTGCCTAGTCCCTGATTTTAGTGGGATTGTTTGAGTTTCTCTCCATTTAGTTTGATGTTGGCTACTGGTTCTCTGTATATTGCTTTTACTATGCTTAGGTATGCTCCTTGAATTCCTGATCTTTCAAAGAATTTTATCATGAAGGGATGTTGAACTTTGTCAAATGTTTTTTCAGCATCTAACGAAATGACCATGTGGGGTTTTTTTTTTTTTTTGAGTTTGTTTATGGAGTGGATTACATTGATGGATCTCTGGGTATTGAACCATCCCTGCATTCCTGGGATGAAGCCTACTGGATCATGGTGAATGATCGTTAAAATGTGTTCTTGGATTCGGTTTGCAAGAATTTTATTGATTATTTTTACATCGATATTCATAAGGGAAATTGGTCTGAAGTTTTCTTTTATTGTGGGGTATGTGTGGGGCTTTGATATCAATGTAACTGTGGCCTCATAGAATGAAGTGGGTAGTGTTCCTTCCGTTTCTATTTTGTGGAATAGATTGAAGAGTATTGCTATTAGGTCTTCTTTGAAGATCTGATAGAATTCTGCACTGAACCCATCTGGTCCTGGGCTTTTTTTGGTTGGGAGACTGTTATTGACTACTTCTATTTCTTTGGGGGTTATGGGACTGTTTATATGGCTTATCTGATCCTGATTTAACTTTGGTAATTGGTATCTGTGTAGAAACTTGTCCATTTCCTCCAGATTTTCCAATTTTGTTGCGTATAGGCTTTTGTAGTAGGATCTGATGATTTTTTTAATTTCCTCAGAGTATGTTATTATATCTCCATTTTCATTTCTCATTTTGTTAGTTTGGATACAGTCTCTGTGCCCTCTGGTTAGTCAAGCTAAGGGTTTATCTATCTTGTTGATTTTCTCAAAGAACCAGCTCTTGGTTTTGTTGATTCTTTCTATAGTTCTTTTAGTTTCCACTTGGTTGATTTTAGCCCTTAATTTGATTAAATCCTGCCTTCTACTCTTCATGGGTGTATTAGCTTCTTTTTGTTCTAGAACTTTCAGGAGTGCTGTTAAGCTGTTAGTGTATGCTCTCTCCAGTTTCTTTTTGGAGGCATTCACAGCTATGAGTTTTCCTCTCAACATTGCTTTCATTGAGTCCCATAGGTTTTGGTAAGTTGTACCTTCATTTTCACTAAATTCTAGGAAGTCTTGAATTTCCTTCTTTATATCATCCTTGACCAAGTTATCATTGAGCAGAGCATTGTTCAGCTTCCATGGGAATGTGGGTTTTCTGCTGTTGTTGTTCACATTGAAGACAAGCCTTAATCCGTAGTGATATGATAGGAGGCATGGGATTATTTCAATCTTCTTATATCTGTTCAGATTTGTTTTTTGACCAATTATATGATAAATTTCGAAGAAGGTACCATGAGGTGCTGAGAAGAAGGTATATTCTTTTGATGTAGGATGAAATGATCTATAGATATCTGTTAAAACCATTTGGTTCATAGCATCTGTTAGTTTCACCGTGCCTCTGTTTAGTTTATGTTTCCAAGATCTGTCCAATGTTGATAGTGGGGTGTTAAAGTCTCCCACTATTATTGTGTGAGGTGCAATGTGTGCTTTGAGCTTTAGCAGAGTTTCTTTTATAAATGTGGGAGCGCTTGCATTTAGGGCAGAGATGTTCAGAATTCAGAGGTCTTCTTGGTAGATTTTTCTTTGATGAGTATGAAATATCCTTCCTTAACCTTTTTGAAGACCCTTGGTTGAAAGTCAATTTTATCCAATATTAGAATGGCTACTCCAGCTGTTTCTTGAGACCATTTGCCTGGAAAAATGTTTTCAACACTTTACTCTGAGGAAGTGTTTGTCTTTAACATGGAGATGCATTTCCTGGAAGCAACAAAATGCTGGGTCCTGTTTAGGGATCCAGTCTGTCAGTCTATGTCTTTTTATTGAGGAGTTGAGACCATTGATGTTAAAGAGACATTAAAAAATAGTGATTGTTTTTTCCTGGTATTTTTGATGTTGTTTATATGTTTGTGTGGCTATCTTCTTTTGAGTTTGTTGAAAGATTACTTTCTTGCTTTTTCTTGAGTGTAGTTTCCCTCCTTGAGTTGGCGTTTTCCATTTATTATTCTTTGTAGGGATGGGTTTGTGGAAACACACTGTGCAAATTTGGATTTGTCATAGAATATTTTGGTTTCACCCTCTATGATTATTGAGAGTTTTGCTTGGTATAGCTGCCTGGGCTGGCATTTGTGTTCTCTTAGAGTCTGTATGAGATCTTCCCAGGATCTTCTAGCTTTCATTGTCTCTGGTGAGAAGTATGGTGTAACTCTGATAAGTCTGCCTTTATATGTTACTTGCCCTTTTTCCCTTACTGCTTTGAATATTCTTTCCTTGTTTTGTGTATTTGGTGTTTTGACTATAATATGACAGGAGGAATTTCTTTTCTGGTCCAGTCATTAGAAGTCCAGTAGGCTTCTTGTATATTTATGTTCATCTCCTACTTTAAGTTAGGGAAGTTTTCTTCTATAATTTTGTTGAAGATATTTACTGGACCTTTAAGTTGGGACTCTTCACTCTCGTCTATACCTACTATCCTCAGGTTCTGTCTTCTCATTGCATATTGGATATCTTGGATGTTTTGGGTTAGGGGCTTTTTGGATTTTATGTTTTCTTTGAATGTTGTGTCCATGTTTTCTATGGTATCTTCAGCACCTGAGATTCTCTCTTCCATCTCTTGTATTCTGTTGGTGACGCTTGCATCTATGTCTCCTGATTTCTTTCCTATGTTCTCTAACTTCAGGGTTGTCTCCCTTTGTGATTTCTTTATTGTTTCTATTTCTGTCTTTAATTTCTGAATCATTTTGTTCATTTGTTTGATTGTGTTTTCCTGTAATTCTTTAAGGGATTTCTGTGTGTCCTGTTTAAGTGTTTCCAGTTGTTTACCTGTGTTCTCTTGTTTTTCTTTAAGGGAGATATATATTTCCTTCTTAAAGTCTTCTATCATCCTCTTGAAAAGTGATTAAGTAATATATCTAGGATGAAATGAGAAGACAGAACCTGAGGATAACAGGTATAGAAGAGAGTGAAGACTCCCAACTTAAAGGTACAGTAAATATCTTCAACAAAATTATAGAAGAAAATTTCCCTAACCTGAAGAAAGAGATGAACATAAATATACAAGAAGCCTACAGAACACCAAATAGACTGGACCAGAAAAGAAATTCCTCCTGTCACATTATAGTCAAAACATCAAATACACAAAACAAGAAAAGAATATTAAAAGCAGTAAGGGAAAAGGGGCAAATAACATATAAAGGCAGACCAATCAGAATTACACCATACTTCTCACCAGAGACTATGAAAGCTAGAAGATCCTGGGAAGATCTCATACAGACTCTAAGAGAACACAAATGCCAGCCCAGGATGCTATACCCAGCAAAATTCTCAATAATCATAGATGGTGAAACCAAAATATTCTATGACAAATCCAAATTTGCACAGGAAGCTTCCACAAACCCAGCCCTACAAAGAATAATACATGGAAAACGCCAACTCAAGGAGGGAAACTACACTCCAGAAAAAGCAAGAAAGTAATCTTTCAACAAACTCAAAAGAAGATAGCCACATAAACAAGATCAAAAATAACAGGAAACAACAATCACTATTCTTTAATATCTCTTAACATCAATGGTCTCAACTCCCCAATAAAAAGACATAGCATGACAGACTGGATCCATAAACAGGACCCAGCATTTTGCTGCATCCAGGAAATGCACCTCCATATTAAAGACAAACACTACCTCAGAGTAAAGGGCTGAAAAACAATTTTAAGAAACAGGTGGGAGTACCAATTCTAAAATTGGATAAAAATGACATTCAACCAAAAGTCATCAAAAATGATAAAGATGGACACTTCATACTCATCAAAGGAAAAATCTACTAAGAAGAACTCTCAATTCTGAACATCTATGCCCCGAATTCAAGAGATCCCACATTCATAAGAGATACTCTACCAGAGTTCAAAGCACATTTTGCAACTCACACAATAATAGTGGGAGACTTCAACACCCCACTATCAGCATTGGACATATCTTGGAAACAGAAACTAAACAGAGACACGGTGAAACTAACAAATGCTATGAACCAAATGGATTTTACAGATATCTATAGATCATTTCATCCTACATCAAAAGAATATACCTTCTTTTCAGCACCTCATGGTACTTTCTCCAAAATTGATCATATAATTGGTCACAAAACAAACCTGAACAGATATAAGAAGATTGAAATAATCCCATGCCTCCTATCAGATCACTACGGATTAAGGTTGGCCGTCAATGGCAAAAAAAACAACACAAAACCCACATACACATGGAAGCTGAACAATGCTCTGCTCAATGATAACATGGTCAAGGAAGAAATAAAGAAGGAAATTAAAGACTTCCTAGAATTTAATGAAAATGATGGTACAACTTACCCAATCCTATGGGACACAATGAAAGCACTGTTAAGAGGAAAACTCATTGCTCTGAATGCCTCCAAAAAGAAGCTGGAGAGAGGATATACTAACAGCCTAAGAGCACACCTGAAAGTTCTAGAACAAAAAGAAGTTAATACACCCAAGAGGAGTACCAGGCAGGAAATAATCAAATTAAGGGCAGAAATCTACCAAGTGGAAACTAAAAGAACTATACAAAGAATCAAAACAATCAGGAGCTGGTTCTCTGAGAAAATCAACATGATAGATAAACCCTTAGCCAGACTATCGAGAGGGCACAGAGACAGTGTACAAATTAATAAAATTAGAGGTGAAAATGGAGATATAACACCAGACTCTGAGGAAATTAAAAATATTATCAGATCCTACTACAAAAGCCTTTACGCAACAAAATTAGAAAATCTGGAGGAAATCGACAAGTTTCTAGACAGATACCAATTACCAAAGTTAAATCAGGATCAGATAAACCATCTAAACAGTCCCATAACTCCTTAAGAAATAGAAGCAGTCATTAAAAGTCTCCCAACCAAAAAAAGCCTAGGACCGGATGGGTTCAGTGCAGAATTCTATCAGACCTTCAAAGAAGACCTAATACCAATACTCTTCAAGCTATTCCATAAAATAGAAACGGAAGGAACACTACCCAATTCATTCTATGAGGCCACTGTTACACTGACACCAAAACCCCACAAAGACCCAACAATAAAAGAAAACTTCATATCAATTTCCCTTATGAATATCAATGCAAAAATATTCAATAAAATTCTTGCAAACTGAATCCAAGAATACATCACAACGATCATTCACCATGATCAAATAGCTTCATCCCAGGGATGCAGGGATGGTTCAATACCTAGAAATCCATCAATGTAATCCACTCCATAAACAAACTCAAAGAAGAAAACCACATGGTCACTTCGTTAGATGCTGAAAAAGCATTTGACAAAGTTCAACATCCCTTCATGATAAAAGTCTTGGAAAGATCAGGAATTCAAGGAGCATACCTAAATGTAGTAAAAGCAATATACAGCAAACCAGTAGCTAACATCAAGCTAAATGGAGAGAAACTCAAAGCAATCCTACTAAAATCAGGGACCAGACAAGAGTGCCCCCTCTCTCCCTATCTATTCAATATAGTACTTGAAGTTCTAGCTAGAGCAATCAGACAACAAAAGGTCAAAGGGATACAAATTGGAAAGGAAGAAATCAAAACAACACTATTTGCAGAAGATATGATGGTATACTTAAGTGACCCGAAAAACTCCACCAGAGATCTGCTACAGCTGATAAACAACTTCAGCAAAGTTGTTGGATACAAAATTAACTCAAGCAAGTCAGTAGCCTTCCTATACTCAAAGGATAAACAGGCTGAGAATGAAATTAGGGAAATAACACCCTTCACAATTGTCACAAACAATATAAAATATCTCGGTGTGACTCTAACCAAACAAGTGAAGGATCTGTATGACAAGAACCTCAAGTCTCTGAAGAAAGAAATCGAAGAAGACCTCAGAAGATGGAAAGATCTCCCATGCTCATGGATTGGCAGGATTAACATAGTTAAAATGGCCATCCTGCCGAAAGCAATCTACAGATTCAATGCAATCCCCATCAAAACCCCAACTCAATTCTTCATAGACTTAGAAAGAGCAATTCTCAAATTCACATGGAATAACAAAAAACCAGGGATGGCAAAAACTATCCTCAACAATAAAAGGTCTTCTGGGGGAATCAGCCTCCCTGACTTCAAGCTGTACTACAGAGCAGTAGTGATAAAAACTGCATGGTATTGGTACACTGACAGGCAGGTAGATCAATGGAATAGAATTGAAGACCCAGAATTGAACCCACACACTTGTGATCACTTGATCTTTGACAAAGGAGCTAAAACCATACAGTGGAAAAAAGACTGCATCTTCAACAAATGTTGCTGGTTCAACTGGCGGTCTACATGTACAAGATTGCAAATTGATCCATTCCTATCTCCCTGTACAAAGCGCAAGTCCAAGTGGATCAAGGACCTCCCCATAAAACAAGATACACTGAATCTAATACAAGAGAAAGTGGGGAAAAGTCTCCAACACATGGGCACAGGGGAAAAGTTCCTGAACAGACCACCAATGGTTTGTGCTCTAAGATCAAGAATCGACAGATGGGACCTCATAAAATTACAAATCTTCTGTAAGCAAAGGACACTGTAAATAGGACAAAATGGCAACCTACAGATAGGGAAAATATTTTTACCAATCCTACATCTGATAGAGGGCTAATATCCAATGTATACAAATAACTCAAGAAGCTAGACTCCAGAGATCCAAATAACCCTATCAAAAAATGGGGAAGAGAGCTAAACAGAGAATTCTCAACTGAGGATACTCGAATGGCTGAGAAGCACCTAAAGAAATGTTCAGCATCCTCAGTCATCAGGGAAATGCAATTAAAAACAACCCCGAGATTCCACCTCACACCAGTCAGAATGGCTAAGATCAAAAACTCAGGTGACAGGAGATGTTGGCGAGGATGTGGTGAAAGAGGAACATTTCTCCATTGCTGGTGGGAATGCAAGTTGATACAACCTCTCTGGAAATCAGTTTGGCAGGCCCTCAGAAAAATGGACATAATACTACCTGAGGACCCAGCTATTCCACTCCTGGGCATATACCCAGAAGATGCTCCAACATGTAATAAAGACACATGTTCCACTATGTTCGTAGCAGCCATATTCATAATAGCCAGAAGCTGAAGTCAACCCAGATGTCCCACCACAGAGGAATGGATACAGAAAATGTGGTACATTTACACAATGGAATACTACTGAGCAATTAAAAATAATGACTTCATGAAATTCGCAGACAAATGGATGGATCTTGAAAATATCATCCTGAGCGAAGTAGCGCAGTCACAAAAGATGAACCTGGTATGTACTCACTGTTAAGTGGTTATTAACCCAAATGTTGGAAATACCCAAGAGTCACTTCACAGCAACAGTAGGGCTGAATGTGAGGTCCCAGATGGAGGACTTGGAGAAAGGACTGAAGGAGCTGAGGGAGTTTGCATCACCAGAAAATCAGCAACAGTGGCAACTAGCCTGACCCGTCGATACTCCTGGAGACTAATCCACCAACCAAAGAATACACATGGAGGGACCCATGGTGCTGGCCACATAGGAGGGCCTTGTTAGACACAAAGGGCCTTACCACAAAGGAGGGTCTTGTTAGACATCAGGGGGAGGAGAGGCCCTTGGGCCTGAGGGTATTAGATCCCCCAGTATAGGATTATGCCAGGGAAGGAAGAGGAGAGTGGGTGGGGGAATACCCCAATAGAGGCAGGGGAGGGGGGAGGGAATAGGGAAGTTCCAAAGGGGAGATCTGGAAAGGGGAAAACGTTTGAAATGTAAATAAAGTAGAAAAAATCTACTATCATCCTCTTGATAAGTGATTTTAAATCTGAGTCTTCCTTTTCTGGTGTGTTGGGGTATCCAGGGCTGTCTGTGGTGGGAGAGCTGAGTTCTGATGAAGCCAAGTAGTCTTGGTTTCTGTTCCTTGTGTTCTTGCCCTTGCCTTTTACCATCTGGTCATCTCTGTTGTTAGCTGGTCTTTCTCTCTCTGACTGTGGCTTGTCTTTCTTTCAAGCCCAGATGTCAATATTCCTGGGAGACCAGTTCTTTCTCCAGGCTGTTCTTCAGACCCTGCGTCTGGAGCCCTCCTGTTGCTGGTTTTCCACACAAGTGTGCAGCTCACTTTCTCCCTGCGTTGTTTGTCTATGGAAGCTTGGTTGCCCAGGCAGAGGTCTCCTGCCACAGGTGGAAGTCGGCAGGCTTGTACTTCCAGGCTTTTCCTCAGTCCCTTTGTCTGGATCCCTCCTTCCGCTGGCTCCTCCACCATGAGAAGTGATTTTAAATCTGAGTCTTCCTTTTCTAGTGTGGTAGGGTATCCAGGGCTCACTGTTGTGGGAGAACTTGGTTCTGATGATGCCAAGTTGCCTTCGTTTCTGTTCCTTATATTCTTGCCCTCGCCTTTCACCATCTGGTTACCTCTGGTGTTAGCTGGTCTTGCTCTCTCTAACTGTGACTTGTACTTCCTGCAAGCCTTTTCATCAGTACTCCTTGGAAACCATCTCTCTGTGAGAGGAATTTGTGTTTGGAGAGCTGTGGTACAGGTTCAGCTCTGGGGTGCAGACAGAAACCAGAATTATCCTCTCCCCAGCTGTTCCTTGGTTCCTGTGTCCTGATGGTTCTTCGAGGGTCCCTCTTGATTGAGGAATCTGAACAGAAGTGGTGGTCTTCCTGTGCTCAAAGGTGTGTTGGCATTCCTGGGAGACCAGCTCTCTCCAGGCACTGAGTGTGGAGCCCTGTGTCACGGGATCAGCTCCCGGCCTCAGAAGGAAACCAGAAGGCCACTCCTCAAGTCCCTGTGTCTTGGATGTTCCGGACAGGTACCTCTGAACAGAGGTACTGGCCTTACCCCCAGACCACAGGCTTGTCCACACTCCTGGGAGGGTAGCTCTTTCCCTGCACTATTTGGGTATGGAGCCACGTGGCACCTAATTAATTTTTAAAACGCTTGTGGCTCGGCAACAGACCTTGTCATCAGATAATTGGTTAAATGAGGCTAGAAAATTATGTCTAAGAAGAGAGCCAAGGTCAGAATTTTGTTGACAATAAAATGTAAATTTGGTAAACTATAAAAAAAAAGTCACCGTAAGTCCTAAATGATAGAATTAATGAGTAATTGAACAGTTATGTTTTCATTAAAAATATGTTTTTAAATAATACTTTCAGATTTATTTCATTTATGTATCTATGCTCCTGTAGAGAGAACATTGAATGCTATAACAGGAAAGGAATCACAGGCCTTTGAAGGATGTCAGGCTTAATGCATGTTATCTTAGCTACTATTTTTGTGAACAGATAGATACCATGACCAAGGCACCTCTATAAAGGAAAGCATTTAATTGGAGCTGGCTTACAGCTTTAAAGGATTAGTCCAATATCATCATGGTGGGGAGGATGGCTGCAGGCATAGGGCTGAGAGTTTGACACCCTAATCAGCAGTCAGCAAGCAGAGAGTAACACTGGGCCTGGCATGGGTTTTTAAAACTTCAAAGCCCATCCTCAGTTACATAGTTCCTCCACCAAGGACACACCTCCTAATTCTTCCCAAAGAGTGTACCAACTGGAAAATAAGCATGTGAAGGCACTATGCATGCTACTAAAGGAGAAAAGCAATCATATATGAGACTATGGGGGCCATTTTCATTCAAACCACCATACATGGGTACTGGGAGCTAAATTCCAGATCTCATGACTGTGCAAAAAAGCACTTTTAACTGCTGAGCTATCTCCACTGCCTAATAAAAGTACTTTTTAAGCTGGGTGGTGGTGGTGGTGGTGGTGTATATTATAGGAGTAATAAACTACCTTCAGATTGGATTTAAGGCCTTACTCCATGAGATAAAACCCATGCCTGAAACTGTTAATGGGGTCAAGAACCTAGGACATATAGGTCATAGTCACTGGGAGAAAATCCTACCATTCTCACAAGTGCCCCTACTTGAATAATGAATTACATAGCCATCTTACCACAACAAAAGTTAAAACATGTGTTTAGCAGACAAAGTCCAGCACTGAAAAGGGGAAGTGGACACAAAGTCTTACTCATAACCAAGATGCTGCCTACAATTGATGCCTGCTGGGACAGGGAAAGTCAGTTTTCTCCAATGGAATGTCTGTGCGTACATTAACAACAGTCCAGAACATGCCTCATGCTCAGGAATAATTGGCCAACAAAAAGCACCCCTTGGGGGTTGGGGGAGGAGTTGTTGGTGGTGGTTTGGTTTAGTTTGGTTTGGTTTTTGATGGCCTTTTTATTTCATTTTGGTTTGGTTTGGAATTTTTGTCTTATTGGATTTTTATTTATTTTTGTTTGTTTCATTTTTTAATAGAGAAAGAACATGACATTGGGTATGTGCAAAAGGACCTGGGAGGAATTGGGAAAAGGAAAGGAATACAATCAACATATAGTTGGGGAAGAATTGAAGGGCCTGAAGGGGATAGGAACTCCAGAGGAACACCAACAGTGTCAACTAACCTGGACCCTTGGGAGCTCCCAGAGACTGTTGAGGTTTGGTCTTTTGCTATGTATTTTAGTGCTAAATACCAGCACCCAAAGACTGGTTGCCCCAGGGAGGAGAGAGTTCAAGTGATGATATGTAACCTTTCCCCCCAAATTATCCCTAATTGGTGAATAAAGATGCCTACAGCATATAGCTGGGCAGAAGAGAGCTATGCAGAGTTTGGATTCCCAAGTTTAGGATTTGAGCAGAGACTACAAGAAGAAGGAAGAAGGGGGAAAGATGCCATGGGGTAGGGATATCGTGAAAACATAGACATGAGGGCTGGCCAATTGGAGTAAGAGCAGCCCAGGAGGAACATGGCTAGTCATATCTTGGGGTTATTGGCAAAGAAGTAGACATAATAGCATAGAGGGTAGATATCTGCCCAGCTCCAATGCTTTAAAGGCTTATTATAAATAGAAAAGTTCTGTGTCTTTCATCTAGGAACTAGATGATCAAAGGTGAGGTAGAAACCCAGCATTAATATTAAAAATTTCTACAACAGTGACTGAGCCACCAACCAAAGAGCATACACAGGCTCTACTGAGGCTCCTGGCACATGTGTAGCAGCAGATGTACAGCTCAGTTTTCATGTGCATCCCCCAACAACTCCAGCAGGGACTGTCCCTAAAGCTGTTGCCTGTTTGTGAAATTCATTCCCCAACTGGGCTGCCTTGTCTGGCTTCAGTGGGAAAAGATGCACTTAACCCTGCAGAGACTTTATGTGCCAGGGTGGGGATACTCAGGGTGCCCCACCCTCTCAGAGGAAAAAGAAAGGAGACACAGGAGAAGGACTCTGTGAGAGGGGACTAGAAGGGGATAGCAATTGGGATGCAAAATGAAGAAAGAAAGAAAAGAAGGAAGAAGAGAGAGAAGAAAAAAGAAAAGATTTCCTTCATTTTCAGTCTGTAGTTGGAGCTAAGAGATGTTAAAAACGTATTTTTGAGGTATCCATAGATGATTATGGAGCTTAGTAGAAGCAGCCACCACACCCTGGTCCAAGGAATAACCTCTCTGAGGCTATTTATTCATCTGTAAAGTGATATCAGCAAATATATCCAAGACATACAGTGTTTTATGCACCTCATGACAATGTACTTAAAACACAATGTTTAATAAAAAAGTTGTTCTCGATATATGTGTATTCATATATACTGATGTCTTTTTTCCAGCCTAACAAAAGTAACCGTATTCTAACACTGTTTCTATGAGTAAATGTTTTCAGAATGTGCAGAACACAGAACATCTTTTAAAACAATTTCTGAGACACCTGTCATTCATTTATTCACTCAAGGTTGGCACTTCAACAAAAATTTACTTCTATCCTGACATGCTTCAGGAACCACAAAGAATATATTTTGCTTCTGTATCTTTGGCAAGCTCACCATGTCTGTGATTCATTAGTGTCACAGGAGTGACTGAAATATTTTGGTTTCTATCTTGGTTGAAAGAAATATTGTCATTTTTCCAGTGCAAAACATTAAATGCATTCTGATAGTTCCTTTCAAAAACTCTATTCTGACTAGAATTAGCATTTCAATTAGAAATTATCAGAGGTACTCTATTTGCCTGAAACAAATATATTTCTAAACCACATAATTCTACGCTAGAGCCTTAGTGCAACTTCATCTTCAAAGCCTACACTCCAGGACTGCACCACACCCATATCTGAACTGCTGAGGACTCAGCAGGACTGTTTGCGCACCCCTGCAGATCTTTCCTTCCCACCTAGTACTCTATAAAATGGCCAGAGGCATATAAAGATGGAAGTGGAGTAAGACCCTCCACTGATTATCTCCACATAAACATCACATTCAATAGTGTCCTTATAACCACTCATGAAAGCAAGGGAGAAAGCATAGGTCCTGGTTTTAATAAAATAATGAGAAAAGATGCATTGAAGAAGAAAGGAAGAACAAGTTACCCATGTTCCATCTACCTCAGCATAGCTTAGACAGAGATGCCACTCACCTAGGAGAATAGACAATTAAAGGCACAAGGCCCATTGTGGTGAAATGGAATACCGGACAGAGCCCCTCAGGCTCCCATCCCAGGCCAGTGCCCAAGGATAGGGTTTCCTCAGGCAGATATATTTGTCTTTTGGTTACATCAGACCCTGTAGCCATATCTGCTACAACCTACTTTATAGTCTGTCTTGGCTCCAAGAAACTAGCTCCTCCAATTCTCCCTACAACTTTCTCAGTACAGAGAAGACCTTCATCCATAATATAAATAAAAGGTTAGAGCTGGGAATTAACCATAAGAGTTTACATTAGAACTCAGGGTCAGGTACACAATACTGAAACTATACACAAGGAAGAACCCAGTGGCCCCTGCCATCCAGTCACTGTCCAACAGAGACCATGCAGAGATCCAGAGCCACAGTAGGGCAAACTTGCACAGCAAACTCCATTCTTTCTAGTGAGCTACATCTGTATCCGGCCTCAAATAGCCCAAAAGGTTCTTAGCAGCAGAAAAACTGTAACAACATATGTCTTGGCCCTGCACTTGGACCTCAGTTGTTTACTAGGCTATGGACCATGTGCCCATGATTGAATGTTAAAGAACTCCACCATTCTTATAAGCCTATAGAGTACAATATAGGAAAAGTTGCTGTCTGTTTGAGAAGCAAAGTGAAAGGAAGCAGAAGCCATTGCTTTGTAACCATGTGTAGACTCCTCACAGGCCAAGTTTTAGGCAGAATCTTATGTTATCCAAACAGTAGATTGTTCAGTGTTGGATGAGGCATCTAGGTCATGATAACTTCAAGTAAAGGCATTTGGGCCTACAGGACACAGATTGTCCTTTTCAGACCCAATCCATCCATTGGCAGCTTTTTTTAAACAAATTTGCTCATGAGGCATCTTTTAGTGATGAAACAGACATAACTTTTGAACAAAGGATTGTAGTACTCACAGACTTAGGTCATTATCTAGTGACAAAATAGCATCATTGACAACACCCTTAGAAAATAAACAAGGTTAGAATTCTGGAATGACAAGCACAAAAATAGTATACAAAAACTGAAATGGTTAGTCCATTAATTTGCTTGTGTCCATGCATATCCTGACTTTCATAATTCCAGCAAGAGAGATTCATTTCTTTTCCCAGGTATATGGGTTGAGTTATGTAAAGAAAAAGAAAACTGCTGTTCAGTGAACAAAACAATATGTTTCACTGGAAAATGCACGTCCTTCTAGGTTTCAGATACCTGCTTCTGAATGACAACTCCATCATTTACTTGCCATGCATTGAAAAAAAGCACCACCTCTGGAGGGCTTAAATTTAGGATAATGGCAGTACTTACCTCATAGGCTTGCTGTGAATATTAAATTTTTAAAAAGAATGAAGAAGTGCATAAAGCATAATACAAAGAACAATATTAGTGTTTCCTCATACCTTAAAGGTACTTTGTGAAACAAACAAACAAACATTTATCAAGCAAATAACTCCTTCCTTGTAGTCCCTGTTGTGACAGGAAGTATACAAGGGAGATTATTTGTTGTTTACATGAAATATAGCTACGTATTTCTACAGTTTCTAGTTAAAACAAACCAAAACACTGATTTTAAAAAGATGAGGGTGGGGCTGTGTATGGGGAAATTTGGTTTCTTTAAAAATGTAAAAATCTTATCTGAATGTTTTTTGTTTTAATCCCAGGCCTTGGATATGGAGCTGCTTCAGATTGTCCACAGCAGCAGACTGGTATGAATTATGCTCTGGTAGGAATGTGATTTTTCCAGATACAGATAGTTCTGCAAGTGTATAGTGTTTGTAATTCTGGGAACTCTTGAGAGGGATATAAATGCAAGAGCCCAGAAAGGGGTTGAGCTAATGCTGCTGCCACTCCTCCCACTGCTAGTTGCTGGTTGCTGATTGGAGATATCCTGACAACGAAGACCAAACTTGCCCCAAGGTACTCAACACTCCTAATCAGCAGGAAGTAGTCTAATAAATATTGATGTCCCTTTACCCCCACTAACCTTCTTTCTCTCCTACCTAGTGTTGTGGGGTTGAAAGGGATACGGATGGAGAAGGGTGGTAGAAACAGGAAATCAAAAGGTAGCCAAAAGGCTAGCTACCGGGCTGGAAATACAGCCCAGTAGTTAAGAGCACATACTGTTCTTGCAGAGGACCCGAGTTCAGTTCCCTGCAATCATGTATTACAGTTCACAAACACTTGTGGCTCCAATAGCAAAGAACTCAATGTCCTCTTCCCAAATTCTCCAGCATTTGCATGCAAATACACTCACAGACCCACACACAGACACACAATTAGAAAACAAATTATTAAGGTGGGGATGGATTATGGCCTTGTCCCGAAAGTTTTTCTCTCAACTCTTCTCCACTTCTGTATAACCAGTCACTCTCTTAGCCACTTTGAAATCATAAATAGAAATCCCACATTGATTGTCCATTTTGAGGCTATAGGGTCCTCTCATGAGTATGAGATCCTTTTATTTCTTTTATTTTTAGAAAATAAAAAAAATGCATATGGCGTGTATAGAACTCATTTGTGGCTGGATTTTTGCTCCCTTTTTATTGGCTTTCAATATTACACACACTCCCTAATCTATGCTCACTCATCCCTGCTTGATATACCTACCCCTTCAAAAGATCATTCTTTAAAAATAGTGAGAGGACTATATCCAAGCAATTCATTCTGGTCCTGATGCCTACAGTAATGGCCATAAATTATTATTAAACAAATGTTTAGGAGGACATTGACCACAAAATCCCACCTTCTTTTACTTATATCATTTATAACTTCATGAAAATCATCACGCAGGTTACATCATTTATTCTGAACTACATACTTCACACATCCTCAGCACATAGACTGGAACTGTGCTAATTTTAACTATTTTGCTTATCTTCAAATTCATATCTTTAGCAACTTATATCTACCCAACTAATGTGTGTTCAATGTGGAATTAATGGAATTGTTTACTCATAGGCCTGAATCTTAATTCTCTATTGCCAAAATTTTATTGTACTGAATTATTTTCTACATATATATCATAAAATTACAAAGCCATAAAATTGCCTTTTTATATGGGTCATCCATTATTCTAGCTGTCGTATATGTGGTGAATATGCATATACACATAAGAGTCAATCTATAAAAATAGATTTTTCAGAAATTAATAAAATTCTCAGAGATATACCAAGAATGTTAATCTATCTGAATAATGATAGAAGAGGAAACTTTGACCTTTCTTATATTTTTCACAACACACTAAAGCACAGTAAAAATCATAAAGATCCAGACATATCACTTAGATCTTTAACAATTTTGCTGTGAAATTTTTTCTCCTGTCTAAAGGGATCATTAAAATGGAACTGTCCCTGACTTTGTGGCAATCTGGGATATACCTATTTTAGTGATAGACACCCTCTTACTTGCGAATTTTAGCCTTTGGCTACTACCCTGCAGGTAGGCACACTCAGAATTCACAAGGGCTCTGCTGTCTCTTGCCTCAAATTGATCAACAGATCAAATGTCATCCCTACAAAAAAAGAAATTCTAATCAAACTGCCCTAAGCTACTTGCATCCATTGGCTGTGCCTGGCAATCTCGTCAGATACATAGGACTCTGAGAAACTGCTCTCAGATGCTGCCACAGACCTAGGGCACTGATGGATTATGTTTCTCAATTGCCGTTATATTGAATCAGGAGACAACACATCTGAGGAATTCAAGTCTTCCTGCTGCTGCTGCTGCTGCTACTTGTACCCATAGTTCTATCAGTGTGAGCAAGAGATTGGGCTCTGGTCTGAGAGGCACTAATGAAGTGAGAAGTTTAATTCTCACTTGAGTGACATACTAATACTTTGTTCAGAGGCTTTCCTACTGATAAGTCTATTCTCAGAGCAGTTGTTACCTGATCCTACAAATCCTCTAAAATCAATCCTACAAAAGTCATCAGAGGTTTAACAATGAAAATCTTACCCAGGGAAGAGAATATCAACTGTTACACTAAACAAGACAATCTTTTCATATCAGAACCAAAGAACTGCTTTTAAAATAAATGAAACTGATTGTGTGCCTAGGTGCAAAGAGTATGGTTCTTATGTCCTTATCTGAGTGAATTGATTTCATAGCATATTTGCCTCATTGGGTAAAAGTTTTCCCTTCCAGAATTACATCTGAATGAACTCTATTCCTTACAGAAGGAAAATCAGCTCTGTGGTTAGAAATGCTCTCAAGTGAGATAAAATTATACACATTGCTCTGTTTGCTACAGATTCAATTGACAGGAAAGAGGTAATGTAAATGTTGCTCTGCTGTTATTCCCTATGGAAACAGATGGAAAGCACAGCCTTGGATGCTTTGTGGAGACATCACTGAGCCCATCATTAGCCCCACATCAAGAAAGCTTAGTCCTATAAGGAACTAAGATCCACTTAAACCTCTAACATCAACTTCTATTTTATAATTCACAGCCATTGTGAAATGTTTAGTTTAATTTAGATTTTCAAGGCATAAATGGAAGAGAAATTGTGTCATTCATCATGAAATCCTGCTCCATCTTTAGCACAAGAGCTAAATGAGAGAATTCCACCCTACCTCCACTGGAACTGGTCTAAGTTATTTTCAACTTTGGCTTATATAGCTACTAAAATAGCCTCTTTACTAAGGTCTCTGGTGCTACCATTAACCCTCCCATCTCATTCTGCTCCCAACACCAAAACCAGAGTGATCCAATGGAAATGTTACACCAAGTCATTCTTTTACTTAAACATACCCCCAGCTCAAGTTGATCTCTACACACTTATAGTAAAATTCAAATTCTAACAGGAAGTAGCCAGCCTAAGATTTTGAGTTTTGTTTCCAGGACCTTTAGTCACAGCTGCCCAGAAGCTTTAAACTTTGAGGCCAGTATTCAGTTAAGTCCTATCTTCAGTTGTGCAGTGTTCCCACAACAATTTGTACAGTTTTGCTGTCCTCTGAAAATACATAATCTTGTTTTATTCTTCTATCCAGGCTTGCCCTTTCCTGCCTTTTCCAGCTGTAAGTAATCATCTCCTACTTCACATTCCCCAGCCTATGTTCTGAAGCATCATGGCCTCTCATGCATTTATTCATCCATTTAAGAAATATCCATATATGAGCTACTATGTTCCAGGATTTGGTGCTATGATTAAACTATGTTCTCATTCTAAGAGCTTACAGGTCAGTGAAACAGAAATAAGTGTTTGCAGAGTGACAGAAGGTGCCAGGACAGAGGAATATCAGAGATCACAGCCATGATCTCTGTGAGGTGACAGCTAGCTAATGTGCTAAAAGTTTTCCCTCACAGGTTAAAACTGTGTATTTTAACAGATACCTTCTAGAGAAAATGACTGTCTTTACTGAGAACAGTCATGCTGGTGACAGCTATTCTGGTTCTGTATCAAGCTAATACATTTAATATGTTAAAACATAGATAACATAAGAATACTTTCAATTCACATCAGAAATATCAGTATTAATTCTAACTATACAAATGTCACCTTAAAGGATGATCTTTATAAGGAAATGATTTAAGGAGTAGCAAAGAAAGTCGATACCTGGCTTCAAGGTTACTTATGTTGTTCTTATGTATATACAAGTATGTTGTACATATGCGTGCACAATAAAAATATGTACTTATTCTCCCAAAACAAGGGTTATCCAGAGCTTATCCTAATCTACATAATGAGAAGCTAGTATAAAACTCATTAGATCACTACTGAGATTACAAGAATTTCTGGGAGAAAATATAGGTATCCAATTTGCTCAAAACTATATTTGAGTAAATAGCAATGAAGATTCAAAGTTGGGAATCATTAAATTATGCCAAAATGTTACAAAATTATAGTTAAAGAAAAGCATTTTTAATAATCTTATGAATTTTCTTTTTCCCATTCTTCCTATTACAGAGCCAGAAATTTGAGGGGGGGATTTAAAATAAATAAACATGCTTGGCTCTGAAACAAGAGGACCTATGTTTTGTTTGTATAGTTGACTCTCAAAAAGCACAAACAATACATGGCCATTTATCAATATACTTATACTGCAAGTGCAGATTAAGGATTGTAAAACTACTTGAATTGTATACTAAGACTGAACTTTGAGTGAATATATTCATGGGTGATAAGGACCAGGCTTTACAGTATCAGAGAAAAATTATAATTAAGGAAACAAAAAAAGATTAAAAGGAACACTGTGGTGCTTCTTTAGTGTCTTTTCTGTAGCAGTTTCCTTCCATCTTGGAGGAAAGCTCATGAACACACAGGATGTTCTAAAAGGAAGTGGAACATGCCTTCCTGCAGGAAAGATTCTTGCACTCAAGAAGGGAAAAACTCAAAGGCTTCAGGAAGTCTCTGAAACCAATAAAATTCACCAGAGCCCACTCTTTCAAAGGATTTCAGGTTTGATGAGCCATCATCTATGCTGGGGTGAAATTTTGGTGGGATAGCTAGATATCTTTGAGTCATATCTGCTCCTGTAAGTAACCCCAATAACACATATTGGTTCACCAAGCTGAATTTTAATGGCATCCTTACTTTGGTTGGTCATTAGTCCCCTATCTGCTGTGAGTATATGTCTGTTCACATCTCCCTAGGAATATTGTCACACAACAGAGTCATGGTACTATATGATAGACTTGCGAGATTATATCCTTTGTGTAAACTTGATTAGTATAAATTTTAAATGCATCTTAGTTTACATGTACATTTTATAGACATAGCCACCAAAATGAGCAATGTTTCTGATACAGTAATAACCACATCTAATACATTTGTCATGGTTTTTAAATATAATTTACCCATAAACGAAGGACTGGTTCATAAGGGTATAACAAATAAAATAGACCATATAAAAATAATAGAGTCTAGGGATATAACAAATAAAATAAAATATTCTATAACATAGTAAAGAAACAACTTTTAAAAACAAAAATGTTGAAAGCTAACGTGATGGCTCAGAGATGAAGAACAATGGTTGCCCTTCCAAAGGATATGTTTGGTTCCCAGCACTCACATGCCAACTCAAAAGTGTAACTCCTGTTTACAGGGTTCCAGTGTCCTCCTCTGGCCTGCACCACTAACACATGCACATAGTACACAGACATACATGACAAGCAAGTAAGTGAAATAAAAGTAAATAACTATACACTACTCCTTGGCATATACCCAACGGTGCTCCACCATTCCACAAAGACTCTGCTCAATTATGTTCATAAGGCATTGACTGAGGAACAGCCGGGAGTTAAGAGGCTGTATACTTCCACCTGTGGCAGGAGACCTCTGCCTGGGCCACCAGGTCTCAATTGCCAACCAGCACAGGGATAAAGCGACCCGCACACTTGTGCTACAGATGCAGGGACTGAAACAGCCAGGAAGGAGAACTGGTCTCCATGGAACACTGACACCTGGGACTGTAGGAAACACAAGACAGTCAGAGAGAGAAAGACCAGCTAACACCAGAGATAAGCAGATGGTGAAAGGCAAAGGCAAGAACACAAGGAACAGAAACCAAGACAACTTGGCTTCATCAGAACCCAGCTCTCCCACCACAGCCAGCCCTGGATACCACAACACACCTGAAAAGGAAGATTCAGACTTAAAATCACTTATCAAAAGGATGATAGAAGATTTTAAGATGGAAATAAATAACTCACTTAAAGAAATACAAGAGAATACAGGTAAACAACTGGAAAACCGTAAAGAGGACACAAAGAAATCTTTTAAAGAATGACAGGAAAGCACAATCAAATGGACAGAATTACAGGAAAACACAATCAAACAAATGGACAAAACCATTCAGGAATTAAACACAAAAATAGAAACAATAAAGAAATCACAAAGGGAGACAACCCTGGAGTTAGAGAACATAGGAAAGAAATGAGGAGTCATGGAGGCAAGCATCACCAACAAAATACAAGAGATGGAAGAAAGAATCTCAGGCGCAGAAGATACCATAGAAAACATGGACACAACAGTTAAAGAAAACACAAAATCCAAAAAGCTCCTAACCCAAAACATCCAGGATATCCAGGATACAATGAGAAGACACAACCTGAGGATAATAGGTATAGAAGAGAGTGAAGATTCCCACCTTAAGGGTCCAGTAAATATCTTCAACAAAATTATAGAAGAAAAGTTCCCTAACCTGAAGAAAGAGATGAACATAAATATACAAGAAGCCTACAGAACACCAAATAGACTGGAACAGAATAGAAATTCCTCCCATCACATTATAGTCAAAACAAAAAATATACAAAACAAGGAAAGAATATTAAAAGCAGTAAGGGGAAAAGGGCAAGTAACATATAAAGGCAGACCAATCAGAATTACAACAGACTTCTTACCAGACACTATGAAGCTAGAAGATCCTGGGCAGATCTCATATAGACTCTAAAAGAACACAAATGTCAGCCCAGGCTGCTATACCCAGCAAAACTCTCAATAATCATAGACAGTGAAACCAAAATATTCTATGACAAGTCCAAATTTGCACAGTATGTTTCCACAAACCAAGCCCTACAAAGAATAATACATGGAAAACGCCAACTCAAGGAGGGAAACTACACTCAAGAAAAAGCAAGAAAGTAATCTTTCAACAAACTCAAAAGAAAATAGCCACATAAACAACATCAAAAATAACAGGAAACAACAATCACTATTCTTTAATATCTCTTAACATCAATGGACTCAACTCCACAATAAAAAGACATAGACTGACAGACTGGATCCATAAACAGGACCCAGCATTTTGCTGCATCCAGGAAATGCACCTTTGTGATAAAAATAAACACTACCTCAGAGTAAAGGGCTGGAAAACAATTTTCCAGGCAAATAGCCCCAAGAAACAGGTTGGAGTACCCATTCTAATATCGGATAAAATTGACTTTCAACCAAAAGTCATCAAAAAAGATAATGAAGGACATTTAATACTCACCAAAGGAAAAATATACCAAGAAGAACTCTCAATTCTGAACATATATGCCCCAAATGCAAGAGCTCCCACATTTATAAAAGAAACTCTACTAAAGCTCAAAGCACACATTGCACCTCACACAATAATAGTTGGAGACTTCAACGCCCAACTATCAACAAATGGACAGATCTTGGAAACATAAACTAAACAGAGACACAGTGAAACTAACAGATGCTATGAACCAAATGGGTTTAACAGATATCTATAGAACATTTCATCCTGCGTCAAAAGAATATACCTTCTCCCAGCACCTCATGGTACCGTCTCCAAAATTGATCATATAATTGGTCACAAAACAAACCTCAACAGATATAAGAAGATTGAAATAATCCCATGGATCCTATCAGATCACTACGGATTAAGGTTAGTCTTCAATGGCAACAACAACAACACAAAGCCCGCATATACATGGAAGCTGAACAATGCTCTGCTCAATGATAACATGATCAAGGAAGAAAGAAAGAAAGAAATAAAAGACGTCCTAGAATTTATTGAAAATGGAAGTACAACTTTCCCAAACCTATGGGACACAATGAAAGCAGTTTTAAGAGGAAAACTCATAGCTGTGAATGCCTCCAAAAAGAAACTGGAGAAAGCATATAATAACAGCTTAACAGCACACCTGAAAGTTCTAGAACAAAAAGAAGCTAATACACCCAAGAGGAGTAGAAGGTAGGAAATAATCAAATTAAGGGTTGAAATCAACCAAGTGGAAACTAAAAGAACTATAGAAAGAATCAACAAAACCAGGAGCTGGTTCTTTGAGAAAATCAACAAGATAGACAAACCCTTAGCCAGACTAACCAGAGGGCACAGAGACAGTATCCAAATTAACAAAATTAGAAATGAAAAGGGAGATATAACAACAGACTCTGAGGAAATTTTAAAAAATCATCAGATTCTACTACAAAAACCTATACGCAACAAAACTGGAAAATCTGGAGGAAATGGACAAGTTTCTAGACAGATACCAATTGCCAAAGTTAAATCAGGATCAGATAAACCATCTAAACAGTCCCATAACCCCTAAAGAAATAGAAGCAGTCATTAAAAGTCTCCCCACCTAAAAAGCCCAGGACTAGATGGGTTCAGTGCAGAATTCTATCAGACCTTCAAAGAAGACCTAATACCAATACTCTTCAAGCTATTCCATAAAATAGAAACAGAAGGAACACTACCCAATTCATTCTATGAGGCCACTGTTACACTGATACCAAAACCCCACAAAGACAATAAAAGAAAACTTCATATCAATTTCCCTTATGAATATTGATGCAAAAATACTCAATAAAATTCTTGCAAACCAAATCCAAGAACATATCACAATGATCATTCACCATGATCAAATAGGCTTCATCCCAGGGATGCAGGGATGGCTCAATACCTAGAAATCCATCAATGTAATCCACTACATAAACAAACTCGAAGAAAAAACCACATGGTCATTTCATTAGGTGCTGAAAAAGCATTTGACAAAGATCAACATCCCTTCATAATAAAAGTGTTGGAAAGATCAGGAATTCAAGGAGAATACCTAAACATAGTAAAAGCAATATACAGCAAACCAGTAACCAACATCAAACTAAATGGAGAGAAACTCGAAGCAATCCCACTAAAATCAGGGACTAGACAAGGGTGTCCTCTCTCTCACTATCTCTCAATATTGTACTTGAAGTTCTAGCTAAAGCAATCAGACAACAAAATGAGGTCAAAGGGATACAAATTGGAAAGGAGGAAATCAAAATATCACTATTTGCAGATGATATGATGGTATACTTACGTGACCCAAAAAACTCCACCAGAGATCTGCTACAGCTGATAAACAACTTCAGCAAAGTTGCTGGATACAAAATTAACTCAAGCAAATCAGTAGCCTTCCTATACTCGAAGGATAAACAGTCTGAGATAGACATTAGTGAAATAACACCCTTCACAATTGTCACAAACAATATAAAATATCTTGGTGTGACTCTAACCAAACAAGTGAAAGATCTGTATGACAAGAATTTCAAGTCTCTGAAGAAAGAAATTGAAGACTACCTCAGAAGATGGAAAGAACTCCCATGCTCATGGATTGGCAGGATTAATATAGTTAAAATGGCCATCCTGCCAAAAGCAATCTACAGATTCAATGCAATCCCCATCAAAATCCCACCTCAATTCTTCATAGACTTAGAAAGAGCAATTCTCAAATTCATATGGAATATCAAAAAACCCAGGATAGCAAAAACTATTCTCAATAATAAAAGGACTTCTGGGGGAATCAGCCTCCCTGACCTCACGCTGTACTACAGAGCAGTAGTGATAAAAACTGCATGGTATTGGTACAGTGACAGGCAGGTAGATCAATGGAATAGAATTGAAGACCCAGAATTGAGCCCACACACTTATGGTCACTTGAATTTTGACAAAGAAGCTAAAACCATACAGTGGAAAAAAGACAGCATCTTCAACTAATTGTGCTGGTTTAACTGCTGGTCTACATGTAGAAGATTACGAATTGATCCATTCCTCTCCCTGTACAAAGCTCAAGTCCAAGTGGATCAAGTACCTCCACATAAAACCAGATACACTGAATCTAATAGTAGAGAAAGTGGGGAAAATTCTCCAACACATGGGCACAGGGGAAAAGTTCTTGAACAAAACACCAATGGCTTGTGCTCTAAGATCAAGAATGGACAGATGGGACCTCATAAAATTACAAAGCTTCTGTAAGGCAAAGGACACTATAAATAGGACAAAACAGCAACCTACAGATTGGGAAAAGTTCTTTACCAATCCTACATCTGATAGAGGGCTAATATCCAATGTATACAAAGAACTCAAGAAGCTAGACTCCAGAGATCCAAATAACCCTATCAAAAAATGGGGAAGAGAGCTAAACAGAGAATTCTTAACCTAGGAAACTCGAATGGCTGAGAAGCACCTAAAGAAATGTTCAACATCCTTAGTCTTCAGGGAAATGCAAATCACAACAACCCTGAGATTTCAACTCACACCAGTCAGAATGGCTAAGATCAAATACTCAGGTGACAGCAGCAGATGTTGGCGAGGATGTGGCGAAAGAGGAACACTCCTCCATTGCTTGTGGGAATGCAAGTTTATACAACCTCTCTGGAAATCAGGTTGGCTGACCCTCAGAAAAATGAACATAATACTACCTGAGGACCCAGCTATTCCACTCCTGGGCATATACCCATAAAATGCTCCAATATGTAATAAAGACACATGTTCCACTATGTTCATAGCAGCCATATTTATAATAGCCAGAAGCTGGGAACAACCCAGATGTCTCTCCACAGAGGAATGGATACAGAAAATGTGGTACATTTACACAATGGAATACTACTCAGCTATTAAAAACAATGACTTCATGAAATTTGCAGACAAATGGATGGATCTTGAAAATATCATCCTGAGCGAAGTAGTGCAGTCACAAAAGAACGAACATGGTATATACTCACTGTTAAGTGGTTATTAGCCCAAAAGTTGGAAATAGCCAAGAGTTACTTCACAGCAACTGTAGGGCCGAGTGTGAGGTCCCAGATGGAGGACTTGGAGAAAGGACTGAAGGAGCTTAGGGAGTTTGCATCCCCAGAAAGGCAGCAACAGTGGCAACTGGCCTGACCCCTCGATACTCCTGGAGACTGATCCACCAAAGAGTACACATGGAGGAACTCATGGTGCTGGCCACAAATGTGGCAGAGGAGGGTCTTGTTATCCATCAGGGGGAGGAGAGGTCCTTGGGCCTGAGGGTGTTAGATTCCCCAGTATAGGAGAATGTCAAGGAGGCAAGATGAGAGTGGTGGGTGGGTAGGTGGGTGGGTGGGATATTACCCCCATAGTGGCAGGGATACGGGGGAGGGAATGAGGAGGTTCCAAAGGGGAGATCTGGAAAGGGAGAAACATTTGAAATGTAAATAAAATATGAAAAATAAATAAACCATTGAAATAATAAAACAGGCTTCATTTATTAATAAATGTTTCATTTTATTAAACAAAAAAAAAAAGACTTGCTACCCCATAGTGGGTGTTAGGGGGGCACCCTCTCTGAGGCATAGGGGAGGGGAATGGAGAAGAACTCTGAGAGGGGGAGAAACTGGGGGGAACAGGAGGGGAGGCAACATTTGGGATGTAAATAAATAAAATAATTAATTAATAAAAAATAAAGTGGCAAAGTATATAATTTCAGAAGAGGTCTATAAAAAATAAAAAAAAAGAAAATATGATCCTGAGTGAGGTACCCCAGACCCAAAAGGACATGCATGGTATGTACTCACTTAAAAGTGGATGTTAGCCATAAAGTACAGGATGACCACCATACAATCCACAGACCCAATGAATCCAAATGATAAGGAGGGCTGTCTTAGTTAGGGTTTTACTGCTGTGAACAGACACCATGACCAAGTCAAAGCTTATAAAGGACAACATTTAATTGGGGCTGGCTTACAGGTTCAGAGGTTCAGTCCATTATCATCAAGGTGGGAGCATGATAGCATCTAGGCCGGCATGGTGTAGGCAGGGCTGAGAGTTCTACAGCTTCATCTGAAGGCTGCTAGTGGAATACTGGTCTCCAGGCAGCTAGGATGAGGGTCTTAAAGCCCACACCCACAGTGACACACCTACTCCAACAAGGCCACACCTCCTAATATTGCCGCTCCCTGGCCAAAGCATATACAAACCATCACAAGGGCCCAAGGGAGGATGGTTGAATCTTTTTTCAGAAGGGGGAGTAAAATAGACATTGGAGGTGGAGGGAGGGACAGAGGGAACTAGGTGGGAGATGGGATGAGGAGTAGGTCAGGGGGAATCAGGTATTAGGAGAGCAGAGGAGAAAAAATGGAAATCAGTAGTGGCAGCATCTCTAGGATATATCAGAGACCTGGCATTGAGGGAGTCCCAAGGGTGTCTATAAGGGCAACCCTAGCTGAGACTCCTAATAGTAGGAGATATGGATTCTGAAGTGGCCACTTCCTATAGCCAGGCAGGACTCCCAGTGGAAAGATAAGGACACCAACCCACCCAGAACACCTTCCATCCAAAATGTGTCCTGCCTAAAAGATGTCCATGGACAAAGATAGAGCAGAGACTAAGAGAATGGCCAACCAATGACTGGTCCAAATTGAGACCCATCCCACAGGCAAGAACCAATCCCTGACACTATTGATGACACTCTTAAGCTTGCTGACAGGAGCCTAGTGTAACTGTTCTCTTAGAGACTTCACCCAGCAGCCAAGGGAAATAGATTCAAAGACCCACAGTCAAACATTAGATGGAGCTTGGGCAGTCTTGTGGAAGAGTTGGGAGAGGGACTCAGGAACCCAGAGAAAACAGGAAAGACCAACAGAGTTAACTAACTGTATTAGTCAGGGTTCTCTAGAGTCACAGGTAATCTCTATATAGTAAGGGAATTTGTTGACTTACAGTCTGTAGTTCAACTTCCCAACAATGGTCAGCAGCAGCTGTGAATGAAAGTCTGAGGGTCTAGCAGTTTCTTAGTCCCACAAGACATACAGATGAAGAAAAGCAAATCGTCCTTCCAATGACCTTATGTAGGTCTCCAGCAGGTGTGGCCCAGATTAAAAAATGTTTGTGCCACCACACCTGAAACTTGTGTCTTCCAGACTCAAGATCTGGATCACAGGTGAGCCTTCTAATTCTGGATTGTAGTTCACTCCAGATATAATCAAGTTGACAATCAGGAATAGCTACTACAACCCACCCCTGGATCCTTGGGACCTGCAGAGACTGAACCACCAACCAAAAAGTGAGCATGGACTGGACCTAGGCCCCCGACACATACTTAGCTGATGTTCAGCTCGGTCTACATGCTGGTCCCCTAACAACTGAAGCAGGGGCTGTCCCTGAATCTGTTTCCTGCCTATGGATCCCATTCTCCTAACTAGGCCACCTTGTCTGACCTCAGTGGGAGAGTGACTTGATGTGTGCGCTTGGTGGGGGAGGTATAAGATATACTGAGGAGATTCTTCCCCTTCTCAAAGGAGAAGGGAAGGTGGAATAGGGGGAAGATCTGAGAGAGGGCATACTGGGAGGAGAGGGGGCTGATATTGGGGTATAAAGTGAATGAATGAATAAATACATTTTTTAAAAGAAAGAAAGAAAGAAAGAAAGAAAGAAAGAAAGAAAGAAAGAAAGAAAGAAAGAAAATATTGAAACATGTGTGAAAGGCCATGGGAGATAGCATAAAAGAAACTCCAATGGCAAATTTGGGAATGAAAAGAAAGTGGCATAGAAATCGCCTAAGTGTATAATCAAAATATTAGTAGTTACAGGGTGAAAATAGATTAACAGTAGCAACAGCACACTGGCAAAGTTACCAAGGTTAATGTCACCATTTGCACCCAAGCAATATCATGAATCCCTTGATCAAACATACCAAGGGCACATTATCACTGCATTATACTTTCCAAATAATTTCTAACTTTAACTTACTTGTAAGAAAGTATTGAGAAATTCACAATGGAGAAATATTATATAATCTTGTTAGAACTAGAAAAAAGTGTCAAGATAACAGATTCATTAAAAGACTGAAGAATTGTCACATTTTGGGGGAAATCTAAGATGTGTCACTTAGTACAGGTTGACACTCTGAATTAGATTTAGATATTGACTAAAACACATATCGTGTGTACTCATAAATCCCTTTTCTTATGAGTAAGAAGAAGGTGACTACCTTCTTGAAACATTGCTTGAATTATCTCTGTTAATCCTCACAACAGATAATGTAATAGTGTTAGTGCTGGTTTCATCATTAATGGATGAGGAAATTAATCTCTACTAAGGTTAAACAAATATACTAAGACAATCAATAAATATTATAGACAGGCTTTAGATTTAGACAATCAAGTTCAATAGCTATGATCTAAATTTCAACGCTATGGTGCCTCCCCTCAAGGCTGATGTCAGAGATCTCTCATTCTGAAATACCTAAAACTTGAGAACTATATCGAGTATAGAGTTCTGAAATACCAATTTGCTATTTTGAGCATTGTATATTGCCAAGATTATGCCTTCTGCTGAGTCATATTTGTGTATATATATATTCACTTTGGAAATTTAAAAAAATATCACTTGTCTAACGGTTGACATGCTTCTAGTGTGGTCCCATTTTCTAAGTATAAGTAGAACCAGGGGTCTCCATTTAGCTTTCTTGCCACACTACAGTTCGAGGGTTTAATTTTTAGCTCTGTAGTTGTGAGATCAATCTACCAAGTGAACCCATAGGGTTCTCAGATTGCCTACCTCACCCTTTGATATACCTGCTGGGAACAATGTAGGTATTTCCAAGACTGTAGGGAAAAAAATTTGGTGACTGATTATATTAAACAGTCACTGTAGAATGATTTAGAGTGTGTCAGGAAACTGTACTCAGATACCATCAAGAGGGATGGGTTTCAGTCATTTATCAGAAACATTCAAATCATTTCTCCTACAAAAAGTTCACTCTTAATGCTTGAACTGATCTTATTGCAGGCTCTACAATTTTGAAACAGCATAAGCTTCAATTTTAGAAAGTAGCTGCTGTATACTTTCATGAATATATAAAAGGTTTACTTATCAACTTTGGTGATGAACCAAAGCGTAAAAGGATTAACTAATTTACTGGAGGGCAGAATACCAATTCAAAATATTTTCAATAGGCTAAAACCAACAAAAATTCAATTACACAAATACAAACTGAGGGAAGCCTGACTTGACAGTGGCAGTCCATGTTCAAAGAACTCGGGGACTTTAGCTGACCACAAATGCACTTGAGTCAATAACATGTTGGACCTCTTAAATGAATAATTTTAGAGACTGTAATCTGTATTAACCAAAATAACTTCTAGACATTACTTCTGTATACCTGGCCAGTTGATCTGCCTCTGGAATGCTCTTGTCTAGCTCTTAGCATCACATTTTGAAAGACACTGTCACTTGTAGAATTTCTGTGTA
The DNA here is from genome assembly GCA_019843965.1 of Rhynchomys soricoides. Classification (NCBI taxonomy): domain Eukaryota; kingdom Metazoa; phylum Chordata; class Mammalia; order Rodentia; family Muridae; genus Rhynchomys; species Rhynchomys soricoides. The sequence continues at coordinate 1,915,636 of JADRCH010007462.1, forward strand.
GAAAACTTGGCTTACTGAACTACTTAGCATAAGGGTTCCATAATGTCTGCAATTTCTCAAAGGTATTTTGGTAAGAGAAAATAGATGAATACCGTATGCAAAATGCTTCAATAAAACTATTAAATCTAAGCAGTAAAGTATATGAGAACCCATTATTTGAATTCTATTTTTCTGAGTAGCACTGAATATTTCCATAATAAATACATAACAAAAAATGGTGGTCCTCAAGGAACAATCTAGTTGGACGGTGACTGGGGTGCTGGTGGGACTTTTGTCCAAAACTGTGTTTAGATAGAAATCACACACCTTTTACTTACACCATTCAGTTATTAGAATTGGCTTTATTGGGGATTAACAAGGACCTGGATAGTCTGATTTATGTTTTTTCACAAAGTAATGTCATTATTGAAATTACCTAAGAAGTTTCTTACCTCAGATTTTAAAAGATCCACCAGAAAACTGAAAAGAAGTCAGAGGGTACCAAGACCATGATGTAAACTCATATCCTGAAGTTTATTGTGCTCACTAGTTTTATGTCAACTTGGTACCAGATAGAATCATTTTGGAAGGGGGAAATCAATTAAGAAAACGCTCCCCACCAGACTACCCTGTGGGCAAGCCTGTGGTGCATTTTCTTCATTGATAATTGATATAGGAGGGCCAATCTCACTGTGAGTGGTTCTACCCTAGACTAGTGGTCCTGTGTGCTGTAAGAAAGCAGGCCAAGCAAATCATAATGAACAAACTGGTAAGCAGTACTCCTCCATAGCCTTTGTTTCTGTTCCTGTCTTCAGGGCCCTGCCCTGAGTCCCTGCCTTGACTTTCCTCCATGATGGACTACATGCTATAAGGTGAAATAAACCCTTTCCTCCAAAAGTTGCTTATGGCTATACTGTTTTATCACAGCAAAAGAAACCCTAATTAAACTCACTTAACCCTGACCAGTTTTGTCAATATAAAGAGGACAAGAAATCATCCCAGAAGCAGTTTCTAAGTCTGATCATCTACCTCATCCTAAGAGCCAACAGAACTAATTTCTGAGATAATTTGCTTCCCTACTTAGCATACTTGCCTAAACTTCCCAGTTTCCAAGCCTGTATCAGTACCTTGAATTCCTTAAGGCTCCATATGTTCTGTAATCTGACTCAATAATCTATCAATGAACCCCTCATGCTCTTTTGCTGCATCCTCTAAAACTCAAAAGTTCATCGTCACATTCCTCTGTAACTTCGACATTCTGCTCAGATTCTTTTTTCTTCATTTTGTAGTATTGTCAAGGGTTGAGCTCATGCCTTCCTACACACTAGGCATTTGCTCTCCCACTAAACAGCACACCCGTTCTTGTGCAGTCTCTTGTTCTAAAGGAAGAATATATTTTTACCAAAGTGGCTTCCATGCAGCTTTCTCAGATCCTGCATGTTTCCTTTCCCACACTGTCCATCCCACCTGCTCTCCTTTGTTGGCTTAAGTCCATGCTCCTTCCTCTTCCATACAAATCATGGCCTGTTTAAAGATCATAGCATCAGCATCAGACTATACCAACTATCAACTTTTCATACAGCTGCTTTGCACCCCTATTCAAACTCCAAGTCCCATGATACCTAGTGCACCAAATAAATGTGTCTGTAGAGGAAATGTTTCTATACCTTCATCCTTCATTACACTTAACTCTAATTGTTAATAATTTCATGTAAATAATAGAATAGTCCTATAGCAAATATTTAAGCAGAAAGTTCAACACAACTGGGTTGACTAATTGTCAACTTAACACAAGCTAGAGTGATCTGAGATGATGGAACTGCAATTGAAAAAAATGACCTGTAGACAAAGTTATGGAGCATTGTCTTAGTTTGTGATTTATATTAGGATGGGCCCATTGTGAGCAGTGCCACCCCTGGGCAGGTGGTCCTGGATAATATAAGAAAGCAGGCTGAGCAAGTCCTGTGGAGAAAACCAGTAAGTAATAGTGTTCCATGGCTTCTACATCAGTTCCTACCTCCAGGTTCCTGCCCTGGTTTCAATACTGGATGATGAACTACAAGTTGTAAAATGAATTAAACCCTTTTCTCTTCAGGTTGCTTTTGGTCATGGTGTTTTATCACAGCAAAGAAACTTAAACTAATACAACAGCATTCAGCAGAGCCTGACTACTTTTGTTTTACTTATCTTTGAACTCATCTGCATTCCTACCCAATACTCTGCCTTCTCCCCTGTTACGCAGTAGAAATTTTCAATATTCCTAGGTTAATGCAATCTTCTGCTTGTGTATAAGGTCTCTTACACTCAGATACTCAAGAATGTTGCTTTAGCAATTAATCTGCCTCTCTTTGATGGCACCAAAGTCTCCTTCCATCACATATTGAAGGATCTTCCATGATCAACAAATAGACAACACTGGTTCTTAAACAAAAACTGCCTTTGGGTACACATTCTCATTTCTTCACAATTTCTTTTCTCCGTTTCATAACGGAGAAACTCTTCCAAACATTCTCTACGATGGCCACTCCATTGTCTCACCTCTCAGTATTTCCTCAACCTACATAAAACAAGTTTTCATTCCCCTTCTCTCCCTCTCCCCTGCCACCTCTCCCTCTCCTGAGGGAGAGGGGTTGCTTATACATACAAGCAAAGCATTATGCACTCAAACAACTGATCTATATCCCCACTAACAAAATAAGCTTTTAACTCCACACTATTGACATCACTCTTGACACAACTGCCAGTGGCCTCCTGTTTTTCTCAGTGTCTCTTAGCAGTTCTTGCTTTCATTTTCAGAGATTAACAATAAAATGGTCTAGAACTCAGTTTTTTAATATTATCTACTGAAAACCTCCAAATGCCAGTTTATGATCCTATCTTGAACTCCAGATCCTTCACTGCAACTGTCTATATGGATCTAATAAGCATCTTAAATTTAACATACACTTCAAATAGAACTCCTAATTCAGTCTTCCACTCTGGTCTTCACCCAGTCTTCCCCATTTCAGTAAATGACACAACCTCCCATGTAAGTATTCAGGATAAAACTTCAGGGTACCATTCTGGATTCCTCATTATTCTTGACACAATGCTTTGATCCATCTGTAAATCTTATCAACTCTGCCTTCTCTTTCAATCTAACTTCTCACCACCTCCAAAGCACCATCACTTCGTGCCTGAACTATTTCAAGAGTTGCTTAACTGTTCTCCCCACTTCTATTCTTGTCCTCCATTCTCCACAAAATGGTAAGAGATATTTTCAAAACATAATTCATAGCACTTTATCTTCCAATGGATTCTGATCACAATTGGAAAAATTCAAAACTTAGACTTACTTTTCCCTTCATCTGGCTGGCACCTTATTGAGGTCTCACTTCCACAGGGAGATGTTACATGATTATCCTCCTTTGACATCATCCCTGTTTTCCTACATTGCTTCATTACTATTATAGGACCTATCACATCTGCTCATATTCTTTCTTAGTACTTGTTTTTTTTTTTCCTGTCTGTCTCCTACATCTAGAATACAACTCAGAAATATTGCTTTATATTGGTGGGATATACCATAGAGGTGCTCAGTAAATACTTACCAAGTGATCAAGTATACCCAGCAAAATTTATCAAAACCTGGTATTGATAATAAGAAAAAAGACCACAAAAAGAAGATTCAGAATTGCTTTTATCTAAAATGGGTAGGTAAAGCTTCATTCTACGCAGAAAGAAAAACGACCACAAAATGAAGATCCACAATTGCTTTTATCTAAAATGTAAGTGGTGTTGCTTTATTCTATGCAGAAGAATGAGCATGAAAGATAAGGGAAAGACTTATATAGAGAGGCAAGAAGAGAAAACTTTGAAAAACCCAGAGCCTAAATAAGCTGCCTCATGAGGCAGGGAGTTATTAGGTCTTTTTTCAAAGATGAGACAACTGTTATTGAAATCTTGATATATGCCAAGTTTTGTGCAAGTCCGTCAGCATAGGTGAGATATACTGCCTAATTTTGTTTAATCTTCACAACTATATGAAGTAGATTTGATTACCAACCGATAGTATAGATTAGAAAATTCATCTTACATGTCTAAGGTTGAGCCTTTCACTAGATCATATGGTCTCCAAATGCTTTAGCAGGGCAACTCCTTTCTAACAACTGCACAAAAATTTATAAACTGTGGTCCATAGAGTCTTGGAATTTTCCACAACTCATTCAGAACACTAAGATATTATTTACCATTTTTACTTATCCTCCCATGAATGTACAATGAAGTTTTCCAAATGGTTGATAATCCAGTGCTCTGAAAAAAAAAAGACACAAAAAATACATAAGCCTGCATATTCTGTCATTTACTAAATTTACCTTGGGCTATTATTTTCATTTGGAATATATTAATGAATTTTAATTATAGGAACAAAGTCATTTGAGGGGTTTAAGAGTATGAAGTAGTTCTTATTAAAACAACAACAACAACAACAGTGTCAGTGTCAACCATTCCTAAAGAGAAATAGAGTATTAAAGGCCTCTGAGGTTTCTTCCCATCCAAAATCTGAAATTTTTCACATTAGTCAAGTTTTGGAATAAGTCTAGCTGCCCACCAGTGGATAAGCAATGAATAATGGGTGAGTAATGAAAAATTATACAATTTAGTAAATACTCAGACACAGAGGGGAGAGAGAGGGAGAAAGAGACAGAGAGAGACAGAGACAGAGACAGAGAGAGAGAGAGAGAGAATGAGAATGAATTACATTATTTTCAGGAAAGTTGATGTGACTGGAGATCATCAGGTTAAATGAAATAAGCCAAACATTACATGCTTTCTCTCATGTGTAGAATAGAAAAAGAAAAGGGAATGACATGAAAGTAGACAGGGAATAGTGAAAGTTGAGGAGACTAAGAATGAAAGATAGGAAAGGGGTAAAATATGATCTAAGTGCCTTACATAACATAGGAAAATGCCATAATAAAACACATTATTTTGTAAAGTTAATACATACAAATAAAAAGAACTGAAATATCTAAGGAAGATTGCTTTGAAAACATAGTTAATTCAAAACTCTGGTTTATTTAAACTACTTGTGGCAAGTGTTTGCTAAATGTCTGTGTGATCTTCACTGCTTTAATCACCATAATACATTTTCTTTGAATTCCCAGCATCCTGTATGACCTCAGGTTCATCATACCCCACAATTAGGAATTCTGAATGTGTATTCATTCTCAGCACACTCTGTTAGCTTCCATTCGAGGAGTCTTTTTCTCAGTGTTTTGTTCGGGATATGCTTTACTTTATAAAATCACTTCTCAAATCAGAGCTATAGGTTTGTTTGCTTGGATTTTTGGTTAAGTAAAATTAATAAATACATGTACATAATACATTCTGGTCATATTGGTTCTCCTCCATTCCCCCTCACAGATGTTCTTCAAAGACCCCCCCATAAAATTACCCATCGTATTTCACAAAATCCCCATATTTCCAGGTGGTTTGTGGGGTGGTGGTGTTGTTGCTGCTGTTGTTGTGGCTGCTGCTGATGTTGTTGCTGCTGTTTTATTAACTAGGTTTAACCAGGGCCACCTGATCAAGCATGAGTATGGAGTTACCCACTGGAGCATGGTCAATTCACCAGTGGCTACACCACTAAAAGCTATGAATTCTCCTCCAGTAATCCTCTACTTCCATTATGTCCCTTGGGCATGTCAGGGTCCCAATGTCCTTTCCCAACTCATGATTGAATGTTTACAGGCTTATTCTTGTGTATCCACACAACTGAAATCTATACAGGCAACCACAGCTGTTGTGAGCCATGAGTGTCATGTCATGTCCCTTAAGACTGTGTTTCAGGAACAGGAGAGATGGCTCAGTGGTCAAAAGCACTGGCTGCCCCAGGGGACCTGGGTTCAATTTCCAGCTTCCCCATGGAGGGATCACTTTCTCTCTTCTGGCTTCCTATGACATTGTACACATATGGTGCACAGACATACATGCAGGCAAAACACTCATACACATAAAATTAAAACAGGGGGAAAACACAAAAAAGGGAATTTCACAGCTTCCCTACCCACCATGTTTCTTTTACCACCACCACCCCCTTCTCTGAGCCTTAACCTTAGAGGGAGTGGTATTGGTGGGTTTAACTAAGGTTTGTTTTAGTTCTTATTTGAATTGTTTATTCTTGTTTGTTTTGTTTAGAGGCTTTTTACTTGCTTATTGAGTCATATTTTCTTGTAGTAATAATGAGAAAAGGAGTATGAGCAGAAAGTATGTTTTGAAAAGAAAACTTCCATTACCTAAACTACATATTATATACCAGGGACCGTAAGTAGTTCAGCCATTGTTTCCTTAGCATCTACTACCTCAGTTTGACATGCATTATCTCTAATATTCTCAGTGGTCCTATAAATAGGTATTATTAAGTTTGTGATATACTAGCTAAAAATAATAGCAGTAATTACTTTTACCAATGGCCTTCTAGTGTCCCTTCTTGTGGTCCACACTTTCTCTGGGTTTGGCCAGATGACTTGCTTTTGGCAACTTGCTTTTGGCTTATATTATGGCAAATATAAACAAACAAAAATAGAAAGTGCTTGTATATCCACCACTGTAGGAACAGATCTGAAATTTTCTACTGGATGATAAATGAAACATGGCACAATTATTGTCATCATCCCTACCAATACCAGGTATCCACTAGATATATGACTGAGGCTACATACTACCTTTTGACGGAAAAAAAAAAAGTATAATTAAACACAGCTGACACACATGAAGCAGATAGTTCCAATTAAGTTGACCCAAATCACCAAATTACAGAATCATGAGCAAATCAATGGGTGTCAGTCACTAAGTTTTGAGGTTCTATATTATGCAGCAAATATTTATTAATAATAGTACCTATTTCACAAAGATGGGGCCAAAAGAAGTTAAGAAAATACTGAAATCATTCTATAACTAACACATATCAGGAAGAGAATTTAAAACCTTGATATACATATTACTTCACATAATCTTTACATCTGTTCCCTGAAATAAAATCACTACCACTGTTCTTATTTCAAATACGAAGGAACAGGTTAACCAATTTGCCTATGGTCATGCCATCAATTAATAGCAAAGCAAAGGTTTATAAACAACTATGACTCACAATGATTGTGCTACTTTTATCCTTCAAACTCAGGAATTGGGTTTGTTGAGGGTTCCAGTTAGCTGATTCTTCTCCTCTATATGAGGAACTTATTACTCTAATATCATATTAGCAAGCAACATGGTTGCCTTTTAAAATGCACTTTACATTATACAAGCATAAAAAGTACAACAAAGAAAGAACAATGAAATGGAACAAGACTCGGGAATGTGGGTTTAAAAAAAACACACTACACTAAAAACTACATAATGAAATGCTAGAAAAAGTCTTGTTTTATAAATAGGAAATAAGAAAATCTCATTAAGGTAACCAAAGTACTCAGACAGGATCTAGTAGGGGGAAAGGGTATTTTAAACTGAAAACAAGGCAGCTCTCAGGTACCTATATAAACCAAGAATGAAAGTGTTCATTAATGCTAAAAGTACTTACCTGCCCATCTCATTCACAATATGTCTTTCTACTGACTTTTCATCATCTTTGTGCTGCTTGGCATTGGGGTTATTTAGGTTGGGAAAGAGAATGTGGAGGGAGGAAACATTAACACCTATTGAAGATGGCATGGGAAGAGCACTGGACTGAAACTAACTAGTGAAGTGACCTTGGTCATGCTATTTAACCTCTACAGATCTAAATTTCCTATCTCTAAGGTCCCTTTGCAGCTCTAGAATTGCAAAATACTCTGATGATATTAAAGCAAAGGTGGTGATTAGCAATGGTGCTTTTCTGCTGAAGACCAATTAGAGCAATGATAACAATGTCCTTTCATTCACTTAACAAGCATTTATTGAATGCCTTCTATTCATTCCAGGCTTTGTTAATGTTCTAGAAATAATAGGCCCATGAGGAAACACATTAACAACAAAAACAACCACAATTTAACATGACAGTCTTAACAGGTAGACCAAGCACATGCAATTAATGACAAGAATGCTGAATGTATGAGCTCTCAGAATTTGATGCCTTTTGATTCACTAACAATTTATCTACTGACTAGTTCTATTCTTTAGGCAAATCACTTGGGCTTTCTGAGCTTCAATTTCCTTCAATATACTTCTCATATATTCAATTTCCTTCTCATATACTGAGCTCAGAGTTTGAGTCTTCAATGTGAGCTATCTGTATGTTTGATTCTCAAACCTTGAGAGGCAACATAAAGTCAGGTTTGAACCAAACTGGAGAAGTTTCTAAAGGAATATCATTGAGAAAGAAGACTTTAGGAATAAAAAGTTTCAAGACCATTGGCTCTGAAAAGGAATATGGAAATGCAGTAGTTTTTAGAGTAAAATGTAAAGTCACAGAGAAGAGACTTTGGTTTACTTAGGATAGGAGTCCTATAATATGGTTAATTACTACGTGCATGACCCAGAAGAGCACAAGAAATGTGAACATAGGAGATAAAAGAAATCACTTGAGTCCAAGTCCCTGTTGGGGCAACATTTAAAAGAATTTAGAAGAAACTGGCCTTTCATAAGAACACATTCGTAGATTGTGAAGATGGCTCAGTGGGTATTTGCCATACAAGCATGATGACCTGAGTTCATATCCTCAATACCCACATAAAAATCAAGGGAGAGTGACACATGCTTATAATCCCAGTTCTGGAGAGATGGAAAAGGAGGATATGCGATGTGTGCTGGTTTCCCAGTCTAGTAGAATCATTTCTATATGTTTAGTAATGGGAAAAAATAATAATGCTCCCATTTTCCAGATTCTTTAGCCAGTATTATATATGATGAAGTCATCAAAGGGCAAGATAAGGAAGGAAGGGTGGAAGGGAAAATTGAAGGAGAGAGGAAGAGAAGGTCATCTTAGCTAATTGTCTCCAAAATCCTGAAATGAAGGATAATCAGAGATAGGCAGAACTGGCTTTCCAGTTAAATTAGTGAAGGACATAAATAAAAGTCTCTGCTATAAGGAAAAAGAGGATAGAATAACAGTGGACCAGGGTATGCCAAGGCAGTAGGCACGATGAAGAAGGAAGAGAGAGCAACTACAACAATGATATGGATTCCAAGATGGGGTATAAATTATATAGATAGAGTGGTTGACTAATGAAAAGAGAACATTTGGTGGGAGCCGATGGATCAGGAGTCTAGCCTAAGACAGTTCTGTGACTACAACAGGGGAGGCTGAGATTTACAAAATAATGCAGTTTCTGGTGATTCAAAGATCTAATTTAGGACAAGGAAAATGAGTTATTGGGTTAAGTGGAAAAATAGCACACACAAGTCAGAGAAGGAAAAAGCAATGGTGAAGAAGGGTCAGCCATGTCAGTTTTGAAGTCACCAAGGATGGTGATCACAGTCTTTATGGAAAGGGTATCAAAGCCTAGAAGGAAAACTCCAAGAGAATATCTACAAGTCCCTTGAGCTGGTGGTGGATAAGGTAATCTCGACACAAACACCAGACACTCTGAAGATCTACCTTTCCTCTCTTTTCTGCAACCAGCTACATAAGGCCCAGTTCACCCTACAGTTGCCATGCTTGCTTGCCACCACACTTTCAAAATCATTCACTCAAAGTCAATTCTCTAAAATTTTATTCACATTTTTTTTCAAATAAAAGGTGTGACAGTAAAGCTTTGATGTTTTTTCTTTCTATGTGTTTAACAACATTTACTATCTTTTGTCTTTACTGTTTTTTAACTACTTTTATTTTTTTTTTACAGTCCAGTTGTTTCCCCTCTCATTCTGCCTTCCCACAGTTCCTCATCACATTCCTCCTCCCCCTGTCTCCAAGAGGATGTCCCCCAGTAAGCTTCCCCACTGCCTGGAGCCTCAAGTCCTCAAGGGTTAGGCACACCTTCTCCCAATGAGGCCAGACCAGTCAGGGGGCCTCAAAACAGCTCCTATATGCTGCCTGGTTGGTGGTTCAGTGTTTTCAAGATCTCAGGGGTCTGTGTTAGTTGAGACTGCTGGTCTTCCTATGGGGTTGCCCTCCTCCTCAGCTTCTTCCAGCCTTTCCCTAATTCAACCACAGGGGGTTGCCATCCCACAGTCAAAAATTCTGATACACAATTGTTCCTGTCTAAAAGAAGTGCAGGGATAAAAGTGGAGAAGAGACTGAGGGAAAGTCAATCCAGTGACCAGACCAACTTGGGATCCATCTCAAGGGGAGGCTTCAAGGCCTGACACTATTACTGATGCTATTGTGTGGTTACAGACAGAAGCCTAGCATGGCTGTCCTCTCAGAGGCCAAACAAGCAACTGAGTGAGACAGACGCAGATGCTTTGAAATTATTGATATCATGATGTAGAAGTCCTTGGAAATGATGAAAGGGAAAGGAAGAGAGTAGGCCATAAACAAGGTCATCAATAAATGAGAAAAAAATGACCAAAAAGTTGGAAGATGGAGAAAGATAGAGGAGTTGGAGTTTTGCAGAATGGACCAAAAAAATGCTTTAGAGAAACAATAACAGAGCCAACTTTATCTCCAAAATTATAATTAAGGTCAGAAGTAGAGGATGTAAGGATATAGTGACTTTGGCCTTCAAAAACAGGTATTTTTAAGAGGGTAAAGCAAGGAATTAAAAGAATGCTGTTTATATCTAATTGGAGTGGGAATAGAATGTTGTGGAGGGTGAATGATGGCCAGGGAAGCTTAGGAGGTAAAGAATAATGCAATGAAATTAGTTCTTTTTTTTTAGATAGTCTTCCATTGTGGAGTCCAAACTGGCCTGGGACTTTCTACCTACTTTTTTTCTTTCCATTTTTCACTTGATTTTTATTTTGTTATTTTACATATCTAAACCACTACATACTATTCCAGATTCCCAGTCTTAATAACTACAAGGAGCTTCAAAAATCAGCTCTTTTTATTTTTGATTTATTGAAAATAGATTCTCATACAATATATTTTGATTACAGTTTCCCCTCACTCTATTCATCCCAGTCTGATTGTTAAGCCTGTTCTTTTCTAATGAGAGACAGAAAAGGAGTGGATCCAGAGGAAAGGAGAGGTGGGGAGGGACTTTCTATCTTCTTACCTCAGCTTCCCAAAACTGGGATTTAAAGGCATGCATCCCCATGCCCTGCTGGATTAGTCCTGAAAGTCTTCTTAGAGGAGGCTTTTCAGTTAACTTTAGAATAGAGGTTAAAATTTTTCATTCAATGATGGTCTTCGTTTCTGAGATAACCACATTTTTGGCCTACATAAGACAATATGAGATGCACTGATTCAGGAATTCTATGGCAATAGGGTCATATAGTGCACAGGGCAGCAGTTCTTTTAAAGCTGACACAGTGGGGTGGTGTCAGTAACCTGCCAAAGACAGCTTCTCAGGCTTCACTTGATGAGTCATCTGCTGTGAGCAGAAGCTATGCCTTTGTTTTCACACTCAGAACGATTTGAACCAGATTTTTTTATTTCTGTCATAACACAGCCGTTGAAAATACTGGTATTCATTCTCTCTAAATCTTAGATCCCTCTCCTTTACTGGGGCAGCTTTATATGAAAAGGGGCTAATGGTAAATATGTACAGTTGGAAAATAAGAAAAATAATTTGTTCTGCATAATCTTCAGGTTCATCTGTACGGGGAAATTGTCAGAACATATGAAGCCCAACATTATGCTTCCTACCTTGATTAGTCAGCCACTGTCAGATTTACCCATTCATGCTGTGCTAGTTTAGAGCAGCTCAATGGCGTAGCTAGTAAATACATGATTCTTAAGACCCTAAAGTACAATGCAAAGCCACAGCATTGCTTCAGCTTATGACTGGACTCTTACAAGGGGAGAGCACACCCATATATAGGTCTCTCTCATCACCGACAGCTGATAACATTCATACATCAGGAGCAGTCACTTCTTCCTCAATCTGTATTCCCTTTTTTCCATTTTGTAGACAGCTATATCCCAAGGCATCTGACCATGTGTTAATAAAAACAAGTGCAAGCATACCATAAACCTTAGCACCATAGCGCAGCTAACAAATTCTCAGGTGATAATTATGCTTCTGATCTGGGAACACACTTTGAGGCCCAGTGGACTGAACTGGTATTTTACCTCCATCTGTGCCACTTGATAAATAACTTGTCTCTGTGGGAAGCCGCCTGAGTCACACCCACATTCGCCATTACAAGATGGCGCCTACATTCGGCCGAGAACAAGTTGTAAACAGGCTAGTGCGCATGTACCTGGTAATTTTCCACCTCAGAGTCTCAGCCTCTCTCGTGGCGGCATCTGGCCTGACATGCGGGAGCCAATGGGGAAGCTCCGCGTCCCAGGCAAGCGCTGTGGCCTATATAAGGGACAAATGTTCTATTGTTCGGGGTCTCCATTCTTGGCAAGCTTATGCTCTCCCTCTCAAGATGCATTAAAGCTTTACTGCAGAAGGATCCTATGTGTGCCGCGTCGTTCTTGCTGGCGAGACCGTAGCGCGGGACATCTGGTGCCGAAACCCGGGAACTTTGTCATCGTCAAGCACCTTTGGAGACCCCCTGGAAACAGGGAGGATTCAGAACTGCAGGGAGGTAGGTTCGGATAGGCATGTCGATCCTGGATCTTGATTTGGGGTTGCCCCCTTTTTGGTCTAACGCTGTTGAAGCCTTGCTAATTGTGTTAAGTGCCCTCATTTTGGTTTTACTGTCTTTGTATTGCTGCGAACAAGGTGAGGCCTGTGTAGATGCTGTAAGGGAGGGGCAAATCACCCTTGAAAGGGTCCAGGACACCATGTCAGAATCCGAACAGAGTGAGAGAATGGGTACCCAAAAGGAAAGAGATCTCAGCAAGGAAAAAGGACCTCCTGGTAAGTCTAAGGACGAGGGAGAGATTGAGGACAAAACGGGGAAGAAGGAAAGAGATCTCAGTAAGGAAAAAGGACCTCCTGGTAAGTCTAAGGACGAGGGAGAGATTGAGGACAAAACGGGGAAGAATTGTCCCCCCCGACAGGGCTGTGAACAGAAGTTGCCAGGACTCTGTGTTACTTCCATACAATATGACAGATTTACAAAAGCAGCTAACCTGTCTAAAAGTCTTTCACAGTATATGTTACAGAATTGGACCCTTAAATTTGATGAAACCTTGCGAGAACTGCGGACAGCAATTATTCAGATCAACTCTACCCGTCTCGACCTGTCCTTGACCGAGGGCCTCTCTTCATGGATTTCCTCGGCAATTTCTTATTTCAAGGAATGGGTGGGGGTGGGATTGTTTGGAGCAGTGCTCTGCTGTGGGTTGGTGTTGCTCCTATGGCTCATCTGCAAACTCAGGGCCCAGACTAAAAGAGACAAGGTGGTCATTGCGCAGGCGCTTATTGCCTTAGAACAAGGAGCCTCAGCCGGTGTTTGGCTAATAGCAGTAGGTCGCCAGCCAGACAGTTCTTGCACACCCGCGAGTCTAGTCTCATTGCACTGGGTAGAGTGTTTGGTCTGAGCAGTTCTTGAGGGATGTCGAGCAAAGCATCGCACAAGGCGGTCATCATTGTGGGCCGCCTTGGGAGATATGTCATCTACATGAGGGTTGAGTGCCCTAGTTTCCCTCCCTCTAAAAAACGGCACTGGGCGGGTCAGGAAGACCTCGGGTGCACATGAGCTTAGGGGTCGTCTCCTGTACAAGGCCCAACCTTTTGGTCAGGGGATTTGACCTCTGTCTCCGCCCTCTTAAGAGTGTCCTACTTTGCTTACAGAAATAAAAAGGGGGAGATGTGGGAAGCCGCCTGAGTCACACCCACATTCGCCATTACAAGATGGCGCCTACATTCGGCCGAGAACAAGTTGTAAACAGGCTAGTGCGCATGTACCTGGTAATTTTCCACCTCAGAGTCTCAGCCTCTCTCGTGGCGGCATCTGGCCTGATGTGCGGGGAGCCAATGGGGAAGCTCCACGTCCCAGGCAAGCGCTGTGACCTATATAAGGGACAGGTGTTCTATTGTTCGGGGTCTCCATTCTTGGCAAGCTTATGCTCTCCCTCTCAAGATGCATTAAAGCTTTACTGCAGAAGGATCCTATGTGTGCCGCGTCGTTCTTGCTGGCGAGACGGTAGCGCGGGACATGTCTCCAGAGAACAAATCTTATTCATTGAAAGTAGGTGGACACTAAATTGTCCTAGGAGAGATATATGCCACCAAACCTACACCCCTCCCAATTTATCTATCTGCCAGTGGCACCGCTGTCTTAGAATCACTGGGGCTCAGAATCACTCTTCTTCAGTTCTTGTCTAAATAGTCATCTAGTCATTTCTAATACATACTTTATGCCTTTCCTCCGTTTCCTCAATTTCAACAGTTTGGTTCAGAACTATAACATCAATCTCTCTCTCCAACCAATGCAGTGTACAACCACTAAGCTAATATGACCTCCATAGCTTTTCACAATTCAACATTCAGTGCTTCTTTACCATGTCACATACTCCATAAGCCTTCCCAAAATCATGCTCCAATGGGCCTATCTCCTGTAATAATCACTGGTCTTCCAACATGTTTTTTGCTTCTCCAATGGCTAACTCCACTCCCTTGCTAATGGCTCTGGAATTGTGATCCCTACGAACAACTACATGGGTAACATATGAGATATGTGATGAAAAAAATTCCAGAACCCCTTGGACATCCTTAATCAAACCATTTGAGAGCAGAGCCTAAGAATCTGTACTGTTATCATACTGAGCAAGGTAAATCAGTACACACTAAAGCCAGAAAATCCCATCTACAGCCTAGTGCTTAAACTGAATGGACTCTCACCTCATCATATGTTATCTATCACTGTGTTGCAAATAATTCCCAAATTTAGAAGCTTAAAACAACATACTTTTTATAGCACTGTCACTATGGGTTTGAAAGAGAAGCATAGATTAAGTATGTTCTTTGGCTCAGGATCCCTGAATGAGTGAAATTGAGTTGCTGCTTATCTGGCCTCCTATCCTCTCAAGACACAATAAGTACAAGATCTACCACCAACTTAATTCTTGTGGCCATTAGAAAGATCCAGTTCCTCATAGGCTGTGGAACTAGGGACTTGACATCCTCCCCAGCTGTTCAAGAGTAGCCATCCTCATTTCCACACCCTATGAGCCTTGCCATATGTCAGCTCACTATATGGCAACTTATTTCATGTCTCATTAGCATGAGCAAGCAAATAGAGTTACAGAGGTATGGTGAAAAGAAGCAGTAAAACAAGTCACGGTTTCTTGTAAGCTAATAATGAAATCAACATGAGAGTATTTTTTGCTGTAGTATCATTGTTAGAAAGGAGAAACTAGATCCAGCACACATGTAATGGGAGAAATGGGATTTCACAAAGATGTGATGGGAGGAATGGGATTTCACAAAGATGTGATGACAAGACAGTAGGGATCATTAGAATCCACTCCAGAAGGTATCTGTTCTGCCAGTCTCTATATCAAATATATACATTGATACAAATATATATACCATGTTCTTGCCTATTTAACCAGCCACTATATAATCATAAACAACAGTAATCTGGTTAACAACAAAACAATACATAATTGTACAATTAGCCTATCCTGGCTCCTTATTATACACATCTCTGATTTTAGTAAAGGAGAAAGCAATTGATCAAGACACAAAGTGGATATTTGGGACCCTCTGACAAACACATATTCATCAATTTAGCCAGTTTTCAACCCTGCTGCAGATTAAAACATCTAGGGAGCTTTTTCTAAAAAAATACTAGTGCCCAGGGTCCCACTATAAACAATCTAAATCAGAATTTCTGATGCCATAGCTATAGAATCAGCATTTTTAAAAAGATCTCTGGGTGATTCAAATGTACAGTTAGGATTGAAAACTCTTGGTCTGGCCCTTTCTTCCACCCTCAGATGCACTTTTGAAAGCTGTTATAGCTTTTGCAGAATATAGTCTGGAAGCTCCATGTCCATTGGATTTAGAATTTCCTTGTAAATGAGAAAAAATGAACACCAGTCCTGAAAATCAGCAAGAGAAATGTAACAAAGTGTGCTAAAAGACAGCATCATGTTTCAGACATGTATAGGCCAGAACAAGAGCACACGGAGTCACAATGCTTGACCACTGCCTGATGTAAACCTTGTAATACAACAGCAAGTAGAAGAAAAACTTAATATGTCTCCTCAAACAAAGATTGCAAACTGTCAGACATCAGGTTATAAATGGGCAGGCCACACACATTTCATAAATATGTGGCGTGTGTGTGTGTGTGTGTGTGTGCTCATATTGTGTATATAGGCTGTATATATTGCTCATCACAAAGTTTATAAAGACTTATTCACAGAAACAAATTATTTACACTTGGAAATATGATAGAAGAATTTAATATGCAGCCTTGCTACATTAAATTCTAAGTATCTGAATTTTTGTTTCAGTGGTTGTATAATATTAACGAGGAATTAAACTGTAAAATATACATAAATCATCCTGCAAACTTATTTGTTGCCAATGAAATAAGAGGCAGAGTAAGTGTCTTAATAACAACATAAGTTTTACAATTAACAATAATATGTTAAGTACACATAATTTTCATTTAAAACATTCAGGAAATGTTTGATACATATATAAAATTAATCATCCTTCACTAATAACTCAGTATTCCCTATCAGTAAATATTTTAAATCTGGCATAGTGCTTTACAGAAATTACAATTTTTTGCCAATATTTAAAATAGGATATTTATATGTAAACATTCATATATGAGGTTTGACTCTTTTAAAAACCTGTGACCCTAACAATCCTGCTCACATTCCTCATGGTAACTAATAAAAAGTGAATAGTGGTTATCTATTCTTCGTCAGTGTCTCTCTAAAACAAAATACTTCACTATTTGACACCCATTGCCTTGCTTTTACAGACCTCTGGAAGCCAACATATGAGAAGGATAAAGAGTTTAAAGACTGCTTTATGTCTGATGGTTACATTTGCCTGTTGGTACTTAACAATGTGACTAAGGTATATTATTTAATATCTGTGTACAGCAGTCTCTTTTTCTGAAATTTAGGGGTAGTAATAAAATCTATGTTATAGAATCATTAAGAGGATAAAGTGAGTAAGCTAACACATGTGAAGGACTTAGCACAGTACTGGGAGAAGGTAAGCATTCAGGAAAGATCAGTTATTAGTACTTTGAGTTGAGAGCAGTATAACATGGTAGTTGAAAGTACAAGTACAGCTAGAAAAACCAAACCCACTTTTTTTCACTTGTATGTGGAATCTAAAACAATCAAACTCATAGAAGCCGAATAGAGAAGTGGCTATTGGTCAAATGTTACAAAGGTTCAATTGAATAGAAGAAATAAATAACTTTTGTACTAAAATACTTTTAGTACAAAAAAAAAAAATGCTGTGGACAAGACTCAGTCAGTAAAGTGTTCGCCTCTCAAGCGTGAAGACCTAAGCTCAGCTTCCTAGGACCCACATAAAAAACTGTGCATGGCAGCGTGCATCACTATCTAGCACTGAAGAAATGAAACATGTAGATTTCTGGAGTTCACTAGCCAGTGGGCCAAGCCAAATCAGTGACTTCCTGGTTTTGTGACAGAGCCTGTCTCAAAAAAATAAGATGAGGAGCAATTACGGAAGGTACCTAATATTGACATCTGGCCTCCACATGTATAGGTACATACTACAGGCACATGTGTGTGTGCAGACACACACACACACACACACACACACACTTTAAGCCAACACAGCTTCCTAAACAAGACCTGAAACTGAACAACAAAGACAACAACAATAAACATGCTCATGTGAACAAATTGCCTCAATCCTAAACAAAGAACTACAGGCAACTAAAGATTCTGAGAGCTGGAGAAATAGTCTTACCTAGTGAAGAACACACCAACTAGGTATCCAATAACAAGTGGTCAGCCCTGAAAATATATACACGAGTAACATCATACAGATTTAACAGGATATATGTGTATACACACACACACACACATACATATACATATATGTGTTATGTGTATAGTGCATTTACATGTAATAACAATTAATGAAAAGAAAATAGGCCATGAAGTTTAAATAGAGCAAGGATATGTCAACTTGACACAAGCTATAGTCATCTGAGAGGAAGAAACCTAATTGAGAAATACCTCCATAAGACCAGGATGCAGGCAAGCCTGTAAGGCATTTTCTTAATTAATGATTGAGTGATTGATATTGGAGGGCTCAGCCCAATATGTGTGGTACTACCCTGGGCTAGGAGTCCTGGGTTCCATAAGAAAGCAGGAGGAGCAGCCATGAGGAACAAACCACTAAGCAGCACCCCTCCATGGTCTCTGTACCTGCCTCCAGGTTCCTGACCAGCTTGAGTTCCTTCCCCGACTCCCCTCTGTGATGGGAGTATATATACCTGGAAGTATAAGCAAAATAAACCCTTATCTCCCTGATCGCTTTTGGTCATGGTGTTTCATCAGATCAATAGTAATCCTAGCTAAGACAGGGATGGAGGGAGAAAAGGAACGGGGAGATGTTGTAGTTATATTGTAATCTCTGGAAAGAAAATTTTAAAAGTATTGACACTGATGGATATGTTAATTAGATGTACAAAACCATCCTGTACTATGTACATATAGCATAACAGCACCGAGTACATTTGGAATTATTTACAGATATGATTCATCAAAAGACAAAATATAAAATGAAAACCACCCAAAATAAAAACTAAATACAAAGCACCCAGTCTCAGATAAACTGCTTATGGGGCCTTAAGCAAGTTGTTGTTCTTCAGTTTCCTTGTCTGTAAAATGAAGATAGCAATGACGATGTAGAAGATTTGTGAGAGAGTATTTATAGGGTGCCTGGCCCAGAGTAAATACTCAATAAATGTTTGGTGCCATTGATATTCCTTTGTATCAGAACTTGAGATTAGAGCAATAGCAAGATTAGCCTCTAGCAAGGACAATGCAATAGAGTCAGGGTGTGTGGTAATGAGACTAAAAGGATGATGAACAATATAACATCGTGAAAAAAACTTAAAATGTGATGTTTTGTTTGAGACAAGAATTAGCTGCTGAACCCTGGCAGACCTGGACCATGTTATGTAGACCATGCTAGCTTCAAACTTGCTGTAATTCTCTGCCTATTGAGATCTCATGAACACACCAAAATACCTAGCTTGAGTATGATTTGTTTGTTTACAATATTTTTGGTTTTTGAGACAGAGTTTGTATGTGTAGCCCAAGCTGATCTGGAATTCACTACATAAGCCGGGCTGACTCCAAACTCATAGCAATGCCTGGCCTCAGCCTTCTTGGTGCCAGGATTACAGACATGCGCCACCACATCTGATTCTTTAAAGTGCTTTTGAAAACTAAAATAAATATTAGAAGTTTGCTCTAGGGAGTGGCTTAACAGCCCCCAGAGTTTACCCATTCAATCTGCCATATGCAAGTGCTCTGGGAAGCCACCCTAGAAACCCAAATCCCATGCAGCCCGTCAGTGTGACCATGATGATATGTTAATTGTGTCCTTAGACATTCAAAATAATTAAAGTGCTAAAAATAATGCTTCCATGGATATGATTGCCCCTGAAAATGACAGATGTGACAAGTAAGGGAAGCAGAAATAACAGTGGAGGAGTAGCAGCACTGCTTCACCTCCTTCTGCTTGGCCTCTGACAAGGTAATCAAAACACATGCAGAAGACTTGCATTTGCAGCAGGGTGGTGACATTCCTGCAGTAATGGAAATCAAATGTTAACAACCACAAGACTTGGAAAGAAGAGAAAAGCAGGAGTCTGTGTTCAGCTTCCCCAATACTAGGATCCTGCAAGCCTAGGCAAGAATCACTGATAATTAGTGATAAGAAAGTTGGTCTTGAATTTACCAAGGAAACCTGGGAGATAGCAAGCTGGTGAAGAGCACAGGGAAGTCAAACCCATGTTTGAATATCTATGTACTCTCACCACGGGAGGATAGATCACAGCATGTCTCGGATTATCTAAAAGGAAAATTTTAATCTCCAGAAAACTTCCCCATGCCTCTGCTCAAGCCTGTGAATTCCCTCTGTTTTCAGATGTGTGTTCACAGAATACAAACTCAATTTACTTTTAGCCTAGAAAAAAAAAAATAAGAAAAAGCTTTCAAAACAAAGCATGCTGTCTAAAACTACATGCAACTCTAAAAAATATTTTTTGTCTGAGAGTTTTGCTGAAATTTTCCATAGGAGTGATCCATACACAATATTACTGAATTTGCATATGCTATGAGAATTAGCTCAGGTGAAAATTTAAAGTTAGGTATTTATTTATTTAGTTTTATGTGTGTGGGTGCTTTGCCTGCATGTATTTCTGTGCATTGCATGTGTCCTTGGTGCCCACAGAGGCCAGAAGATGGCATTAGATCAACTGCAGCTAAAATCACAGATGTTTGTGAGCCACCATGTGGGTGCTGGGAACCAAATCCAGGTCTTCTGAAAGAAATGACAGGGCTCTTGACTGCTGAGCTGGCTCTTCAGCCAAACAGCAAAATATCAAATCCAAGCTGTTTTGATCTTATTTCCAAGAATGCCCCAAAGCCATCTATTTCCTAATATTCTTTTGGTGCTCAACTCAGCCAATAGGAACTTTCTCATTAAAAGAAGTAAAGTAGAAGAGTAAATAGACATGCCAAAATGTCAAATGATTCATTCTGAGGTCCAGAGCTAAAAATGCATCAGCATGACTACTTCAAAGCTGACTTTGAGTCATATTTATTAAGGCCTACCCCAATCAGAAAAGAGCAAGAGATAAAAATCAGGCCCGACATTCCAATGTTGAAATAGCAATGGATGTTACTGAGGAGAGAAAGCTGACAAGGAATGATAGCATCTTATTTCCCCTTCCTAGTGTCTACTTTAGACAGAAGGTAGCACTAGATCCCTAAGTCACTACTTCTCCAACTTGAACATACATATAAATTACTGAGGGTCTTATTAAAGTTCAAATTCCTACTATAGAAGTTTGTGGTGAGATCCAAAGTTCTGTACTTCTATCCAGATGCTGCCAGAACTGCTTGTCCATACACCTGCACTTTATGAGACAATAGTATAAACTACGGGTTCAACAGCCTAAGTTCCAAAGGTCAACATGTCCTACTCCCTGCTATGCAACCTCTGAGTTAAAAGGGATGAGTTAGTCCCAAAGATGGATAAGGTAGTCTACAAGAACCTACACCTGATGAGCACTGCTAGAAGCTCAAGAAAGATGAAATCATAAAGAACCAAAGACTAAACTTTCCCCCAGTTTTCTGACAACATAAAAGCCCTGAATTCCACAAAGATCTCATAAAAATCAAGAGAAGGAAATGTGTAAAAGAAAGAGGTCAGGAAGGAGATGTGAGGATAGAGACCAGTCTCTCTATAGTCTCTTATAAATACACTAATCCTTAACAACTCACGACCAAACTAATGACCTCATTTAATCTTAATTACTTTCTTAACAGGCTTATCTTCAAACGTAGTCACAACTTAGCATTGCCCTTAGTGGTATGGGTGAAAACTCATACTAAATATCCTCATTTACAATGCTGATCTTACAAGTAGCCAAACAAAGAGATACCTAATATCTACTGGCTCCCAAACCGAATATTAAAATTATTTCTTTAAGTGAAGCCTATCTAACTCTAAGGTCCAAATGATAAATCCCATAAGTTGCAAAGCTACATTTTAATAGTAGAAGGAGTTCCCTAGGTCTGGAGGGCACTCCAGACTGTCCTGGACCAGGAACAGAGTATGGTTACCAAGAGCATAGACACCAAGAGCATACTTGGCTCTTTGACCGTGGACAAGTCCACCTCTCATCCACAAATTAAGGACAGAAACAGTAACCCTCCTCTTAGAAATGTCATACATGTTAAAATACTTTGCAGCAAGATCTTAGCAGATGCTACATAACAAGCAATTAATGGGTGGAAGCTATAATTGTATCTTTAAAATTCAGAGAATATTTTGTGGTCTACTCTGGACTCAAGTTAGTTGCCACCAAGAAAAAGCGATGGTGCAGCATATATCACAGGCTTTCCTTCACTTTGGGTTCCTTGCATGTTTAGTTCTTTTTTTTTTTTTTTTTTTTTTAGATTTATTTCATGTATGTGAGTACACTGTTGCTGTCTTCAGACACACCAGAAGAGGGCATCTGATCCCCATTACAGATGGTTGTGAGCCATCATGTGGTTGCTGGGATCACTTTGGGTTCCTATATGTTATATAGATACATAGAATCACGGATGTTTGGGTGATATAAAAGTAGAAGTTTTGTTGTCTAGGGAGACAACAGTGGTTGAAGTGGGGATCAGCAACAAGACAGAAAGGAGATATGCTCAACACAAACTGTGTGTGTGTGTGTGTGAGAGAGAGAGAGAGAGAGAGAGAGAGAGAGAACACACAAAAACTTTAAAAATAAATTTAAGGAATGCAATTAATGTTAAATGAAGTTAAAAGAATGGTACTCTAATCTAATAGGGCCAATATCCCTATAAAAAGTGAAAGTGGTACCAGAGAGCACTCTTTGCTCTTATATGAGCTTGAGAAGAAACCATTTCTTGTCATGTAAAGCATCACTAGAACGCAGTCATTTCTAAGCCAGGAGGAAGATTGACCAGAAACCAATCCTAATGTTCACTAGAGTCTCCAGAATTTCCTTTTGTTTATGTGTGGGGAAAAGAAAGAGGCTGTATATACCCACCCCATGAACAGTGAAGATTTGCAGCATTCACTCTGAAAGCATTAAGTTAAAGACAAACTTCAGACACTGAAGACCCTTTTTGTATGTTTGAGTCCCAATTTCAACAGTCTCAATCCAAGCCAGCTTGCTCTGTCCCAAGCAGAAGCAGCAAGAAGTTTACCTCAAACATCTACATACTGGGGAGGAGACACCAAAAAGACCCTTTGCTGCTGATAACACACTCCCACCTCAAACACCATTGTCTCCCTAGACAGTTTTACTTCTACTTTTAAGTCACACAAGCATCCATGATTCTATGTATCTATATAATATATAGGAACCAAAAATAAAAGAAAGCCTGTGATATCTGCTGCACTATCACTTTTTCTCAATGGCAACTAACCTGAGTCCAAAGTACAGTGCAAAATACCCTCCGAATTTTAAAAACAAAATTGTACTCCTACCCATTACGTGCTTACTGTGTAGAAAGTAATGGAGTGCAGGAGTAGGAGCCAAGACACTCTCGTCCTTCGTTCAAAAACAAAAAAAAAAAAAATTATCCTTAGGAGACACAAACCTGTGTACAATAAACTAATGGGCAAAATATTTATCAGCCTCTAGGCCCTTTATTAAGTATGCAAATGAGTTGAATGGGTGGGGGGTGAGGGGAAGGAATCAGAAACAGCTGTTCTGTTTTCTTCTTCCCTGTGTTGACCGAGAGGAAAAGATTTTTCAATTGGCTAAAAATTAAATGACTCAATAACTATAGTTCCTCTGCTGCAAATGTAGCCTCTGCAGTTGATGTCTTATTGTTCTTTCAGCCTGCATATGTGTGATTATTCTAGGTCTGGTATTAACTGTTCTATACAAAACTGTAGAGTATATTACTGGACTCATATTGTGTTACAAGAACCTACCAAATGTCAAATGCATAGAATAGTAAAAAGTGAAACAATCTCTCAATATTTGAAGGAAATGTTAAGAGAAGAAGGCCCTGGCCCTACTATGAACATGGGAATATACACATGTGTGCACACACATTCATACTCTGCCAGAGCTGTACACTTCCCTTGGGACTTGAGGATGGACAGTAATCTTCAACTCTACCATGCTTAGGATGTATTGCACAGATGTAGTCATTACCCACACTCAGACTGGAAAATAACTGGCTAGCCTTAGAACTGCCTTGTGAGCCATATGTGCATCAATTTCAATGCCAACTATGATTTCCTCCTGGGCACATGGTTCAATATATGCTTTTGCACAGGCAAACACAGACATGAAAGTCATTTTTCAAGAAATGCATCTTTAGACATACATATTTATACACATAGCCGTGCTATAGAACTTTCTATTGAGAGGGGGGACATCTTGTGGATTATCTCAGAACTGAGCATTTTAGGAAAGAATGTCAGTAATAGAAACAGCACCACAAAAGATAACAGCAGCCAGCATTCACGGAGAACTTTGTATATGCCAGGTACAAGGCTTTGAGATTTACATTAATTATTTCAACATTGCAAAATTGGATAGCAATAGAAAGGGTTGTTTTCCTCATGCAGATTCTCAGAGAGATTATATCATTTAACCAAACACTTACATCTGTTAATAGATAGCCAGGATTCAGTTTCAGGTTCCATTGAATCAAAGTTAACTTGTATGGTGGTACTCAGCTGTAATACCAAATACTAGAGAGGTGGGGGCAGGAAGATCACAATCTAGAGACCAGCCTGAACAACTTAGGAAGCACTTGTGTTAAAAATAAAAAGGTAAACAAACAAGCTTAGGATGTAGTTCAGTGGTGGAGTGTTTACCTAGCAATTATGAGGCCCTGGAATCCACCTAACAAAGAAAAATACTAAAAAGCTAACTTGCTTTCCATACATTACAGTAAGAGCACCAAATAATCTTAGCAGTGGGATGAGAATTTGTACTTCCTAGGTCTTTGGTTAAGAGACTATGTTCTGGCATCACACAGCTTGAGTTGTCTTAGGGTTACTATTGCTATGATGAGACACTGTGACCAAAAGCAAGTTGGAGAAGAAAGGGTTTATTAAACTTATATTTCCACATCATAGTTCATCATCAAAAAAAGTCAGGACAGGAACTCAAACAGGGCAGGAACCTGGAGGCAGAAGCTGATGTGGAAGCTAAGGAGGGATCCTGCTTACTGGCTTGCTCCTAGTGGCTTGCTCAGCCTGCTTTCTTATACAACCCGGGACTACCAGCCCACAGATGGTACCACCCACAATGAGCTTGGCCCTCCCACATTGATCACTAAATGAGAAAATGCCCTACATACTTCCTACAGCCTGATCTTATGGAGATATTTTCTTACTTGATGCTCCCTCCTTTCTGGTAACTCTAGCTTGTGTCAAGTTGAAAAAAACTAGCCAGCACAGCTTTATTCCAGTTCTGTCAGGAATTCTTAACAGGAAGCAAATTACCATCATTTCCCTCTCATTTTAGGTAGTTTAGTAGAAAGGAACTCAACTGCACTGAGCCCATCTTCAAAAAGTAAAGCCCTTTGGCTACCATCACTATTCCTGATAGACAAAGCTGTTCCTATGACCTTTGGTATGCAGATCCTGACCCTCCACATGTTTGATTCATTGTGTGTCCCTGCCATGGGAGATTCCTTGTTAGGGATGTTTCTCAGTGCCTCTTATACATATACATATATTGTGTGTGTTTGTGTCAGAGTTCACTCTTCTTGGAGTACTCTCTGTCCTAAATCCCCTGCATTAACTTGGGCAGAGCCTACCCTTGCTAATAATTAAACTACACACAGTACTTACAGAATATCTCAGCCTGGCCTGTGAAGAGACATAATGAGGTTTCTGGGGACTGCATGCATTCTGCAGTGACTTGGCTAATGAATATAACTCACACACAAATTCTGCGCTTTATCTCCTCCATGTGGTACTACTACAAGCATGAGTCTGTGCTTTATTGGTCTTGGATAAATTAAAGTGTCCTTCTCTGTCAATGCCACTGTGTTAACACTGTATTCTCAACCTGTGGGTCATGACCCTTCTGGCAAACTTCTATCTCCAAAAATATTTACATTATGACTCATAACAATAGCAAAATTATAGTTATGGAGTAGCAACGAAAATAATTTTATGGTTGGAAGTCATCACAACATGAGAAACTGTATTAAAAGATCACTGTGCTGGCCAGTGGTGGCGCACGCCTTTGATCCCAGCACTTGGGAGGCAGAGGCAGGTGGATTTCTGAGTTTGAGGCCAGCCTGGTCTACAGAGGGAGTTCCAGGACAGCCAGGGGCTACACAGAGAAACCCTGTCTCAAAAAAAAATCACTGTAACCATAATTTTTGGCTAATTTATTGGGTTCTTTTTTCCTACCACCCTTCTCCACCCCAATCCCTTCCAATCCCCAACACTAGGTAGGAGAGAAAGAGGGTTAGAGGGGGAAGGGGACATTGATCCCATTAGACTACTTACCGCTGACTCAGGGAACTGAGTTCCTTGGGGCAAGTCCAATCTTCATCATCAGGATATCTCCAACTTTCTCCTCCTCTCCCTCCTCCTCTTCCTTGTCTTGTCTCTTTGCCCATGATCACTTGACAAGCTATAACAACAGCAACCACCAGCAGCAGGGAAAGCAGACAACTCCTTTCTCTAGCTGGGCTCTGGCATTTTATACCCTCTGAAGAGTCCCCCCCAGAATTCCAATTGTAAACTACCTTCAGCTGGCAAAATCACATCCCTGCCAGAACACGTGACAAACACTTAGCTGCTGTGGACAATCCAAAGCAGCTCCATATCCCACACCTGTGATTAAAACAAGACTATATTCACATAACATAACTGGCCTTTTTTTAAGAAACCAACCTTCTAACTACAGGTCAGAGCATTAGGAAAGTTGAGAACCAGTGTACTAAGTGATAAGATGAACATCTATCTCCATGGCACCAGACTGTGCTGCCATTTGATAATTACAGTGTTTGCATCTTCTAACAAGTAAACAATAAATATTAGCTTTTGTGATGAGCATATTGAGATCACAAAAGAATCTTAAGGTTGTTGAGTTCTGGTCTCTCATTTTAAAGATGATGAAACAGATTCCTAGAGAACAGACAGAAATTAAAACAAGAAGACACACCGGGCTATCGAGATGGCCCAGCAGTTAAGAGTGCTTGTAGCTCTTGCAAAGGACCTGAGTTCAGTTCCAAGCACCCACATGGAGGCCTACAGATGACTGTTTCTCTAGTTCCAAGGTGTCCAAGAGTCTCTTCTTACTTGAACGGGTACAACACACACACACACACCTACACACACTTCATGTGTGTATACATACATATTTAAAATATATACACATTTTTAAAAGCGATGTGATTTGATCATAATACAAAGAAAGGCATACGTACGCAATGCCAAAATACATTCATGGTTCATTCAGGAGCTCATCAGAATATTACCAGGACTTATGTACCAGGACTAGGTCTTAGGCACTATTTATAGAATTTCACCCTTCCTATCTACCTCCCTTCTGTAAACTCTAATCATCCAATACTTTTCATCAGGGTCAAAATTAAAAAGTATCAGGCACTGTTCTGAACATTTTATACATATGAAGCCATTGAATCCTAACATTAGACTGTACTATTATGTCCATTTTACAAATGAGAGAACAGGTTCAATGTGGTAACTTCTTGGGTAGGAAGTGACAGTCACCATTTAAATTTATGCAACCTAAGCCTAGAACCCATGCTTTTAAACATTCTTCTGTACCTTCTCTCCACAGTCACGAGGCTCTTCAGTGGTGTGTGTGCCCTTAGATTCCTTCAGTGGGTAAGGTAAATATTTCAATGATAAAACAAACAAACAAACAAACAAAAAGGGGGCCAGCAAGATGGCTCAGCAGGACTTGCTCCAAACGCCTGATAACCTGAGTTTGTTTCCTGGGAACTATGCAAAGACAAAGAGTGAACATTAACTCCACAAAGTTGTCCTCTATGTGCACATGCCCCTCCCCACCACACACATCATACATACATAGTAATGGAGGGTTTTTTTTTTAATTTTAAGACTCTTTATTTTGTGTGTGAGAGTGTTTTGCTTACATGTGTGTATGTGTACCACATGTGTGACTGGTGCCTATGGAGGTCAAATGAGGACATTGTGTCCACAGGAACTGAAGGTACAAATGATTGTGGGCTACCTTGTTGGTGCTGGGAACCAAACCTGGGTCCTATGCAAGAGAAGCAAGTTCTTCTAACTACACTGAAAAGTCAGTGGTCTGTTATAAAATTCTTGTTTCATGGAATCTACTATCCTAACCAATTTTACAGGAAGTTTTGCTTAGGTGATGATCTCAGCTCTCTCTGGTACCAAATAAAAATTTAAACCAAAACAAATAAGAAAGGCAATTCCCCAAAATTATAGTACCACAAATATGCATGCCATGACAAATGAAAAGGAGGGTGAAGGTCAAGGACAACAGCTGCCATTATGGAGCATGTGTTCAATGCTAGTTACACTGTGTCTTTATGCATTATCTCTTTTAATCTTCACAACACCGCTTTGGGATTAATAGTACCGTGCCCATTTTTAGACAAATAAATGGTGTTTGCAGAGGGAGGACCTGAGCATTAACCAAATTATGCCATTCCCAAAGCTAGGGCTTGAAAGCCCTGTGCCATCTTTCTGATCTGGTTTATTTAACAGGCTTAGAAGATCTGAGCTCAGGTTTTCACTTTAAACTAGCCATTCTATTATCAGGCAAGAATGTTAAAGAATGATTGACCCTCCATACACTCACTGAGATAGAGTGACCAGGCCAGGAACCAAAAGAATGATGAGCTAATGAATCAGCACCTTGGTAGTTTTACACCACGCTACAATTATTTCATCTGTCTAAGAATTCTTATGCATTACAAGCTCTGACTTTTAGAGTATTTTGAAGTTTGGTAGTTGATTCAGTGCTACCTGCTCTCTAACATTCCCAATGCTCACTAACTTAGGCAAGTTTAAGATAATTTTCTCCACAAGTATTGTTCTACTCTAAATGTTCCGTGATTCTATTCTATTCTCTCTCTCTCTCTCTCTCTCTCTCTCTCTCTCTCTCTCTCTCACACACACACACACACACACACACGCACGCACGCACACACACACACACACACACGCACACACACACACACACACATACACACACTCCCCTCTGATATTTTGCAAGGTATTAACAAGAGACAAAGTGAATGGAACTAGGAGAACATTGGAAAGACAGAGAATGTCAGAGTAGCTTGTCTCTTAAGGAGACTACCTGCTAAAAGCAAAAGAAGAATTCTCAAGACACATGAACAATTAAAGTCAAGTTTCCCAGAGCAATATAAACATGAATATCTCAAATCTTCCATTGTTTCATTCCTAAAATATGGTAGAAAAGAGCTGTTGGAATTACTGAGAAGATAGATAAGTACTCAGAAAAGCTCCATATCTGGCACATAGTGAAGACTTCCTTAGCGGTATCTACTACTCCTAACCTTATATCTAGTCTTAATTCTCATGCTTTGCAAGTGAGGTGGTTCTTTGCTATGTGTCTTTGCTATGTGACTTTGCTATGTGATGCTCACGGTATGACTTTTGCTCTCAGTTGTTTTTTCTTTCTGTAAGCATGAAAGAAAATTATTGATTCCCCTTTGTATCTATGAAGGAATAGTTCCAAGACTCCTCTGCAGATACAAAAACCCAAGGAAGCTCAAGTCCCTTATATATAATAGCATTGTGTTTGCATATGACTTTATTTGCATCCCCATATACTTTAAATCACCTCTGATCTACTAAAAATACATAAGCTTAATGCTACATAAATTATTTTTAACTGTATGTTTATGGAATAATCACAAGAATAAAAAACTGTACAGAAAAATCACAGACATCTTCCTCTCAAATATTTTGACCAGTAGTGGGTTGAATCTGCTGATCCGTAACAGAGTTAGTTATAGGTGCTTAACTACATCTGCCCTATATGTTTCACCTGTATATATAGTATGAAGGGGGGGAAGATAAAAGTCTAATATAACTGTACAGCACTAAACAGTGTTGTTAATTGACTTCTAGTAATCATTATTTCATGACAAACAATTTAATAAAATTGGCAACCCAGCATTAGTCAGTACCACATCTCATTATTTTCATCAATCATCTCAAGATGAGAGATTTCTGGGTCGACTTGCAAGTCATCTTGTTCTCTGTTTCATAGAATGCCTCATTAAAATTTAATTAATCTAGAGCTGTAGCCTCATTTACTGAAACCTGGTCAACCCATGTTATACTAGCACTGAGTAGAGGAAAAAAATCTATGACGCAGTGCTAAAGATGCTGGCATGTGTTGAGGCAGACCAAGGTTGGCCCTTTCAGAACAAGGGAGCGAGTGGTTATCTTTATCTAAAAGACAATGGAAGCTACTGCAGGGTTTTCATGTGAAGGGAAGAGGGATGTTGTAAAGTTATTGTTGGAGGGAAATAGGAGGCAGGAGACAGAGAAGCCATTTAGGTGGCTATTGTAAATGTCCAGGTAACAAATGTCTTGTATTTGTGTCTAGGACATCAGTAATGATAGAAATAAAGAAAACTATTTGGAAGGTTATCAAACAGGGAAATTTATCAGGAATTAGGGATGGATTTAACATCCATGGAAGAAGAGTGTAACCAATAGTAAGTAACCCAACTACTACCACCAGTTTTCTTGTTGGAGTAAGTGGGAAGATTATGATGTCTTCCCCTAATACAGAATATAATAGAAGGGAATCAGATTTAGTAGATGTATATGCCACAAGAAAAAACTGGAATATGTTGATTTTGAAGTGGCCATAGGAATTCAAATAGGGAAATGACTACATACGTTGGAGTTAAGATCAGAAAAAAAGAAGTCTTAACTGAAGGTGTATATTAGAGATTCATCATCTGTCTCTACAATTAATAATTTTCCTTTACCATAACTTTGGTCTATTACCTGCATCTGTTTCCCTCTCTCAACTGAAACTATTATATTGTGAGATCTTGCTTGTTCAAGCCAGTATTTGAATCTATTTCCAACTCCTGACTCTTGCCAGGCTGACACTGTCCAGTTAACTGAGCCGTGGCTTATTGTATTCTGAGATGTAATGCTGTGCTCATTAGGTGTTTCCAGATCACAGATGTCTCATCACACAACAAGACAAATTAAGGCACATAGGTTATGGTATTAATGTGCTGTACAGGAAATGAGATTCTAAACAGAATTCAAGTGGCAGTGCAATGGGAGGCATCAGCCTGCACATCTTGAATTTTGAAAGCAAAAGTGATAACTAGATACCCAAAGCCAAGAAAAAGGTGCAAGTAGAATCCTAATGAGATTATATCTTGCTGCTAGCATTTTGGACTTCTTCAACAAGGACCCTCAGAGAACAGATTGAGATCAGTGTTTAGTCATGGAAGGATACCTTGGGCATCAATGTGTGCTAGTCTCAATAACATGTTGCTAATCATTCACACTATTGAAATTGTTTGATACTACTTTACCATGCTTGCATTTTCATGAATAATCGTGAGACCTGAAATAAATAACTTGAGCCATAATGTGGGCCTGATGTAAATAATTGATTCTCTTCCTTGGCTACATCTATTGATCTTATTGTACTCTATAAATATTTTCATAATGTTTAAAAATTTGGGATACATGGGACTGGAAAATGTCTCAGTGGTTAAGGTCACCTTCTGTTCTTGCTGAGGACCAAAGTTTGATTACCTACATGGGGTTCACAAGCATCTGTATCTCCAGTTTCTGGGTATCCACTGCCATCTTCTGGCCTCTTTGGGCACAGTGCATGCATGAGCTGCACAGACATACATATAGACAAAATAAACATGCATGTACATAAAATTAAACTTAAATTTTGAAAAATTAAAATGAATAGATAAAAATTAAAAAGTACATTACAGCCTAGATGTGTTAGCACAGGCCTATAATCCCAGCACTTAGGAGATGAGTTCCAGGTCATCCTCAGGAATTTCTTGCCAGCCTAGACTCTATGGGACCCTGTCGCTAATGTTTATTTATTTTCTCATTTCCCACAAATTAAATGTTGTCATCATCAGTCTAGTAGTTTTGTAGACGTATGTATCTGATATTTTGTAAGTATTGATTTTGAAATGTTTAATTTGATGCTTTGTGAAGACTAATGACACTACAGTATAAGTCAAGTACTTATCTGCCTTCCCTTTACTGTCCCACTGATGGAAATTGGAGTATTTCCAAGGAATAGTGTGTGTTCCATTAGCAGTACATAAATTGTTTTAAAATGGTACCTGAGTGTACAACTTTCTCTGTGTGTCTCTGTGTATCTGTGTATCTCTGTCTCTCTGTCTCTCTGTGTGTCTCTGTCTCTGTCTCTGTCTCTGTCTCTCTCTCTCTCTCTCACACACACACACATACACACACACTTTTCAAGATATCTTTTCAAAATGGTCAGAAGAGAAAAAAAGTAAGACAGTAGAGATGTAGGCTGAATTTCAAATGACTGAATTTGAAGGCACTGACAGAGTACACACATGCCTTGAAAACTAGAAATTGGAACAGACATACATATTTGTTTGCCTCTATGAGTCTACATTTTTGTCATCTGTGGTCTGAGGTAACAAGAGTGTTATGAAGATTAAAAAATATTTCATAGCATAATACCTAATATAAAATAAGCCTTCGGGAAAATATAGCTCCTAGCTCCCTGAGCGTAATAATGACCTTTAAATTAAATAACTGTTGGATCTCACATTCTGTCTGTATGCTTTCCAGTGGACAGGATGAATTTTTAAAGTGCTGGGTATAGCGAATTTACATCAGTTCCAATATTCAAGTGTTGATATCTGAGGTATATTTTAGCTGGATGTGAGGCCAGATGAGAAATTTTCTAATTTGAACATAGACCTGGGAAATCATAAAATTGTTTTTGTCTTTGGAGATGTCTCAACTGGTTTCCATCTGATAATATTTCTCCATAGTTTTGTGAATTCAGTGACATGAAAATGAAACTACATGTTTGGGGGAATTTTTTTTCTTTTTTGCCTAGATAACAGAAAGGAGTGACAATCTGAAAGGGTAAAAAATATGATCATTGTTTGGTTTCACAAATCTTCAGCATAATTGAGGACCTTGAAATGCATATGAAACAGGTCAAAATAGGAGTTTTTCTATGCATAGGCTCTATGCATATCTCCCTTACGGGATTCCAGAAAATGTCCTTGTCCCAAACATCAAAAGATACCACACTCAAAGGAAAGTCAAAAGCTGAGAGTGGATGAGAAGCTACATCTAATAAGTTGAGAAAAATCCAGAAGAGATCATTAAGATGTATGAGGAGGAATACATATATTTTTAAAAGGAAAGAATTACCAGAAGTTGGAAGGTCATCCATAGTGGAAGTGTGGTGGTACAGACAAGAATTAGGAGGAAAAACTGACCATGAACAAAGTCATAGGAAAAAATGCTACTTTTCTGGTTCAGTTTAAAGAGTCAGAGACAGACAGACAGACAGACAGACAGATAGATTTTTTTTACTGAATATTCCCCATTTCAAGCACACTCCTTGACATCCCCAAATGGTGTATATACAGTAGAGAA
This sequence comes from Rhynchomys soricoides, assembly GCA_019843965.1. Taxonomy (NCBI): domain Eukaryota; kingdom Metazoa; phylum Chordata; class Mammalia; order Rodentia; family Muridae; genus Rhynchomys; species Rhynchomys soricoides. Next base: position 1,948,944 of record JADRCH010007462.1, read on the forward strand.
ATGGAATATCACGACACTACCCAGAACTCCTTGAGATTAGCCTTACATCATTTGAGTATGAATTTCTTGAATTTACCTCATCTTGAACCTAGCAGCCACACCCAATTCTGCTGATCTCCCATCCTTTACCCCTCTCACTCTCTACTTCTGTCACACAGACAAATATTCAGTCAGCTCGTTGTCTCAACTGCAGCTTCTGCTTCTGTCACCAACTTAATGATTGAAAGAGGTTTTTTGTTTTTAATATCTGTACTGAACATATGCAGACATGTTTTTCTTCTCATTTTCTAAATAAGTTACAGCATGTTAGATGATTTATGTAATCTCGAAAAGATTTAAAATATATAGAATAATATGCATGGGTTAAATGCAAATGCCATGTCATTTTACTTAAGGGACATGATTATCCCTAGATTTTAGTATTCTTGAAGCCTCCTGGAATGAAACCCCTGTAGACACTGAAGGATAACTATAGTCAATCTCTACTAGGTAGTTAATGGCACTTCAAACTCATTAAATCTAAAGATCAACTTCAAGAAAAGTCTGTTTCTTTTCCTGCATTGCTTACTTCAAGTACATATCACCCTGCCAGATTAAATGTTCATTCTTGTTCATTAAATGTTCATTTAATATTCATTAAATGTTATATTAGATACTAAGTATTTCCTCACTTTTGACTATAATTTTTAAGTAACCATCACTAAAGACTTCTCATCTTTATCTTCTGAATCTAAATCTCACTCATTGCCTCCCCCATCCTTGCCAAAATGAATTGTGCCCCAGAGGTCACTGGGAGGATCTTATTTTAAATGAAGTAGCTTGTACTCTACCCTAGTCCTCCTTATTTGTGTTTGGTAGGGACAAGACCAGAAATGAGTATTTGTAGAAACTCCCTGGGTTCTTAGAAGACTTACTGTCTAAGGACTAGCCTTAAAGTTGTGATTTTAATCCATCCCCTCCTCTCCAGGCTCTTTATGTATCCAGTTCTATTACCTGAGTTAAGGAACTCATTAACTCTTCCCTACAGGTTTCAAAACGTCTGGTTTTCCCATTCAGGTTTCAAAACGTCTGGTTTTCCCATTGTTGTGTTACCAGAGCTGACCAAGGTACCTGATACATTATAAGCTCTCAACATGCTTTTGTGAAACAGACAAATAGAACAAGGTGAGAAGGTAGCACTAAAGTATTCCAGATGGAATTTTGCATGCCCTTCAGCTATTGTCACTCAGTTAAATGTAAGTTTAGCCAAAAATTGGCCTATCCAATTGTAAGCTTATACAGCACATTGTATTCAAGAATCTTAAAATCCCATGCATGTTTGTTAGGGTAATTCTAGCTGCTTTAACAAATACGCCTAGTATTTGTTGCTCTTCTAACAGTACTACCTGGGTATTCCTGGTCAGCAGGTGACTTTTTAGGTCATAATGAAAGGAACTCAGGTTCTTCACAGTTTTTGGATCTTGCATCTTTGACAGAATTTTAAGATCACTATGCTCATAAAAATGATATGAATCACTAAAGTTCACATCCCATTGGCGAGTATTCATCACATTAGATGTAATTAGAGCTCAGAATTTGCTCCCAGTGACAACTCTGTAGAAATGGGGGGAATGTTGACTTCCTGGTGATTAATTAAGCCATCTCTGCCATGCCACATGTACTGGTACACTGACTGTGCAAACCCATTTAGCTAGTATAATTACCTGAACTTTAGCCTTAGAAACAACCTACAAAAATCATTTTTATTTTGGATATTGGCCACAACATTCATCTGCACCAGAAGGAATAGGGGGCTATTTTCTAGCAGACAATGTCCCTGTGGAGCAGAGCTAGGAAAGGAAGCAAGCACTAAAGAAGCTAACTGGCTCTCCCTTCTCTTACTTTGCTTTGTCTCTGCTTACTTGTAAACTAGGCAAAAAAAAAAAAAAAAAAGTATGGTTATTTTCAAATATGAGCTTTTGACCTCAGAGCACCAGTTCCCCCCTCTGGAGAAAACAAAGCCAAGATAGCAGCTCAGCTAAAACAAAGATATTACTAAAACAAAGATATTACAACGATAGCCTGGGAAGTTCCAATGGCCTATATTCATCTCCATCAGGATTTTGCTGCCTGAACACACATACAAAAAATTGTCTGGGTATATTCATGCCAGTCTTCTAAACTATCACAGGAAACCTCTGGGAGCACAGACATTTAATCATTTTGGAATGGAATGGCTTTGGGGGACAGCATGTCTTTGGGTCTATTTCTATTCAGTCTTAAACTGCTTCAAGTGCCCGGATACCCTGATGGATTAGGTACTGAACATTGAGGCTCTTGAGGTCAGTGATTTATAGCAGCTGAAAGCCGTGAAATGTCATTCTGCTGAGAGGGCCATGCAACATTCAGGCGATAGAATTAGCAGACACTTGAACACGAATTTCAGCACCAGCTGCTCAGCTCTCTCGAGATGTTCACCATATCCAGATGTAAGCTTCCCAGGAAGGGCTGACTGTCAGAGCCTCAACAGCTGCCAGAGCCAAGGCTACTCTGGCTATCCTTCTAAGATTACAGGAAATAATACCACCAATGAATGCCCTATCATGGATTCTTACCCCTCATAATTTTGTCCCTTGGATGAACAATATTTGAAGGAGGGAAAATAGTAGGAATAGTTTATCAGCTCAGGCTTAACTACACTGAGTCCAATTCTAGCCATTTAAAAAAATAAAATAAAATAAACCTTGGGGCTGAAGAGTTGGCTCGGTGGTTAAGAGAACTGGCTGCTTTTCCAGAGGATCCAGGTTCAAATTCCAGTACCTACACAGCTCACAAGCATCTATAACTCCTGTTCCAGGGGATCTACTGTCCATTTCTGGCCTCCATGGGCACTACATCTATGTGCTGCACAGACATACATGTGGGTAAAATACCCATATACATAAAATAAAAATAAATAAACTTTATTCAAGAGGAAATATTAAGTTATATTCTGCAACCTGTAATAGTGGAAGTGGATCTAACAGGGTAACAAAATCTGGAGCCACATAAAAGAGCATCACTATTGGTATGTGGCATCAAATACAGGCATTGATGGCCTCCATTGACCCTCACATTAGTAGCTGGTCCTCACACTGGCATTCTTGTCCTTTATCTCAGATTTGTGTCCAGATTTGCCTTCCCTAGGTTTCTTAGTAGCAGTAACGAGTTCTAGGCTTACTGTTTGTGTTCAGTAACACTTGTTCTGTACCTTCCAATCCAACCACAATAGTTCATACAACTTTTAAGACATAAAACTTTTGGTACTAGAGGACCCAGTGGTTGGGATGTTTACCCATGATGACAAAGAAACTAGACACTTATCAGAGTACATAAAACACTCAGCATTTATTATCCATTGTTCTCATTGGTTGCCCCAGCACAGCCCCAAACCAGCTGTTTTGGGGTAAGCATTCTGATATATGTATATTTCATACTGCCAGTTCCTCAGTACTAGGCAAAAGTTCCAGATAGTTTTGAATTATAATCAAATAGCATGGGGCCACTGTATTAATTATTATCTGCTGATTCATAAGAAAGGAGCAGAACACTTAGCAGTTCAAACAGCATACCTAACTAAACCATTAGGTTTAGACTCAGTGTCTCTAAGGAGACTACTGCTATGACTAGGGATGTGGTTACCTGAGATGGATGGAGGGTCTCTCACTCATAGCTGCATGATGGGGCCTTTAGTTTCTCACTACCTAGGCCACTCTCTAAGGAAAGCTAGTTGTGCACTTGATTTATTGCTCTCTGGTCTTGATTATGAATATAATGTGAACCAGCTGCTTCAACTTGCTGCTTCTCTGACTTCCCCACAATGATGGATTGTAACCTGGAATTGTGTCTCCATTAGGCTGCTTTTGTAAGGCTGTGTTAGCACAGTAGCAGGAAATGAAGCTAAGCAGCAGTGGAGACTATCATCCTCTGTATTCCAGATAATTTGTGGATTTCAGACACCTACCAAACTTGCTGTCACCGACAATTCTGATAAGCCAGACCTGACTCTAGTTACACCTGCTGAATCCGGGAGAGCCCAGTGGATTTACATCAAATATGATTGAGGTTTTATTGCAGTTCTTTAGTATAGGAAGATGATAGTCTCAGAACTTAGTGCATATATCAGCTAGTGCTGACTGTGATTTCCCATGCTTTGGTTTGGACTTCATTTTTAACCACACAAATCTCCTTGGTGCTGCTTACACTGCCCTCACTTGGTTCCTGGGCTTCTTGCCAAGATTGCCATTAAGTAGTTCTATTCATGTTTAGCTGATGATGACAAGAATGCTAAACCAAACTCTTACAAACTAGAGCCAACGTGTACATCCTGGACACAGAAAAGTGTCAGGCCAGCTCGGGAAAATGGAAGAGAAAATGAACTTAGCATATCTAGAAATAGCCTTGAGACCTTTTCCTAAGCCCAAAGTACCATGGTGAATATCAGGAAAGCAATTCGTTATAACTGACTCTTTTTTTCTAAATATGTTATTTTAATTACCATTTGAAATTCTCTATCCCAGAAGCTCTAATAACAGTTTTGAATATGGTCTTATTAGTGTCATATGTATTCAGATATTGTTACATAATTGTGCCTATTAATTTTTTCTCCATGTTTCATTTAGTATTACTTCAAATAAAACTTTTATATCTGACATGACAGGGAACATCCAGAACTTAGGATAATCACATAAGACCATTGTGGGTTCAAGGCCAGTCCAGATTGTGTAGTTGACACTTTGTCTCCAAAAATTCATACAGGGGTTGGTGATGTAACTCAGTGACTAAAAGCACTTACTGGTCTTCCAGGGAAGTAGAGCTCAGTTCCAGGTACCCATGTAGGACAGCTCACAATCATCTGTAACTCCAGATCAAGAGGATCCAAAACTCTCTTCTGGAGTACACAAGCATGCACATACATACATACATACATACACACACACACAGAGAGAGAGAGACAGAGAGAGAGAGCGACTTTTAAATTTTCATATATTATAAACCTCATATGTGCTCATATATGTTTTTGAATAGCCATCTTACTAGGCTGGAAGAGAGCCTTATCCAACTTTCATGTGATAGTTTTTGCTTTATCTTATCATATTTTATTATGCCATGCTTTCTTACTGTCTCTTGGAAGCTTTTCTAATGATAGATAGAATGGGGGTAAGTCCAGAAGAAAGATGGGGAGGAACTGGGAGGAGTAGAAAGAAGGAAAACTCTAATCAGGAAATATCATATGGGAAAATAATCTATTTTCAATTTTAGAAAGGTATTCTATGTAACTTAAAAGAAGTAGTACACATATAACATGGAACCAATATTTGGGATAGATATTGGATAGGGAAGTTAGAGATAGAAATATGTTTTAAAAGGTTTATGTTCATAGCAGCCATATTCATAATAGCCAGAAACTGGAAACAACCCAGATGTCCCTCAACAGAGGAATGGATACAGAAAATGTGGTACGTTTACACAATGGAGTATTACTCAGCTGCTAAAAGAAAAAGAAAAAGAAAGAAATGACATCATGAAATTTTCAGGCAAATGGATGGAACTAGAAAAAACATTCCAGAATTTGGTGAGGAGGATTTGGAGAGCAAGTAGAAACCTAATACAGTGGAAGCTCCTATGAGTGTGACCCTAGTGAAGACTCCTAGTAGTGGGGATATAGGAACCTGAACTGGCCATCTTCTGTAACCAGTCAAGGCTTCCAGTGGTGGGACTGGAACATCAACTCAGCCACAAAATCTTTGACCTACAATTTTTCTTGCTTGCAAGATGTGCTGGGACAATGGTGGCACATAACGCACGGTAGCGGTCAATCAATGACTCTTTTTTTTTCATATTTTATTTACATTTCAAATGTTTCCCCCTTTCCAGATCTCCCCTTTGGTACCTCCCCATTCCCTCCACCCTCACCCTGCCACTATGGGGGAATTCCCCCACCCACCCACTCTGGTCTTCCCTCCTTGGCATTCTCCTATACTGGGGCATCTAACACCCTCAGGCCCAAGGGCCTCTCCTCCCCCCTGATGGATAACAAGACCCTCCTCTGCCACATTTGTGGCCAGCACCATGGGTCCCTCCATGTGTATTTGGTTGGTGGATCAGTCTCCAGGAGTATCGGGGGGTCAGGCCAGCTGCAACTGTTGCTGCCTCCCTGGGGATGCAAACTCCCTCAGCTCCTTCAGTACCTTCTCCAAGTCCTCCATCTGGGACCTCACACTCAGCCCTACTGTTGCTGCGAAGTGACTCTTGGGTATTTCCAACATTTGGGTTAATAACCACTTAACAGTGAGTACATACCAGGTTCATCTTTTGTGACTGCATTACCTCACTCAGGATGATATTTTCAAGATCCATCCATTTGTCTGCAAATTTCATGAAGTCATTGTTTTTAATAGCTGAGTAGTATTCCACTGTGTAAATGTACCACATTTTCTGTATCCATTCCTCTGTGGAGGGACATATGGGTTGTTTCCAGCTTCTGGCTATTATAAATATGGCTGCTATGAACATAGTGGAACATGTGTCTTTATTACATGTTGGAGCATCTTCTGGGTATATGCACAGGAGTGGAATAGCCGGGTCCTCAGGTAGTATTATGTTGATTTTTCTGAGGGTCTGCCAAACTGATTTCCAGAGAGGTTGTATCAACTTGCAATCCCACCAGCAGTGGAGGAGTGTTTCTCTTTCTCCACATCCTCATCAGCATCTGCTGTCACCTGAGTTTTTGATCTTAGCCATTCTGATGAGTGTGAGGTGGAATCTCAGGGTGGTTTTGATTTGCATTTCCCTGATGACTAAGAATGTTGAACATTTCTTTAGGTGCTTCTCGGCCATTCGAGCCAATCAATGACTCTTAACTTGAGGTCTGTGATATGAGAGGGAGCCCAGGACCAACAGTGCCTGAATGGCCAGGAACCAGAAGCTGGATAGCCCAGAGACCTGTGATAGAGTCAAACACAACTGGCAAAAAGAAGTGATGAAATGATTCCTAACGATATTCTGCTGTACTCATAGATCAGTGCCTAGATCATCAGACAGGCCTCATCCAGCAACTGATGCGAGCAGATGCAGAAACTCATCAACAACATTAGGTAGAACTTGGGAAATCCTGCAGAATAAGAAAGGGCAAGGCTTGTAGGAGCCAGAGAGGTCAAGGATACCAGGAGGACACGACCCACAGAATCAACTAAGCAGAGGCTCATAGGGGCTCATAGAGACTAAAGCAGCCATCAAGGGAGCCTGCATAAGTCTGAGCTAGGTCCTCTGCATATATGTTATGGTTGTGTAGCTTGGTGTTCTTCTGGGGCTCCTGACAGTGGGAGTGGGGGTTGTCTCTGAGTCTTTTGCCTGCTCTTGGAACCTTTTCCTCCTACTGGGTTGCCTAGTCCAGCTTTAACGTGAGGGTTTGTGCCTAGTCATATTGTAAATTGATATACCATGTTTGGTTGATATCCCTGGGAGGCCTGCTCTTTTCTGAAAGGAAATGGAGGTGCAGTGGATCTGGGGGAGAGGGGACGTGGGGAGAACTTGGAGTAGTAGAGGGAGGGAATGTTGTGGTTGGGATATACTGTATAAGAGAAGTTTTTGTTGTTGTTCTATGGTTTTGGTTTTGTTTGTTTCAGGGATTTTTTAAGGCTATGTGAGGACAATGGCCACTAAAACATGTGATTTATATTCTGACAAAAAAAAAAATGATGACAAGCTCAGACTTCACTTGTGTTTTGGTGGTATCTGTAACTCACTCACCAAGGAGATTTCCTACACAAACACAAATATTGCATCATATGTTATTTAAGTCAACAGGACACAATGGGACTTGCTACCTCTACTAGTTACTTTTCCTGTTGATGTGATCCTGACAAAACAACTGAAGGAAGGAAGGGTTTGTTTGGCTCAGGGTTCAAGCTGTAGGTGCTTGAGGAATTGGTCACATTGCACTCACAGTCACGAAGCATGGAGCAATGGCTGCTTGATCTCAGCTCAGTCTCTCCTTTTTAATCAACTCGGGATCTCAACCCAGGAAATAATACTCTTAGACAATCTCTTACAGGCATGCCCAGAGGCTTGTCTCCTAGGTGATTCTAGATACTATCAAGTTGTTCATCAGTATCAACATTTATACTGCACCTGACTGACTTCAAACAGGTCTCTGAATCTCAGCGTTCCTAGAGTTCCTTCTCTACAAAATACCATCGAAACATTAAGGGAAATAAATTCATGAATACTGTTAAATGTCTTATAAAAGCCTCCTATGAGTCTTCCATGAAAAATTAAGAAAGGAGAGGTGTGGTGATTTGAATAAACATGGCCTGCATAGATTTATGTTTGAATGCTTAGACACTTAGAGATGCTGTCTGGGAATGATTAGGCAATGTAGTCTTGCTGAAGTCTTGTTGTAGGAAGTATATCACCAAGAGTGGGCTTTAAAATTTCAAAAGCCCACACCAGGCCCAATCTTTATTTTCCCCCTCCTTCTCCCTGTCCACCTACCTCAATCTCTGCCTGCTCCCACCAGATCAGGATGTAAAGCTTCAGCTAGGTCTCCAGCACCATGCTTCTTGCTGCCACATTCCCCAACCCTCTGAAACTATAAGCAGATCCCAATGTTGTTCAAGCAAGAGAACATAACTAAGCCAAGAGAAAAACTTATTTAAATCACAAGTTCATATAAAACATCAACATTTGGCACAAGCACTTTTCACACAAAAAAGTTCATATCCGTTTTTGGAGTTTTATTTTTTATTAATTCATTTATTTATTTACATCCCAAACGTGGCCCCCTCCCGGTCCCCTCTCACAGAGTTCTTCACCACATCTCCTTAACCTCTGAGAGGGAGCCCCCACCCAGGTATCCCCAACCCTGGGGCATCATATCATTTTTAACATAATATTTTTATTCATTATTTGGAAAATTCACACAATGCATCCCCATCACATTCACTTCCCAGTCCTCCCAGATCCACCCCAGACCTTGGTAACCTCCACCATAAAAAAAAAAAAAAGAGAAGAAAATAAAAAATACCAAGTCCAATTGTGAGTCTATGGGCAATGTGAACTTTTTAAAATGTGTATGGGTAGTGTTTTGCCTGCTTGTACGTTTGTGTACTACCTGCATGCAGTACCTGTGAATGCCAGAAGAGGGCACCAGAGGCCTTAGAACTGAGGTTACAGAAGCTTGTGAGCCTTCATGTGGGAACTGGGAATAAAATCTTGGGACCTCTGCAAGAGAAGGAAGTGCTCTTAAATACTGAATCATCCCCCAGCCTCTCATATCCTTTCTGATATAATAACCAGGCTTAAAACATTAGGATAGTAAGGATCCTGAAGTATAAGTGATTTGGGGACATTAACTTCAGAATGTATGGAGATAAATATATATATATATATATATATATATATATATATATATATATATATATATATGAATAAATTAACTTGCTTGGCTTGAAAATGACTTGAATACCTGTACATTACCCCCAAGAATCATTTTCTCACATATGGTGCTTGGGATTTGGAATAAAAAAATCTCTTGCTTTCCTGCAGTTTTTCTTCCTCTCCTCAATGAGTCTTTCCCTTCTGAAAATCAGACCATTTAATTTCTATCTGGTGATACACCAAAATAAATACCAGATAAATTAAAGATAAAAATATAATGGAATACAGTGTCAAGTGTGTGAAATATGCTGTTCCTGTTACACAGTCTCAGCACTGTTAGTCTTCCCAAGCATAGCCCCAAGCTCAGAAAACCCAAAGAGAAATTATTTGTTAACCACAAATTTATAAATTCTGTCTAAAATACCACAAATAAAACTTAAAAGTCAAAGACAAACTTGAAAAAACATTCAAAATGTGATTGCAAATGAATAATCTCCTCAATATATAATCAACACATAAAAATCCATAATAGTAGATAAATAGCCCAATAGAAAAGTAAGCAAAGGATGTGAATGCGCAGTTACACAAGGAGAAATGCATGTGACATAGAAAAGCCATGCTCCCCAACAATCACAAGCGAAAATTAAAGCAAGAATAATACTTTGGTATTTTGTATAAAATTATCAAATATATGGAAATGTATCGTGAAAATGTGAGAATCGGGCACACTACTCACACCTTGCTAGTGGTAGCAAATGCTACTTTTGGAAGGCTGTAGGTATAAGAGAAGAAAAGGTGTTTGAAATGCACATACTCCATGAAGAAAAACAATTTACATGATATAGGGTGTTAGTAACAATATGCATAAGGATATTCACAGCTAAGCATACATAATTTCAAAAAATGTAAAATTCTCATTTGCAATAAATCCATATACATTCTGTCAGAAAATATATTATTAAATAATAGGAATTTATACAAGATGAACTGTCACATAAAGGCTAAGAGTAAAGGCTGAAGATGTAGTTCAGGAAACAAACTTACTTGCTTAGCATGCATGAGGTTCAAGGCCATGAATTCCATCCCCAGGGCTTTCATAAACCTGAACATGATGTGGAGGATCAGACGTTCAAGGTCATCCTCAATTAGATAGCTATTCCGAGGTGAACCTGAGCTACAGGAGACTCTGTCTCAAAACCAAATAAACAAACAACAACAACCAAAAAAAGAGAAAAAAAGATTCCTTAAAATTATTCAGTTCTTTTCCATTAATCTCAAATAAAGATTATAACTAAAAACTGCCTCCCCTATCTGGGTCTTGCCTAATATCCAACTTCACCATCTCCCATATTATATCTCTTTTTATGTCACCTTCACTTTCTTTGAAGTCTCAGGGAAAAAAATAAACCAGTTTCAGCAAACTTTTTCTGTGAAAGAACAGAAAACAAATATTTTAGGTCTTCCAATAGGTCCATATGGTCTTTGTGGGAACAACTCAAGGCAGCACTTTCTCAGCTTTGCGAGCAGAGATCATCAGGAAATGAATCAGCACAGAATCATCAGATAAAGTTTCTTTTACAAAAACTAGAAGTGCTCTGGTCATAGTTTGCCAGCCCTGTCCTCAGTCACCCCATATCCCCTCCAATCATACACTGTCACTTCTACTTAGAAAAAACAATCTTCTCTTCTCCCTGACTTACTTTTTCTAATCTCTCTTTCCCAAGGTTAACCTGAACCCTTCCTAATCGTCTTTAATATTACAACCCAAATGCCTGCGACAGTTAAAGGAGACCCACATCTCCCTGGGGCACTGGGCAGGTGTACATTGTTAGCACTGTTAAAATTATCACTAGCTTTTATGATAAGTTCCTTAGGTTTACACCGCAAATATGCTTTCTAAAGCTCACTTCCCTGTATATGAGCAAAGACATTTGGCAAAGGGAAATTTAACTGCCTAATGAGCAACGGTTGGACTCTCTCTTTGTGGCCCTGGCTGCTTCAGCCAGCTGGACCACCATTATGGTAGCAGCAGACCTCTGGAATGCTAGAAGATGATCACAGCTGATTTCCCCAGATCCTGAAGACATAGTGTCAGCCAAGGTTGTTTGAAACTATTCAGAGCAGAATTGTTTGGCTACCGCAAGACTAAATAAACTTTAAATGACCATACATTTCTCACCTTGGCCAGAGTTGGAGCACTATCTCTGGGGATCTGGAAGAGGAACTATGGTGACTAGTACTAAGAGACAAGGCTGTCATTGGTCCAAAACACAAGCCTCCAGGGCTGTAATTGATGCTACATTGCATGATTGTGATTGGCCTGAATAAATAGCTAAAGAAATATCCTTCTAGGACTAGATAGGCATGCTTCTTAGGTTCACATAATAAGCCAATGGGTTACTTGGCTAGAAAGTACTTGCCTATGCTGCCACTCCAGGAATGGGTACATCAGGCCACATAGTGGCTTCTCTAGAGCAGTCATTTTGTTTTACTTTCAGTAGTGCAAACTGAGCTGGCAACACGGAAGCAGCAACAGCAGAGATGGCAGAGGCAGAAGAACAGCATACGAATGAGAACAGAGGCAGCCATAGCTGAGCAGTTACCAGGCCACCCTGTAAAAGCAACAAGGCAGCCAACTGATCAACAGCTGAAGACAGAAGCTAGGCAGTTCAAAAGAAGCCAGAGCAGAAAAAAAAGAAAGGAAGGAAGGAAGGAAGAAAGAAAGATAGAAAGAAAGGCAATGGGGGAGGTGAGGCAGGAGAGGACAGAGATCTGATGCTAAAGACAAAAAGGTCTCATGAAGCTGCCAAAGAGAAAACTAAAGACTGGGGTTACCAGAAAAGATTCAGAAATATTCATCTAGTCTTCAGACCCAAGGGTCTCCAGTCCCAGGTTTAGAGTTCTAACACAAGTTTCTAACGGTGACCAAAGGTCACCACGCCCAAGGACTGCATTTAGAGTTTAACCCTTGGAAGGCTGAGTTTTGTTCCAGTATCTAAGGCCTGCAAAGAGACAGACGGTAACAGTCGAGAATGCCAGTTGCTGTTGCTTCTGTCCATTAGCCACCAACACTTGCTGCTGCCTAACACTGAAAGGAAGGAAAGCTGCCTGCAACCAGCACCTAAAGAGCCTTGCCTGCCCATGATTTCCACCTGGAAGTAAAGCAAAAGAGTCCTTAGTCAAATGGTTAGTGGCAGTGCTTTGCCAGAAATATCTTCCTTACATCCAGACCCAGATTGGTTGCCTTTCTTAAAACATTCTTGTGGTGAAGTGGATCTTTGTTTCATAGCATTTAAAACAATTGGGCACTGTGTGCTTAATTTTGTGATACTGGAAAATTCTTCATCAAATTGTAAGCTTCGTGGAGACTGTTTTGTTTATGATTATACTTTCTGTTTCCATTTTTTATTTAACTTTTTATTGATTCTTGGTGAGTTTCACATCATGTACCCCAGTCTCACTCATCTTCCTGTCCCCCTTTATCTAGCCTTCCCTTTTACAACCTTTCCTGCCAAAATAAAACACACACACACACACACACACACACAGAGCATAGAAAATATCTTATCATGGAAGCAGTACTATGTCACAGTGTGTCCCATACTATATCCCTCTGTCTACACATTTTTACTTGCAAATGTTCATTGCTATGAGTCATTTGGTCTGGTTCGTTCTTTCTGGCTCCTGTGACATCATCTATATTGGATCCTCTCCAGGACTCCTCCCAGTTATCCTGTTCCTGCCCTGTGTCACTGATATCCTGCAGCTTTCAATCAGTAAAACTGACCCTTTCACATATCCTAACCATTCACAGATAATATAGATTTTGGGGTGGGCCAGCTCAGAGCCCTGGATCTGTGCCTGGGTGATAGCTGAGCTGCTCAGCGATCTGATCCTCCTTTATCTGAACCACTATGGTGATATCTCCAGCACTGCTCCAGCTAGGCCATCCAATGCCACCATCAGCAGGATGCAGGGTCAACTCACCTTCACCCACACCTGCAAGAGCCAGCTCCATGGTTCTGCCCAGTAAAGCCATGGAGCCTGCTCTCCCAAGTGCTGCAGCCTGGGAGAGACTGACTGGACCAGCTCTCCTGCTCTTACTCCCTCAGGGCAGATGCACCGATGCCTTTACCATCAGGACCAGATCCATTGTGTTGCCCAGGAAAGGTGCAGACCCTGCTCTCCAGAGTGCTGCAGCTAGTGGTGAGGCCCAGCTCCCCCACTTTCAGAGCCAACCATCCCAACTATCCCAGGTGACAAGGAGGGAGAGAAGGGCATCATCCTGCACCCATTTCACCTCACAGCAGATGAGTGGTGGAGCCAGCTCTCTCACACTCTTGACCGCAGGGTCAGCTCTCCTAACTGCCTAAGGTGTTGAGGTACAAAGGGCAGGGCTTCTCCCTTTGCCCAGGCCACCACATGGCAGAGGTATGGTGGGGCCAGCTCTCTCTCACTCACACCCTGGAGGACAGCTTCCCACACCCCCACCACCAAGGCTAGCTCTACTGTACTGCCTGGGCAAGGTACAGGGCCACTCTCCCAAGTGCTACCAACAATGAGGGGACCAATTCTCCAGAGCACCGTAGCCAGTGAAGAGAAGGACCAATTTTGCACAGCCCCTGAACATCAATGTAGTCTCCTGTCACTGCCCTGACCAGGAATATCCTCATGTTCTCTGATGTTAATATGAGCCAGGACTCGGACATGGCCCACAGCAACAACTTGGGCTGGAACCTCACTAAGTCTCCAGACAGCGGGGTTGGCCACTCACAACAGGTTACTCCTCTCCAGTACCATCTGAGAGTCTCCAGTTCCATCTCAAGAAAGCTCAAAGTGTTCCACTACCCTTTCTCTAGTATCTGTCCACCTGCACATTATGGTACCTCCCACCGCAGGCTGGCCATGTAGCTCATAGACCTCAGGGTGACCATCCTCAGTGAAAGCTGCATGTCATGATGGCAAATGCTTATCTATGGCCCTTGTGTTGAGGTACACAGGCTGTGCTCTAGAGGGCAGGCAGGTCTATGGGTGGTTTGGAAGGCTGCAGGTCTCTGTATGTCTTCCTCCTCACTGAGCTGTGTGGTGGTAGATGGGGCTGTATGTGTCTGGCCCACCTAGCTGTGGGGTGGAGAGAAGGTCCATGGGTGCCCCCCCCACCTACATCAAGTAGCATGGTTGGGTACAGGTCTATCTCTTCCCCTTCCTTTCGCTGTGCTGCATGGATTTGATTTGATTTGATTTGATTTGATTTGATTTGATTTTTATGTGTCTTTTGGTGAAAACAGCTTTGGCCACCAAGCCAGGCATCAAGCTAGGATAAACAAAGCACTGTCATCTGCTCGGCCCCCGACTGGTATAAGAACAAGACCACCAACAAAGTGTCTCTGCCCATCTCCAGAAGGTACAATTATACTTTTAAAGCTTACCCAAGGGACAATAAATCATTGCTCAATGTATACTTGATAAAAGAATGAATAAATGATATGCACCAAAGGCTTATCTTTAGGTAGTAAGGTTATGGGTGATTTATTGTTGATTTATTGTTAAGCCCCCTCGGCTTAAATGTACTTTGTGTGTTATATTTTTGTAATGGGAGGGAAAACAAACTTTTAAAGCAGCATAAACTCAATGCATTAGTAAATGTGAATGACTCCAGAGTAATAAGATCACCTTGAGTAAATGCATAATCAGAAAGGGTGGGGTTACTATTGAAAGGTTCATTGGATGTGCTTCCCAAACAAAATTTTCAAATTGATCACTGTGTGAAAACAGGTAAAGAGGGACAGAAGGACACATAAGGTAAGGTGAGCAAGATCTCAGGATGGTAGGCAGTTACAAATTGTTCCTATACTGTTACAGGAAGTGGAAATGGTAAGCCATAAAGCCAAAAAAAAAACAAAAACAAAAAAACAAAAAACAAAAAAAAACAATTGGAGGGTCCCAAAACAAACCGAATGAACTAAGGTTTACAATGTGTTTCTACTGAATTCCTTCTTTTCCTTCTTTTTCATCTTGCTTTTTCCAAAGTGTGAAAAAAATGAGAAACACCCAAAAGTGCTCCCAATGTGCTTTCCAAGGAATCTTGAATTGTTCACATTTACAATCAAAACTTGGATGTTCTTGTTTAGCCTGGCTCCACTCAGACATGTGTTCCCAGACACAGCAAATGAAGGTCCTTGCTAGAGTGTACCAGCAGTAATTAAGCCATTCCTATTTTTAAAAGAAGAAATGGCTAAGATGCTTTCCTTAGGGATTGTCTATAGGCTCTTAGCCTCTTGAATTTCAGTCCTTGCTCCTTATCTATCAAAAAGAGTCACTCCCCAGCTATGAATGTGCCAAACATTTTGACCAAGTACTTATCTGCACAGCCACAAAACCAATATCATCAGTTAGGGAAAAACAATTTCCTCTGGCAAGTAGAGACAGCCTAATTGCTTAAGTTGACATATTATTAATGGCTCAAGCCAACCAAAAGCATAATGGATATTGATAACCAGTGGCAGGTTGGACATTTGATGCATACAGTATTGCTGGAAATGACTTACATCAAGGGTTGTTACTGACCGTTAGACTAAATTGCTCAATCTCCATGGATTTCATTAAACAGTTCCATCAACTTGATAAAGTGGCAAGACAGAAAGTTAGCCCATTAACTATAGCTCTAAAAAAGGCTAACAGAGTGGAGGACATTTAATATATATATATATGTGTGTGTGTGTGTGTGTGTGTGTGTGTGTGTGTGTATATACTCTTTCAATGTAAAAATATAAATCTCCTTAGTAAAACCGTACTTTGGATGTTGGGGACAGTTTTACCCCCTCTCCACTTAAATGGTCTGGGAACTAGACCTAAAACTGAGCCATTTCCTGGAAATAAGCATGACTTGGAAAGAGCTGACAGTGACATTGAGCTTGGTGCTTCTAGATGTTCAGGATCTGATTCATCATTCACTGGTCTTTTCTTGAGGAAAAAGCCAAGTCTCATCCAAGGCAAGTCTATTTTCATTTCCTTTCCCATTTACAGAGCTATTGGGTTTTTTTTGGGGGGGGGGTTGGTATTTACAGAGCTGTGATTTTTTTTCCCAGTCTCCTTTGCATGGATGCTGTTCTGAGCCTCATTTGGGTTTTAAAGAGGTGTAGGGAATCACTTCTAAGTAACCACAGGAAAATTAGTTATAGCATATTAGGAGTTCCAATCTCTATAACATAGAGAGGAGGAGAGACCCTCCTCTCTATGACCTTAATAATATTCCTTCCATATGATCAGTAACAGAAGAGAGCCAAGTCTTGAAGATTAACTTGCACTCAAGACTTAAAGTGAGAAATTTTCTATGAAGTATAAGAGAATGATAAACACTAAAACCCCAAACAGTAAGACTAAGAAGAACAAAACAACAACAACAAAAACAAAACAAAACAAAAAAAACACCTTCAGCTCTCTGGATGTATAGAAAAGTTATGCAGCTTAGTCATCATGTGGGACTCCTAAAAGGGAGGAGGAGCTGTCTCTGAATCTGTTGCCTGCCTTTGGATCCCTTTTTCTTAACTGGGCTGCCTTCTCTAGCCTCAGTGGGAGATGATGCACCTAGCCTTACTGTAACTTGATATGACAAGGCTAGTTGGTATCCATGGGAGGCTTCCCCTTTTCTGAAGAGAAACAGGGGAGTGGATAGGAAGGGGGAAGAGAGGAAATGGAGGAGAACTGGGAGGAAAAGAGTGAGGGGAAACTGCCATCCAGATATAAAGTTTAAAGAAGCCTTCAAAGCTGAGTGTATGTATGCATTCCAATTCTGGGGGCTGAGGTAGGAAGTTGAGTAAATCAAGGTTACCCTGATCTACATAGGCACTGGTGAGGAAAGGGGCATGGAGTGAGAAATATAGGATGCCAATGCCACACACAATCCTTCAAATAAAATTAACTGACTTAAGAACTGCAAAGCACTGTGAACAGTGCACAGCATGAACCACCTATGAATATCATCAGCTTCGTAGTGAAACTGGAGAAAGAAAATCCCAGGCTGTGACAGAAAAAGCCCACATTTGACAAAATCAGTTCTGTGATATTTTTAAACATTTATTTATATGTTATGTGTATGAACATTTGTCCATATGTGTGTATGTGCACCAACAACTGTATGCATGCCCAGTGCCTGGGGAGGCCAGAAGAGGGCGCCAAATCCTCTGTAAGTGACTTGGTGATTGTGAGTCACCATGTGGGTGCCAGTAAAGAGCCTGGGTCCTCCACAAGAACAGCAATAGCTCTTAACTGCTGAGTCAACTCTTCAACCTAGATTTGTGCATTTTAACTCTCTGATACATATCCTTCCAGATACACAGGTAGCTGGCTCCAGAGGGGGACGTTCTTGACATAATTTCACTAACATTCAACTATCACTGTACCTGGAACAAAGTACTGTGGAGTATCTTTTCCTTTGATTCCCCTGTAGAACTCCAAAAGAGAGGCAGAGGTGAGGTGCAGGCTCATTACTATATGCTGAATACTTTCTCCATTTCCAGCTCACATTCTTTGGGAGCAAGAATTGTGTCTTTTTTTACCCTTAGTATGTCCTAAAGAACCTACCACTCAGCAGACAATTATAGGTACTCACTTGAATCCAACAGCAATATTAAAACCACTGACTCGTGGGATGGAGTAAAATGCTTGATAGGCAAGTATGAGGAATTTGGTTCAGAGCCCCCGGAACCTACGGAAAAAGTAGGACATGGTAGCATATGCCTTTAAGCCCAACTGTGGGGGGCAGAAAGGAGGATCCCAGGGACTTGCTGAACATTTGGTCAAGAAGATACTGAGAGCTCCATGTCCAGTCAAAGATCCTGTCATAAATAAATAAATAAATAAATAAATAAATAAATAAATAAATAGTTAATGGAGGAAGATTTCCTGATGTTAATCTCTGGCCTCTAAAGACACCTACTCAGGTGTACTACTGCATGCAAATATGCACACACACACATGTGTACACACACACACACACACACACACACACACACACTACTGACTCAAAACCAAACAACCAGGAACAGAAGACCAATTTTACCACTGCATAGTCTTAAGAAGCTAGGTCACCTATAAGCCTCAAAATGTGCCATGTGTAAAACAGAAGCAATAACAGTATTTTTCTAAGATAGTGTCCAGAGATACAAAAGAGTAATACACAGAATGCATTTGGCACAGGATCTGTCCTGTATCCAAGAAAAGATTGCTACACTTGGTATTATTTGAATGTATGAATCACAATTAAGAGAAAGAAACGAAAGAGTAATAAAAGCAAGAATTAAGGTACAGAATCTGAGATGTCTTTGTCCTACAAAATGATGATTTAAAACAGTATGTGCACAAAATGAGATTTGCACAGCATAGACCCAGTTCCAGGAAAGGAACAAAGCACTCTGAAGGTGAAGAAGAAAAGAGATGAGGGAAGAATGTCCAAAAATAGATTCAGAAACCCATCACTTGGCCTGGAAACCTGAAAACTCTGAAGTCAACTCCTCTGAATATTGTTTTCTGATTTGAAAATGTGAGCTCTGTTACATTAGGATCAAAATACCCTGCTATGAACTGCAAACATCTGGGCTCTTGCTATAAATTCCTGCCTGTGACCGAAGCATAATGAAGTTGGGGCTTTTGTGTGCATTTTTTAACCTGTGTAAGAAAGCTAGAGCTCCAGAAAAAGAAGAAATGCAACTGTTTCTATTAGAGTCTATTTAGGTCTGTTTGAAGCCAAAAACAGCAAGAGCTTGCCAGTCAAATCTAAATGTCTTCCCAAGCATCTCAGCTGAGCTGAGAGGAAGAGGCATATGCAAAAGGCCATTTGTCTTCCTCCAAACTCAAGATACATACAACCACTTTTCGTTGGTACTCTGAAGAACCCTAGCCCACCCACAGAGGTGGCAGCTAGGTTTGACATATGAAAGATGGTAGCAAGGTGAATGTTCTTTTCTCTGGCTCAGTGGCAGCTCTTAGTGCCTGCCAAGATGGAGTTGTTGAGCATTTGCGTACTCTCACCTGGTGTCCTCCTGGCTCATAAACAAACTTTTAATAACTCATCAGAGATCTGAAAATGATCACAAACTTACTTCTGACCATAAAGGACTGGTATATGGTTGTTTGTCCCAAGACATTCCAGGTACAGATACAGTTAGAATTTAACCTGGGTGGGATAGCAGTGGAACTCCACAGGAAGAGCAACAGGGTCAACAGACCTGGACTCTTGGGAATTCTCAGAGTCTGAACCATCAAGCAAAGAACACACACAGGCTGGACCTAGGCCTCCCGAAACATATGTAGCAGATGTGCAGTTTGGTCTTCATGTGGGTCCTGAACAACTGGAGCAGGGGTCTGTCCCTTAAGCTGGTACCTGCCTGTGGATCCTGTTCCCCTAACTGGTCTGCCTTGTCTGACCTCAGTGGGAGAGAATGTACCTAATCCTGCAGTGACTTGAAGTGCCAGGATGGTTGGTACTGAGGGGGAACCTCCCCTTTCTCAGAGGTAAAGTAGAGGGAGATATGAGGGAAGGGGCTGTGTGAGAAGGGACTGAGAGAAGGGGGCTTCGATCACGATGTAAAGTGAATAAATAAATTAGTGAGAAAAAATGTATGAAATTCTGCCTGAAATGTAAAGGCAGAAAGTGTTGAGACAGAAAGGCCTGGCACAGCGAGGATAGGAAAAGTTGAGAATTTCAATTTGAAATAACTCTGACTCTGCACACATAGTACCATCTTGAGTTTGAGGAGGGATTCAAGGATATAGGCCACCCAAAACCAATACTCCAATGTTAAAGGCTGTTGTGCCAACTAATAAAATACTTGTCTAACAAAACACTGGCCCTGCTTTTTTCATTATCTTACTGTGGTTTATGAACAGGAAGGTTGCCTTCTCCAAATATTTTACGATTGCCTCAGACCAGCACTACTAACTGCCTATACTACTCTCATGCATGAATTATAAATGACTCCGTACTAGTATTTATCTTTTTATTAGTCTCTAAGTTTTCGGAATGGTAAGGTAGTGTCCTATATTCCTTATAGAGCCCCCTGAACTTTCAGGACTAGTAAGTATTAGAAATAACCCTTGGGAAACCTAAGTTCAAATCTTGCCCCTGCACATATGAGGTCTGTGACACTGACTCAGTTACATAACACCCCTGGACCCCAGGCGGCCCTTCAAAGTGGAGATAATTTCATGAGGATTCAAAAGTACTTCTAGAACTAAAGTTTGTAAACTTGAGGTGTAAGAGCCCACAATCTACAAGGTAAAAGGTGAAAGACAAAATTGTTCGTGTATCAAAACAATCTCATAAGTAGTATAGAGAAAAAGGAAAATTTACCATGATTTCTTAAAGATAAGGCATGGACTTTCAATACAAAACTGTCCTGATTTAAAGTGGTGCACTGGGAAAGCACCTGATTCCTACCTGCACTATGGATTCCCATGTGCCTTCTGCTCAAATAAAAATAGTGAAAGCATACTGTTATTTAAATCTTATAATTAAAATTTTTTCTGTTTAACACATCTGAGATAAAGTCCCAGAAGTTGGGTATCACATCTACCTGACTTTAAATATGAGCTGCATACTTTTACTAACATTCATACTTTTTAGTCTTATATCCATGGCCTGATCCCTGCTCACATCACCAGCATCATCTCTGCTGCTTTGGCAAACCCAAAGGCCCAATGTTAACAGAATTGTGTGTAATTGCTGGACATGGTAGAGTACACGTCTCATCCGAACATCTGATGAGATAAGATGTGTTGAGGACACTGTAGGTATAAACTAATGCCAACATTGGGAGAGAGGATTGTGAATTCAGTGCTAGCCTGGGCTGCATACTGACACTCCATCTCAAAGAAGCAAAACAAAAGTCAAAAGGGGGGGGGGGGGTATTGTGTGCAGTCATCTCTTAGCTAGCTGAGCAGCCCCAAAACTGTAGATAAGAAATTTTGATTTTGGTATCAGTTTCTCTGGGAGGATGTCAGAATACACCCTAATATAACCTATAAAATTATTCAGAGGGAGTAAAGGGAAAGAGAAAACGGAGGAGGAGAAGGGGGAATAAGAGAGAAGGAGAGGAAAAGAAAGGGGAAAAGGAGAGGGAACAGGGAGGTGAGGGTCAAGGTAAGAGGAGGAAAGGAGAGAAGAGGAGGGGATGGAGAGGGGAGAGGGGGAAGGGGGAGAGGAGGGGAGGGGAGGAGAGGAGGGGAG